>CAWUFW010003586.1:1200000-1775538 GCA_963921515.1 Calotriton arnoldi
TTCCTGTTGGCACAATGCAATCCTGCAGATTTTCATGCATCATTGCACTGCATGGATCTTAGTAAATCTGCCCCGTGATATCAATCCCTTATCTTAGCTCAGTAGTTTCCAACCTGTGCGCCTCCAAAACCAGCCGGGGCTCCGCGGTGACAGTTGCTGAGCAGAGTCCATTATCACAGTAGCTCCCAATCTGTGCGCTGCGGCACCCCAGTGCCCCTGGTGCCCCCTGTTGGTTTTGGCGGGATGTGTCCAGCTCCATGGCTGAATGGGCAGGAATAGCAAACAGATGCAGTTACTGCATGGCCGGAGGGGGTACAAATATTGTGAAAAGAGAAAGTAGGCACATCCTTGCATTGCACGCACTATTCTCCATACCTTCATCCCAATTGTTTTCAGGGATTAAAATGGGAGAACTACCGAGACCGTGCTACCGTCGCAACACCCCGCCGGCCATAAAAAGTTTAATGTAATGGGGAGCCGCGGCCAATGCCAATTGGTCAAGGGAGCCGGAGGTTGAAAAAGTTTGGGAGCCACTGTTGTAGGGCTTTATCAGACAACATCTGCACATCAGACATGGCAGCCTGGGACCTTCAGTGGTGAATTAGGATGCCAACCTAACCAGCAGCAAGCTATTTATTTTGAATCATCCAAACCTCACAGTGGTGACAGATGCTTCAACCCTGGACGGGGAGTTAACAAGGCAGAGTGGAGATCAAAGGACGGTGGTCTCCGATGGAGCAGTGCCCCAAAATCAACCTTCTGGAGCTGTGTACCATCTGTCTGTCCTTCAGAGTCTTTCTACCTTCCATCAAGTCCAGGTCTGTCTAGGTCGTGGCAGACAATACAACCACTGTATAGTTCAGCAACAAGGAGGGTGGTGTGGGATCCCCTACTCTGTTTGTTTGTTTGAAGGCCCTCAGATTGTGGAAATTGCTGGATTCTCTCAGGATCGCTCTATTGTTCAATCAACTGGCGAGTTCCCTGAATGTCAGGGCAAACAAACTCAACCAATGTCGCCTTGCTGATCACGACTGACATCTGCTGCATGAGTGGTACAGGTAATCTTTGCTCAATGGAGTGTGCCGTTCATAGATCTGTTGGCTACCACTAAGAAAGTTATATGCCTGGCCTTTTGCATCCTGTCGTTTCCTTCTCAAGGCACTCTAGAAGATGTATTTTGCCTTCAGTGGGACACCAGCCTCCGTTACGCATTCCCACCTCTGATTCCACGAGTCCTCAAATACGAGCAAGAGAAACTGAGCACAATTCATCCTGACTACTCAGACCTGCTAACTCTGAGCATATGCCTTCACTTTTTCTGCCTCTCTGAGAGGACCTGCTGTCCCAACAAAAGGGCAGGGTTTTGCTTATGATCCTTCACAATCTCTATCTAATGGTGTTGATATTTAGCAGAATTAACTGAGAGCATTGATTTTCCATCGAAGGTGGTGGATGTTATTCTGGCTGCTTGCCACCCATCCACCAAGCCCATCTCTTCTGGCAATGGGTCTAAATTCGATGACTTTTGAGAGGAAAGACAAGTAGAACCTCTGCAGGATAAGTTGTATGATGTTGTTTTATTTGTTTTATCTCTGGCCCAGCAATACTTTGTTGTGTTCACTGCTAAAAGTTACTTGTAGGTCCTCTCCGCCTTCCTTCATTTGCTTAATCAGCCCTCTTTGTTCATGTCACTAATTGTAATGCGTTTCCTAAAGGGGCTCACATATATGTTTCTTCTGGCTCTATTTATTATGCTGCAGTAGAAGCTTAATGTGGTCCTTACCTTTTTGGTTTGTGCACCCTTTGACCCTATGCACAGTTGCACCCTGAAGCTTTTGCTAGAGAAGACTGTCCAATTTCCATCACTTCTGCATGTTGCATCAGTGAGTTGCAGGCCTTATCTGTCTCGAGTACTTTGAACTCTGGCTTCTTTTCTCCCAAAAGTGATGTCATCCTTTCATGTGGGTTACTCTACGACTCTTCCTGCATCCTTATCCAGTTTGCTTGACCAATTGGATCCCGAGCAGGCCCTTTGTTCCTCTATTCATAGGACGAAGGAGCACTATGTGGATGATCAGCATTTTGTTAGATTTGCTGGTGCAAAGTAAAAGAAGGTGGTACAGAAATGGACCTTGTCAAGATGGATTGACCTTTGTGTTAACCTGTGCTATTCTTTTGCCTAGATGGAGCCTCCAGAGTGTTGGCATAAACTACGACTCTGGCATAGTTATACAAAGAATTAACACTTTTAAGTAAAAAGTATTTATTGCTACTGTAGTGTGGTTTGGGGCCTCATTGCCTACATTGCTACGTTAGCTTAGGCCTGGCTGCCATGATGCCTTTTTGCAAACGTTACTTTGTAACTTTGTTTTCCAGCCTCTGCTTGTGCCCGGCTATATTAGAACTGTCTGCCTTTTTGCCTTTCACCTTTTCTCCTGTTCCCTGTGGGTTGCGTCTGCACAACATGTACAAGGTCGAAAAACAACGTCCCTTGTTCTTGCTGATCTGGTCAGCCCCTCGCACTTAGACATAACACAGAATACAGCTGCACTGGAGAAATTCGTGTGCTTTTAATATTGTGATCTCGCTGTTTGTGGGACTTGGAGAAAAACCTTTCCAGGGAGAAGAGCTGTGCTTGTCTGATGATGTAAACCTTGCATCTAGATATTGAGGTATGGGGTCCGCCAGACAAAGCCCAGAGGTCTTCTATTTTTATAATAAACTAGTTATTAGCACGGGGAGGGTGGTAAGGCCATTTAGCCCTATATCCACTGTCTTTATAAAATGCTGTCCCCGTTTGTATTCTATGGAATTGTAACCATGCTTATTATTTTATCGTTATGCATTATGCTGATAGTACTGGCACGTGTACTGTATCTTAGAGCACGATAGTTGAAATAAACATTTTAAACTATACTGTGTCTCTTATTACGCGGGTTGTGGACAAGTATGAGTGAGTTATGAAAGAGTGTTCTTGCTCCCGCGAGTCCTGAGAGAGACCGTGTTCTGGGTTGTCTAATCATTGGTAGCTGCGCTGCGAATGAGACGCTAAAGCTAGTCGGATTGGGATTGTGGGTACTAAGGGGCATGGTTGGCTCACCACTATACTCCGAGGTCCTATTATCCTGTGCATAGTTCTGTGTATGTGCAGAATCCCTACAACACTACAGGAATAATCTGTTTCTCAGTACATCTAAAAACTACACAGAATATTATAAAAGCAGCAAGAAGGCACAATATAAGTAACGAGAATAAAATAAACAATTCTAACATGGTTAAAATGTCTTCTAGAACCTAACATCTACTTCTATGCGCTATACTAAGAGAGCATGGAAGGCAGAGCAACTTGCAGGCTATAGTTTCCTAGGGAGAAGAGACGCACTGCATACCTTGTTGACAGCAAAGGCAGTCTTTATCAGTGGAGGCACAAAGACAGGGAGGGCCATTTCACCTGCTTGATCCTGCTGGACTTCCTGGTGTAAAGTCTGCTTCTCAAATCCACCTTCATTTTAAGGGTACTGCTAAGAAATTGATTCAAAGGGTGAGAAATCTGCAGTAGAATTATGCATCATAGGAACAAGTTACTTTTCTTCAGTACTGCATTTTATGGTGGACACTCTAACTAACCACAGATTCCTTACCTCTTGTCTTCTTACCCCTTCTGAGGGTTGGACGTTTCATAGGTAATACGATTCCAAGCAAGATTCTGCAAACTTTTAGTTCCTCGTTTGTCTGTTGTTTCGTGTTGGAGTGCCCAGAAAATTCCTATGAATAAAGTGATGCCAGCACACAAGGCAGAGATGGTGCCCATATGTGGCTCAGTGTTGTCACATAGAGAGGCGGGCTAGAGTCGGATGCAGAGGGCACCACCTGTCAGCATGTAATGGCTACTGCAGAGTTTTCCAACTCTAGTCTAACCCCTTGGGAGATTCAGAAGTTGAGGAATCAGAGAGTTACCAAGTGGCAAGAGCTTTAGTAACTCATTACCAATGCTATCCCATGGTAAAATCCTGCTCTGTCATGTTCTATGTAGTATGGTGTTCCTGGATAGGAAATTACCAGGTTAAAAACCACTGAACCCAGTTCTACCAGGTGCATAGCCAAACTGGGTAAAATGGCGATGGGGGCAGAGAACAGAGGTACAGCACAGTCCCCGCCAACCCCGTCCAGCATCACTGCTGGAGCCAGCAATGCTCCCCCAGCCAGCAACGGCATGTTCTCTGGTTACCCTCCCTACCACCCTAGCCAAGCCCACACCGGTCCCCCTCTTACATTTACCATCTGCCCAGAGCAGGTGGTAAATGTCAGCTGCTTTGTCCCCAGAATTGTAGAAAACCATTAGAAAAGGACATGGTAATTCCAGAAAGCAAATTACCCATTTCGAGGACAAAAACTCATAATAAACAGATTTAGCTGCAGGTTACTGCCTGAAATCGGAGATTCTGGGTCCCCAAATTTGTAATGAGGGCCTCAAGGTTTTGGTTGGTGAGGTACATCAATTAGCCTTAGCTGAAGCAGGAATTGATTGCAGTTCTGATGTGTTTCCTTAAATGAAAAAAGCGAAATACTTCTGCATGTGCAGCTTTACTATTGAGTAGACAAGAATACTAGAAAATAGAGGGCTATTGAACTGTGACAGACTTGTTTTTGTGAAGAAGATTTTAAGAGCATTGTGACAAAAAATTAGACTGATACCATATGTAATGTTAGATTATTAATATTGATCTTTTATAAACCGCACTGCTTCCCTAATCGGCTTTCTAGTGCTAGAGTTGAAAAACAGGCAAAGATACCTCAGCCAACCAAGGGAACAATCCTTAATTGAAAATGATCCTGGGATTTAAAGGTCTCTAATGAATCAAATATTCTGTTTAGTGAAGTAGTTCGAACTAGATAAAATTAGCCATTGGTTCCCTGTGCCACCCAGAAGTCATCTTGTTGCCCCATTCTGGAACACCTCAAGTCTGAGGTATTTAGGGAGAGATTTATGCAGGGATCCAACCTAGTAATTGTTGAATTTCCTCACTTTTTTTGAGTGTTCTTAGAAGGTAAAGGTAGCATACCGCTAAGCATCCGAATTGCAAGCAAGAACCCGCTAGTATGCCAATTTGCAGTCCCAGAGTAAAAGGGTGTTTTGAATTTGACCCCCAAATCACATAATCTATGAGAAGTAGGAGACAGTCTCAGAAGGGGATTGGAAATACCTTTGTTTTCCTTTTTTTGCATAAGTAACCTTCAGGGGCAAGGGAAATCTACTGTGTATGATCCCCTGAAAAAGTGGGGGATTCCACAACACAAGTGGTTCCAGAGATACTGGATGAACCCCAAAATGGGTATCTCTATCATACATGTCCCCAAGAACTCTTGTGCACAATTTAGATACTGGGATGGTCCTATTTATGCTTTATTACATGGGTGTATCAGGGAGAGCCAGTACAGAGCCTTCACACATGTAGACTGCTGTTATAGTTAGATATCATCAACATTTAGCAGCGTCCTAACATGGTCACTGGGGTGGTAGCCACCCATGTTGAACTGGATTATCACTTAACTTGGAACCATATAAGGTAACAAAATCTAGGACTTTGTTGATGAGCAGCACACTATAATCATGTAGAGCACTTGCTTGAAACTTGTGACATGGAACTCCTGTACAAGGAAACATACGAGGTCTGCTTGAACTATAAAATAAAGAGAATGTTGTCACATGGACACTGCGCAAGTCACTTTTAACCGAACATCTGTGTTGTTGTTGAATTCCTGATTTGCTTCAAGGTAGCAGGGCCACATTATCATTAACAACAGAGTTTTATTGTAATGTTTGCTTAGGAAGTCCGTGAATTGTAGGGCAGATTATTTCTACAGACATTTCTTGTTTTAGAGACCCTTGAGGTGAAAGTCTTTATAAGTTGTAGTGGGGGATACAAGGGTGTTTTATTTGCTTTAGGGGCTAAGTGTTGGTGGACAGTGGAGAGATCAGAAAGTGGTTGAGCTAGTGAATTGTGACTATGTTATCACTTTTAGGCCAAGGTAGTTAAGAATATAAAGTCTAGAAATCTGTCGGGTATGTGAGCAAGTATAGTACATCTCCTTGCTCAAGGGGGGGAGAGAGGAACAGATGTAGAGTGGGGGGCCCAAGAGGAGGAAGAGAGAGAAGCACTTACTGAATCATTTAGATGTGAGTCGCAATCGTGTTAGTGGAAATAGCATTAAGAAACATCTCTGCCATTACTAAGATGCAGTGGTAAACTGGGAGAACACACGGTACTACTGCTCATCTTCCACTAATATCAGTGATGTCTCCCACAGGTCTATGTTGCCACAGTTGTTGAGTAGAACAAAGCTTTTGAGTTATTCCCAAGTTTGTCAGGCTAATATCAAAATATGGAAACAGCTGCTGGTAGTGGTGTCAGCGGTTTTGCTTTTCCTTTCACATTGACTGTTGTTGGCAGGTTTAACAGTAAGCTTGGGAGTGAGGGCTAATTTTTAGTCATTTATCAATTGTCCAGGTAGTAGGATATAGATTGAGTACCTACTTTCAGTGGTCCAGAAGTAGGTGAAATTGTCATTAGAGGTCATGGCTTGGAAAGCGGCAGATAGCATGCAGCTTTACGGATTGGTAATAGCTGTTGTTGAAGGGTGATGGATAGAAGTTAGACCGTGAATTCCAATAGGAACTCAAGGTATGTGCATCTTAAAATGCTTTTGTAGATGAGGATGAGCCTATCTTAATTTTTCATGGTGATGTTCGGCTTGGATTATGTTGTATCCTTGAGGAAGCTGACTAGCAAGCAAAGTTAGGGAATGCAGTCACAGTGTCAGTCTGTTGTTAGGTGGTCAGTGGTGTGTTTGGAGGTGATATCGAGGATTAAACACAATGGTGTATTCATAATGGCAGTTAAGCAGCAAATGGTGCAAGGTGATGAAGGAAAGACAATGTTGTTTGGAATTGATGATTTGGCTCAGGCTGCTGTGGTGATGTATTTATATTTATTTTTCATCTGTCAGTGTCACACAAGCAAATTTATTTTGAGTGAATCTATGGCAACAAGTCAGAGTCCTCCTTGTGGAGGCCATTGCCTGAACAGCAAGACCACACTTTGATGTAACAAAGAAAGCAGTGACCTGATAGAAGATATCTCTTTGTTGCTCCTACTAGGAAGCGCTTTGAAAATCAGACCTTCTCCTTTTGCACAACAGAAGGCCGTTGGACCAGTGGTGTGCGAGTTGAGAAAGATGGGAAGGGGCTTCAGCTGGCCTGGAAGAGGCAGATCCAGCAGTTCAATCGAGTCAGCCCTTCAATGGCAGCAGCTGTGACAGCAGCATATCAGTCACCAAATCTCCTGCTTCAGGTGAGCTTTGCAGCTGGACATTATGTTGGAGGGTCGTGAATTCCATGTCTCATGTATTCTTACTCCCCAGTAAGTGTGCCCTTACTGCTATCCAAAGAGGTGGTTTTATGTTACCACTACATATGAGGTAATCCTCTTGCCTGTACCAGTCTTGCGGAAAAGCATGTTCTAGCTGAATGTGCATGTTATAAACACACAGAATGTTTGTACCTGTAGTTTTTTTGTGTACCTAATCACTATGGAGGCACCTTTTAGAAAGATACAGGAACCAGGATTCACCTAGGAATTACTGGCACATGTGTTTCCTTAGACTATGAGCAGTGGATAGGAGCCAGCACTTTTAAGACTCTCTAGTAGGCTCATAGAGGCTTCTGGATCAAGCAGGGGCAGAGATGCAATCTGTTTCAACAAGTGAGAGTCTGAACTCACATGTTGATTGAGACATGCTGGCCCATGGGTATAGGGCTTGGTCAGTCAGTGGGCATCGGCTGCTGGCTCTACATTTACTGAAGAACTGGGTAATGAGTCCCAAAGTGGGACATCTAAGTAAGGACAAATCAGGCAAGCAGGTAATTTGAAAATGCATGAAGACAAAGGAGTGTGTGATTGAGTAGACATTGTTATATGAAGGGGTATGACAGGGATCCTGTACAGAAGGGAAGGAGTAGCAATACGTCAAAGGTTACCATAAAGGAGTGTCATTAACAAAGGTAAAAAGACATCCTTTTTATTGGGAGAACTCATGTACTTTAGAGAACCCTGATACAGTGTGAAAAGGCTAAGAAACCAGAGTGTTATGAGGGATAAGCAAAGGGCTAAAGAAAAACCAGTAATGTATGCACAAAGGGTAAGTGACCCTTTTTTAACAAAGGATTACCTATGTCAAATAAACATACACCTCTTGGAAGACTTGTAAGCAATAAGATCCCTGAGAGGGATAGAGCATTGGAAAGGCCCAATAGGGGTGGACTGGGTAATATGAAAAAAATGGTGGATTCATGACAGATCTGTGCCTCTGAAAAGGTTGTTGGGATCAGACAGTTAGTCACATGTTGGGTTATGAATCTTCTTTTTAATTTAGTAGTCAAAAAACAAGAGTGCTAGGGACCTGAATGAGAGAACCCTTTGAAGTATTTTTCTGTTAAATAGTAATGGCATGTGTTGTTTGTTGAAATATATCTCTTCCCCAGTTTGCAGCCTGCTCTGTGACATTTGGTTGCCACATGCAATCTAGACTGGTGGTGGTCGAGAGACAGTGTACAGCAGTGTTGTGCCCTACAGTTAAAGTATCCTTCCCTTTCGTCCTTGGGAAGGGCATGCCTGCCAGAAAGACTGGAATATAGATGGGAAAGTCCCAGCAAAACATGAAACCCTACTCTTTAAGGAAGAGTCTTAATGTAAAAGTAAGAATGGAAATCCACATTATTGCCCACTATAGAAGCTGTAACAACTTAAAAGAAATAACTCGATCGGCTGAAAGATTGGTGGTGATAAACTTTGGGCTGGTTCGTACATGTTCTATTGGAAAGAAAAAGACAGCTGGTGCTGGTCCAAGTCCCAGTTAGCCAGCCTTTTTACCCACTGCTTGAAGGAAGGTGCTGGATAGAGCTGATACTATTTTGTGTAAATTGAAGTCTTCAGAAGTTGGATGATTATGCCCCTAGATGCAGTTACACCCTGCAGAGAATGAGTTGTCATGTGTTAGTGTGGGCCTGCAGAAGGACTCTGTTTTCCTGGAAGAAATTTCATGCCATGGAGTAGCTGTCGCCGATAGAAGAGCTGTGATCATGTTCGGGAGGGAGAACCTCGCCATCATGAGTGCTCCCGACACAGGCTGTTGTTGTTGCTTGTTATTTGTTCTTTAGAGGTTGAAGTGGTAAAGGGAGGGTCCCAGGACACTTTTATATACCCCTACAAAGGAAAAGGGGCCATTTCAGATGGCAGTTTGTGTGTCTCTGTGGTATTCTCGAGGAGGCAAAGCCACTTCTGACTCTACAAGATCAGACTAAAGCATTTCACAAGTCAGTACCCTCTCAAAGATCTGGCACCAGGACTCACTTGATTATGCAACAATACCAAGATGCAGGAAAAGGGATACTTGCAGTGCAATCATAAATCCAGTAAGGTGACAGATATTCTTAGCTCCCTCGAACTATCCTGTTTTGTGTACAGACAAAGATTAGTGAAACACAGTCTTTAATCTGCTGGTAAGCTTTATGAGCAGGTTTGCCCCTATATTTTTTAGAAACTGGAAGTAGTCTTGCTCTATATTCACATGCTATAAGTGACCACTCCTTTTTTGTACCAGCCCATATAATTGTTAGGCTGTCAATACCAGTGTTCCAGAAACAAAGCATCTTTGAGGTTCCCATTCACTGATCTTATCATTATAACAAAAATGTGATTGATTGCAATGTTGTGTTTTCTTTCAGGCTTATGAAGGTTTCAGTACAGAGAAAGAGAAGCTTAACCTGTTAGCTGGCCTTACAGTCAGGAAGGAAAAATACTCTCACCAAGAGTGCAATCAAGACTTGAATAGCCAAGTAAATGAGAGCCAAGGCGCAGGCAACAAGGCGATGGAAGACCACGACAGCCTGGTGAAGCTGGCGGGCCCAGGTGCATACAGCCTACAGGAGGAAAATAGCCAAAAGAATGAGGGGACTCAAGAAGCAAACAGGTTGGAGAAAGAAATGAGCCAGTTCTCTGACAGCCTAGGGAAGGAGGAAAGCCAAGATGCAGACAGTTTGGGTCAGAAGAGTCAGGCCCCTGTCAGCTTGGGGATGGGGGACAGTGAAGACTTAGGCGGTCTAGACAAACAGGAGAGTCAAGACACAGACACCCCAAAGAAGCAAGGAAGTCAAAACACATACACTGTGAAGAAGGAAGAGGGTCAGAGTACAAACAGTATGGAGAAGCTAAAGAAACAAAACACAAACAGCCTGATGAGGGAGAATAGTCTATGCCAAGAACACCTGAGGAAGGATGACCTGAGCTTCCAAAATCCAACAACAGAGTCACTTACGTCTGCAGATTGTAAAGGACTTGACCCTCTTTCTACTCCCGAAGACATTGGTCGAGCACGCCGTCTTGGACCAGACTTGTCCCGTCGTATTTATATTTTCATGTTTGCTACAAATCCTGACCTTGTGCTGGACCTTGGTTCTTAGGGCTTTGCACCTGGAGAAGAGTGCGGCATTGTAGAATGCTCAGAACGTGCTTTATCATTTTCAGTTTACAAGCAGCCATATTTATTTTTAAATCTGAAATGCTTTTTGACCAAAACACATAGTAGTATGACTTTCTTGAGATTCATGCTCTCCTTCATCAGTAAGATGTGTTCATGTATGTCAATAAATCTAGCCACATAAATTCATTATAATTAATGTTTGCATGTCTGTATGTATTTACGAGTAAACACCAAGACTATTCACATTGGAAATGAAATTCCCTGAAATAGTGTCCACTTGTATGAGTCTGCTTTTAGCAGCGTCTGATTCAGTGGTATAAAACTCTGTGTAACGTGGTGTGAATATCCTCATATTTACAATGTGGACATCCATAAATTATTTGGAACATTTCAGAGTATTTTCTAAAGAGTAGTTTGGGGCAAAGGTTAGCTCTCCCATCTAGGATGACTAGTTTTATCCCTTAAGTATCAACACCTCTGTCAGTTTTGAGTAATGTTTACATGTTCCCTCCAAGTGGCCTTGCGACAGCTTCAGGTACTGTTTTTCTTGTTCATGCTATTAGTATTACCATATACTGGGGAAACATTAGCAACCAAGGATAAGACTACTTAGCTGGTGGCCTCACTCAGATTTGAACTGGATGAGGATTCGTGTTCCACTTACAATTACCTCATCCATGGTTCTTTTGTGAAAATACCAGGTATGTTCAGATTTTTTTGTTCCATCTATGTGACCAATGTATTCCATGAGTGCTAAAGACCTTTGGTGCAGGTCAAAATGAAAATAACCAATTAAATAGTAGATTATTGTGAAAAAGATGAATGTCCATGAGCCTGTGAGATGCCCACTGTGTTTCTTTTTCTTTCCTTCTTTATTGTGTTTTTGGAACTAATGTCCAAAGAGCATTACATTATTTGCGTACTTCCTCTTTCAGGAATAAACCACACTCTTTTATTTTTAATACAATATAGATTTTAATATAGTACGACATGTAAAGGTGACTGCACTAGAGTCCTTGACACAAAGGAAGTAGGTATATGCAACACTGACGATAGCCTGTGTGGTTATGGTTACTTCACAGTTTGCATTGAAAAGCTGTTTTTGTTTTCTTTGTAACTTTATCGTCATTTGACAAATCTATGTGAAACTTAAAATAAAAATTCACCCAATTTGGGTTTGGCATGGCAAGTTTCATGCATATCTGTCTGTTGTGTGGGCTTGCGAACACCTTCATGTGTTTCTGTATGGGAAACATTTTATGCTGGTTACTGATCACCAAGCTCTGCTCACTATTTTTGGCAATCCAAAGGCCAAGATGCCCTCTCACATTGAGAGGTGCTGGTTGCAACTACAAGAGTATGACTACACCATTGTTCACCGGCCATTGAAAGATCAAAACTCTGCCGACTACTTTTCTCAAGGGCCCATACAGTGCCAGGGTACCCCTTCTAAAATGGCAGAGGACCAAGTTAAGTTCATTGTGAGATCCAGCACTTCTGCAGCTGTGTCCGTGGAGCAAATAAGTGCTGCTACCAATGCAGATAGGAATATGCTGGTTCTTAAAAACATTATTATGCATCAATTATGGCGAACACATGCTCGACCTCTTGATAATGATAATGAATATTAGAAATTTAAGAATGTGCAGATTATCTTGCGAGGGTCAAGAATTGTAATTCCTGAAAGTCTAAAACAACAAGTCATTGAAGTGGCCCATGGTATTGGCACCACAAAGCGAGCCCTCCGGGACCGTGTTTGATTCCCTTTTCTTGATGAGCGAGTTGAGAGAGAGCTCCAGGCTTGTCATTTGTGTAACTGCTTATCTTTCAAAACAACAGAGCATCCTTTGAACATGTCGGATCCTCCAAAACATGTCTGGGAGAGAATTGCAGTTGGTTTCTTCGGACCCCTTTAAAATGGCTATTACCTCATGGTAATCATGGATAAGTACTCCTGGTTTCCTCTGGTGGAAGACCTTTCATCATTTGCTCATGATCGAGTAATTGAAAGACTAAAAGGCATATTTGCAACTTGGAGTGCTCCATCCATTCTAAAATCTGACAATGGCGCACCATTCAATTTTTCGGGAATTCAAAGACTTTCTTACTCATTTGAATATCAAGCATCAGAAAAGCACACCTCCATGGCCACAGGCAAATGGCGTTGTTGAACGTTTTATGAGCACTCTTAAAACGGCTGTTCAGTGCGCTGCGCTAGAGGGAATTGAGCTCAAGTCATTTCTTCATTCTACTCTTCGTGCCTACAGATCTACCCCCATTCTACAATCAGCAACCCTGATGTTTGGGAGAGTCTTGGGTACCAAGCTGCTCCAGCAGACCACAGAAAGAACAATTGATACCAAGAAAATTCAGCTCACTGATTCCGCTCACAAGTCCAGAGGGAAGACTTATGCAGACAAGCATAGATTTGCTTGGGACATTATTGTGGTAGTCTTGCCCACGTGTACAGTAGACAAAGTAGACGTAGCCGAGTTGTAGTAGATGTAGTTTATTCAGTAGTTGCAATAAGCTGGAACAGGCCCCACCAGGAGCAGCCTCCTAGCTGCTCAGCCCAGCTTCCCAACTGTCTCACACACTCACAGGCACCCAAGCATTCCACTCACACTAACATTCTACGCGGAACACTCACACTGGCTGAGCAGCTAGTTACAGGGAACAGAATGACATGACCTGAGGATACCACATATCCTATCCCTTTTATACTGAACAATAAAAAGAACCAAACTAAAATGAAAACTATACACAGAAATGTACAAGAGATGTAAATAGTCCGTAAACCCAGGGATGCAAAGAATGACATCACGAGAGGGAAACGAGAACGAACGAAGAGAAAGAAGAATGGAGAAATAGAAATGCACATGCATTATACCCATCCTCTACCTTTCATAGTAATTGAAAAAAATAACTAGCGTAATAAGAGCTCACATACACAAGTGAGCAAAACACACTAGACAGGTAAACTTAACCCAGACTAGAATACAATGAGTGGAACACCACCCAAGGAAGTACACCTCACGTGAGGAGACTGTGGCGAAAACACCATACGCCACCCCTCAAGTGAGGGACACTGTGGGACTAAAACCCCAGTGAAAAAAAAAAACAATGATTGGGACTGACACCCAAATGTACATATAACGTTGCATGGGACTAACACCCATGAACTTGTGCAGCAAAAAAGCAGCACAGTGTGACAAACGCACACAATACGTCGACACAACAGAACGACACAAAAGCACAGAGTGAAGCGCAGGGCGACTTATACACCAAAAACACAACATGACGTTCAAACGTGTAACTGGGACTGACACCCAAACACACACACATCCAGACGAAAGGATGTACATCAAACCCACAGTAGGGAATGACATAAGCCCAAGAACATGGAGCGTACAACTAATGTCACATGGGACTAATACCCAAGGACATGTACAGCATCATTAAATAACCAAATGCAGCACAGTGTGGCACACGCACACAAGAGACCAAAAACTAGGAAATGGGACTAACACCCATACCAAAGGTAACAAACCTGTAAATAAGAGAAATGGGACTTGAACCTACTCCCATCCCAAAGACAGGGATAAAACATAAGAAAATACGTGAACCTGAGACATGGGACTAAGACCCACTCCCATCCCCTTGGTCGGGATTCTACATATGTAAACACAACCTACGTGAAAAAAGAGATATGGGACTAGGACCCACTCCCATCCCCTAAACAGGGATACATTATATATGAAACAACTCAACATATAAGTAATAAGAAAGACACAATACCTTTTTTTTACATAATGTGTATAACCATAAGCGTTTTGTATGTACTGGAAGCTAAAAACATACATAAAATATGCTAAAAGTGAGTTCTTTAACACCAAAATATGCTCTGTAAGTATAACATTCTCCAAAGGAATAAAAATGTCACTAGATGGCAGCGTAGCACATAACAGTGAATACTAAAATGCATGAAGACAAGATTTCCCATTTTGGAACAATCCTACGCTGCACTCGTGAAAGGAAATGCTCAGATAAGCCTTCCAACTATTTTTGTCCATTACGATGAAGACCGTTCTTCAAGTTTTTTTCCTTGATATCTGCGGAACGTGAAGAATAAAATCAATCCAGGAACCGGATGGTAGTCACTTAGATAAAGAAACCACTTTCACTCACCGCCAGTGTAGATAAAAAAAAACAGTCTCATGCTTATTAACCTTCAACACGACATTCACGTGAATCTTCATGCTCCAAATAATACTGTTGAAGACGACGCAGTTGTTAAAAAACGTGGTTGGCAAATGGCAATGAGCGTGGATAGCAATATGGCTTGTGAAGCAACGCAATGCTGTAAAGATGGTGCCAACTGCAAGATGGCGGCACGTACAGGAGACGCAATGCCGAGTGGTTCACGGCGCGCTCCTGCTTCAAAACGTCTTAGTCAAAGTTGAAGACACGCAGAGATGCAAACGTCACAAGAGTTTCCAGAGCTGTTCTGCGCGACATCACGGACTGGTAAGGTGCGCGTGCACTATTTTAAATTGGAAATACAGCTCAACTGCCATATTTTAGAGGCCTCAATGTGCGAACAGTAACCATGAATTTCAATAGAGTTAAAACTTTTCTATGCTTGCAATGATGTTCTCCTCTTTGGCAGCAGAAAGGGAGACTTGTAATTAACCAATTAACCCAGCCGCAAACAGTTAAAAGATGTAGCACATCCAAATCCTCATAAAAGAACACCTCCACGCTCACACAGACCCCAGTGCTCACCAGGGGTACAGCTCTCCTCATAACGCAGTACGCAGTAGCCAAAACCCAAAAACATGACGCTGGCTCATGTATTGATCACACAGATGCAGCGCTAGTACAGAGGAGCGCTAATGATTTAAAAACAAAAATGTCAAACATCCAATCCCAAAGCAAGGAAGACTTGAACTGAATAAAGTGATGGATGCTGAATTTGAAGAAGTCTTATTTAAAACAGAAGCAGCACACTTCGCACTGGAGACAAAAACACTGCCAGCCACAGATTACCTTACTCCTTGTTGCACAAAATACATTGCTTGTGGTACGGTACACGTTTTTGATGTACTGCAGACTTTTTTTTGTGGCATAGTTTCTTCTCCAAGGTGTAAGCAGGCTTGTAACCGTATTTACTGATGTTGCAGATGACGAGATGAAGGTACAGCACGCCTTGACTGGGCTGTCCGGTGTGGTGGACACTGGTGGGGCTGCGAGGCGTGCTTGACATGTTTCTTGCTTGACTGGTTTCCTTTCCTTGAGTTTCTTTAAACTTGTTGCTCTTCATCTGTAAACGCGATGGGTTCTTAGCTCCAGATCGTCGCCATAAATATGTGGTAGTCTTGCCCACGTGTACAGTAGACAAAGTAGACGTAGCCGAGTTGTAGGAGATGTAGTTTATTCAGTAGTTGCAATAAGCTGGAACAGGCCCCACCAGGAGCAGCCTCCTAGCTGCTCAGCCCAGCTTCCCAACTGTCTCACACACACACACACAGGCACCCAAGCATTCCACTCACACTAACATTCTACGCGGAACACTCACACTGGCTGAGCAGCTAGGTACAGGGAACAGAATGACATGACCTGAGGATACCACAATTATGTTTCAGAAAGGGGATTGTGTCCTTGTCAGGGAGAGGCGAAAACACAAATCTGATGCTCCATTCGGTGCGATCCATTGCAAGATTTGTCTATTAAGGGACACATGGTGACTGCTCACTGTCCTAGAAAGTCCATTGCAAGGGATTCCTCACATTTCAAGCACCTGCCTCAGAGTCTGTCAGTTCTAGACATCCGGAGTGGGACTTTTTCATCAGAGGGCCAGGAGAGCCCCAGGACTGCATCAGTGTCTGGGTCACCAGTGGCTGCTGCAGTTGTTTCTCCTGTGTCTACTCCACCTCACATCACGAGATCTGGAAGAGTGGTTCGAGCTCCTCGATGGCTCATTGATGAACTATGATGAATATATCTTTTTTGTTTGTACTTTTTATTTAATAAAGGGGGAGAATATAGTGTCTTGTGTATTATAGAGCGCGAGACCCCTATGGGTCCTAACGGGCTCTGTAGTTTATATACATAAGTGATTGGGTGTGGTTAATAAAATTCATGATACAGTACAAGTCAGTCAACTGTTACACTCTGTGAAATAAAGACATGTAATATCGAGCTGCGTGTGTGGCGTAATTCATTTGCATGCTACCAAGCTGGGAAGGATGCTACAGTAAGCAGTTCATGTTTGGTATCTGTGAAATTATAATGACAAATCAACTTTAATGGTAAAGTCAGATTTGAAATTACAATTTTAAAAATGCCACTTTTAGAATGTTGTGATTATCCTGCCCATGACCATTTGGTGCCTGCAGCCCCACCTGGGTCACATCACTGGGTATAGCTGACAGTTAGATTTAGTGAATTCCTCCCAGATATCACACAATAGAGGGATAAGGTGTGACTGAATGGTCACTTTGCTGGCAGGACGTGGAGAATGGAGCTGGGCACGGCCCTACTTGCAACTAAATAGGCTGTGCTCTGCCGTCACACACAGGGCTTATCCCCTCCACATTGTCACTGCAGCCAGCTTGGAGCCAGGACAGGGAAGTCTGGAAATTCTAAACACTTTAAAGAGAAACCTCTAGAAACTTTCCCCAACTTCAAAGGAGGCACTAGGTGCACAAATAGGACCCTCAGACCCACTCTTCAGTTCACTCCTGCACCTGCGGAAGGACTCTCAGACAACTGCCTGCTGCTGTGCAGCCTGCATTGAACCCGCAGAGGCCAGCCTAGCTGTTTGAACCTTGCATCTTCACCTGAACCCAGGATCACCGGAGTGACTCCAAGAGCTAGTTTGCTGGCCACCTGTTCAGAGCCACGGGGACACAAAAGGCTCCCACCTCCTAGAACTTGTACCTGGACCCAGCCTAAGTGAGTCCTGAATTCCCAAGTGGTGTCCTACCACTCTTGGACCCTTTGTTGTGGTGCTAAAGGTGTCCTCACCAACCTGCTTGTCGATCTGCCCAAGGTGCATCGCCAGTTAGCCTGACTTTGTAGCTGCTCCTCTACGTTCTTCTCAGCAGCAGCAAATTCTGTTCAGAAGTCGTTCGTCAAAGGGGTATCCGAGCTCCTGGAACTGTCTAAGTCTACAGCCTACTGCTTCATTCTGCTGGAGACTTTAGACTTCCACAAAAGAGACTAAGTCCGAATGTAGAAATCTTCACCACATCTTCGACCCAGGGCTCCCAGACTCTGACGCTCCCTCCAACATTTTTCTTGAAATTTCTTCCAAGTCCGAAGGTAAGCGCCGACCAGGTCCAATCCACTCCTTGTATCCCACCCACTGTAGCCCATATTTTTCAACTTTGCCCGGTCTCGCACGGTTGGCGCTTTGATCTTTTAGGCGTTAGTTTTTACTAAAAACTTTAGAAATTCATAACTCCGGTTCTACTGATTAGATGTTTGTCGTTTTGGTGTTCAATAATTGATTACATTTTACTTGTGTTGTGTTTTCACATTACTACTGTTTGTGTGCTGCATAATACTTTACACATTAAGTTAAGCCTGACTGCTTTTTGTGTCAAGCTACCCAGGGTTAAGCACAGGTTAATTTAGTGACTATTTGTGGTTCACTAGGGATTTTGGCTGTTGCTTGACCAGGGCTCAAACCCCAGTCAACCAACAGCCCAATTTCTCACAGCCACTGTTCAGTTTTGTAACTACTTCTTAGCAATTAGGAATCTTCCACTTTAATAAATAGATATTGTATTTATCATATTATTCTTCATGGATAAAGCAACCTACTTTTAGGAATAGTGCATTTTAAAGCACACTGAGATATCAACATTGGTCAAAATTGGATAGATTTTAAAGACAATTTTACAAGGGGATTTAGTGGTTCTCCTCCAAGGTATATTTCTGGAATGTTTAGACATGGCGCATCTCTAAGCATACTGAGCCCTTAACACTGGGGTGGGCTTCGTCCAAGTCTTCGGGCTAGTTTTTCAGCAGTTCCTAAAATGTAAGTACTTTATAACAGACTCTGCTAAACAGTATCAATCTTTAAACATTTCAGTAAGATCTGGTGTTTTTCATTTTTTTAAGGGACACTTGGAGGTTATTCCACAACCTGTCTCCTGCTGTTGCCAAAATTGATCTACCTACCTTGGTCAGCTTTAAATTGGTTGCTATCAAGGTGGCACTCGTGTATTTTGGACAACAATCTGGACAGTGTCTTGGGATAACCTTGATATGTATACGCTTTTGCACTGGGAGCTAGTGTAGCTAAAATAGAGTGCGGAGATGTAGAAGTGGGACAGTGAATGGTCTCTTTAAAACACAGTGAAATCTTGGAATAGCATAAGTTATAGTAAAAACATATGACTAATTAGCTGAGTAAATCCTCACAATCATGATTACGTGCCAACCACAACACTGAGACTGGTCTGATTGCCGCCACAGATGACATCAGAACACTCCTCGACCGTGGAGAAACTGTGGCCCTGATCCTCCTCGACCTCTCTGCGGCGTTCAACACTATATCCCACAACACCCTCATCAACAGACTATACAATATACGCATATAGCAATACGCCCTCAAGTGGATCGCCTCCTTCCTTACAGGACACACACAGAGCATCCTACTGCCTTCACCTCCGTCCCCCAAAGACATCATATGCGGCATACCACAAGGATCATCCCTCAGCCCCACCCTGTTCAACATCTACATGACCCCCCTCGCAGATGTCATCAGATTCCACGGACTCAACTTAATCTTCGACCCAGACGACACTCAACTTATCCTCTCACTCACCCATGACTCCTCAGACGCCAAAAACCAACTTCTGCAATGCCATCAACATAGCCAAATGGATGAGAGACAACTGCCTCCAACTCAACTCAAACAAAACTTAAGTACTAATCTTCAAGAAGAACACCTCCACATAGGACCACAGATGGTGGTCTACAGAACGGTGACCGACAGCCACATGACCAACCATGCATGCAACCTCTGCATCATCCTCGACAGCCAACTGACCATGAAACAAGTCAATGCAGTTGCCTCCTCGTGCTGCCACACACTTCGCATGCTCCGCAGAATCTTCAGATAGATCACAACCAACACCAGAAAGACCGTCACTCAGGCCCTCATCACCAGCCACCTCGATTATGGCAAAGCCCTCTACACCGCATCTCCACTCAGCTCCTCAAGTGAGTCCAGACCATATAGAACGCCGCAGCCAGACTCATCCTGGACCTCCCCAAACTAACCCACATCGCACCTCACCTGAGAGACCTCCACTGGCTCCCCATCCAGAAGAGATGCCAATTTAAGGTCCTCACACACGCCTACAAAGCCGTCCACGACCTAGGACCTGCCTAAATCAGCTGTCGACTGAACTTCCACCGACCCTCTAGACACCTGCGCTCCTCTTCACTCGTCCTCCCTTACACCCCCACATTCATCACAGAGGTGGCTGCTCCTTCTCCTACATTGCTGCCAAGACTTGGAACGAACTTCCACTCCAGCTCCATATAGCCCCCTGGCTGGCAGACTTTAGAAAGAGACTCAAGACCTGGCTCTTCAATGGAGAGACAGTGCCCAGATACCCCTAGGGGTGACAGTGTTGTGCTTTGCAAATGCTGTTTGATTGACTGATCCTTCATAAAATTATGGTTCTTAGGAGTAAGAACATTGATGGGAGTCAGGGAAGGATATGCTTTTAGCATGCAGAAAGCAATGTTTCCATCCTTTTTGGTACCACTTCGAGTGACCACTTTATAAATACTTGAATAAGAACGTTTGAGTGGACAAAGCATAACTGGCTACTCCAATTGTGGAGGAGATGGGGATATTGCTTTCAACACCAGGATACCCATTTTAGTCCAATTTAAGCTCAACATGGTTGATTTCTTCCATTTGCAGACATGCTCTATATTGACAAGCAGTGGTTGTACATAACAGTCCAATAGAGGAGGTAAGACCTAGCACAATATCAGACTACACTGAAGTAGAATTTGGTAGAAGTACTGGCGTAATCACTCTCTTTTCTTCAAAATGGGCTACCTTTGCTGTGCCCCCGTGCCCCTCATTAAAATTCCTGTTCCTTCTTTCAGGCATTCAAGAAGCAAACTGTTATTTCAAAATGTCATGGGCTGACAAATTCAGTAGTATCAAGATGGCAGTCAACTTCGCATCCCATGGTGCACGACAGCTGTTCTCTAATATCTATTGGACAGATTCTGTCTTCAGAGACAAATGGAAGCACGGCTGATTTGTATTTAAAACGTCATGTATTTCAGGGTAGTCCTGCATGATTTGTCACATCATTGCTTCCATCACTCTCCAGACCAGTGATCTACTACTAGAGTGACTTGTTCCTTGATTACTGGCATTGATAAAAAAAAGTTACTTACCCTCTGTAACACTCTTTCTGGTGGATACTCCATCTAACTACAGATTCCCCACATTGTGGATACTCCCAGATGCCAGACTGGATCTGGAAGATTTTCATACCAACTTCCTTGTGCATCGGTAGGTGGCGTTGTGCATCTCCGTGGCAGGACTGTCCCAGCCATGAAGTGACATCAGGGGCCCCTACATTGCGGCCACCTCTGTGCATTGATGTTAGTTTCCTTCTGATCTGTGTCCGCATCTTGGGACGCTGGGTTCTTAGAAATCAAATTGTGCCAGTGTGTAGAGTTTCAAATTGAAATTTTATTAAAATGGACTAATGAGTCCATTCCACAGAACAGGGATGAGGGTGGGTCAGTGAGGAATCTGATGTTAGCTAGCGTATCCACCAGTAACTTTTTCTTCGTATTGATACTTCTTACCGCAGATTCCTCACCTTGTAACTAGATACCAAAGTAGTACCTCCTCATGCGGTGGGTCTGTGGAAAGACTCAGACCAAGAAATCCTGCAGGACAGAATGGATGGAGAGCCCGGCCCGCTGAACCTAGCTATCCAGGAAGCAGTCCTTCGTGAAAATGTGAACTGATGCCCAAGTAGCCGCCTGACTAATATCCAGTACAGGCATGCTAGCACATTGGTGGCAGCCTTTGGTCTGGTTGAATAAGCACATAGACCTTCTGGAGGCTGTTTCTTAGCCAGCTCGTAACAGATGTTCATGTGTAAGACAACCCATTTGAAAATGGTCTTCTTCTCTACAGCTTTTCTCTTATTTGCCCCTGCGAAACCCTCAGAGCTGATAAAGCACCCAGTGTTCTTTGATGTGATTAATGTAGAAGCTCAGGGTTATCTTGGGATTGAGGTGAAGTCTTCTTTAGATGGAACTGGCAAGGTGATAGGCTTCACTGTGTGGAAGGGTGTGACGACCTTTGGTAGGAATGGTGTTTTTGTTATGTTATGAGATTTGTAGAGCGAATTGCTGCCCCAGCAATGGGGCGTCCCAGCGCTGATCCCAAAGACCAACAGAGAACAAAAGGCTGCAGAGTTAGGAGAAGAAGTTAACTTGGAAAGAGATATGTCTTTATAGCCTTTCCGAAAAGATCCATGATCTTGGATACTTCTGATGTTAGCAGGAAGGGCATTCCTGATTCTGGGAGCGAGGGCATGAAAAGAGTGACCTCTGGCCCGCGCTCTTCTGACACGAGGGACACACGCTATGTGTTGGTCAGAGGAGCGCATCAGGCGGTTCAGTATGTAGGGAGTGAGGAGATTGGCTAAGATGGCGGGAGCTTGGGCGTTCAGAATTCTGTGAGAAATGCACAGAACCTTGAAATTGATTTGCTTCTCCCCCGGGAGCTAATGGAGCGTTCGTAGGAGATTGAAAGCTGAACAAGATTTGGGAAGGCCGAAGAGCATCCAAGCGGCGGCGTTTTGTGCCCTTTGTAGGCGATGGATCCCTGCTTTATTGGCACCCAAATACAGAGAACTGGAACAGTTCAGTCTCGAGAGTATGGTGTACCTGGCGGGTGTGGGCGTCGAAGAATCCAAGCAGTGGCTTGAGTCCACGTAAAAGTCCGAAACAAACACCGGCTACTGACTTTGTCTGTACCTGGTAAGTCAGGGCAGAATCAATCCAGACACCCAAATTTTTTACGGTCTGCTTGGACAAGGGAGGGGCCCCTAGCGCGGCACGCTGCCAGCGTTCGCTCCATAGGTAGGTGTTTCTACCTAAAAGAAGAATCTCTGATTTATTAGCATTTAGCTGTAAGCAGTTGGTTGTCATCCAAACTGCGATGGCCATTAGGTCGTCTTGAAACTTGGCCACATCTTGGTCAAAGTTATTGGATAACGAGATCACAATGCTGCTTTTGTGTTGTGTACTTGTCTGGGATAAAGGTGGTATACAGCAGCTGGATAGGCAGTGCTTGTAGATCACTCATGCAACAAGCTGAATTTATTGCTATAACGAATATACAGCACGAGAAAGCATAGAGAGCAGTTGTGCATTGATTTAAACTGGGAACACATGAGATAAGTGAGAACGAAGTTAAGGACCCACAATAGGTGTTGGGGGGAACATATGAATCAGCCTTTTCAAGAACCCTATCACAACAGGTGATTTGAACAAAGATAGCTGATCAAATAAGCGTAATAAGGCAGAGAGGGCTGTTAAGTAACATTTAATTGTTTCCACAGGAAGGCTTTTCAGGAATAAAGAAAGAGAAAATAAAAGTATGCCAGCTAACTGTGACTATAAAGGCTGGATGTTGTGTGATGAACACCACACAAAAACTTTTCCCAGTGTTGTGCATAAACAGGTTTGGTGGAGGAATGCCTAGCTGCCAGCATGACCAACCACTTCGAGAGGAAGATGTAGGTTGTGCAGGCTCAGGTGCTGGACCCTGCCCTGATGCTGCTACATCAGGAGGTCCTCCCGAAGGGGCAGCCAAATTATAGGACAGATGCTCATGGCCAGAAATCCGGGTACCACACTTTTTTTTTTTGCAAAGTCTGGAGCCACTTGGATGACCTGGGCTCTCTCGTTCCTCATCCTCTTCAGAACCTAGGGCAGGAAAGTAAGAGGTGGAAAGGCATATTGGAGTCCCAAGCTCCTATCCAAGCAAAAGAAGTCTCAGAGCGAGAACAACCTTGGGTACTCCAACACACAAAACTTGGACACTGTGAATTCTCTTTGGGGACAAAAAGATCTAGCCAGGGTCCTTCCTATTGCTGGGTGCAGCTGCCATTCACGATCTGCTAGAAAACATCAGCAGAGTTTGTCTGCCTTAGCGTTTAAAGACCGTGCCAGGTGTTGCACGATCATGGAGATGCCCTCACCAGTCACTTCCAGAGGCTCAGAGCCTCTTGGCACAGGGCCCATGAATCCAGTCCGCCCTGTTTGTTGCGGTACCACGTCTGTAGTATTGTGTATGAGCACACGCACCTGTCGCCCCTTGATGGATGGGAGGAATACGTTTAGTGCCAAGCAAATTGCCCGCAACTCCAACAAGTTGATGTGGAGACAAGCTTGCGATAGAGATCAAAGTCTTCTGATCTCCAACTCTCCCAGATGGCCTCCCAACCCAACAACAATGCATCTGTCACAACCATTAATTCAGGTTGGGGTAGGAAGAAGGGTCTGGCACCTGTCCAATTACAAAGCGAGACCAAAGGGGATGATGGACGGAGCGTTTGAGCTAATCAAACACTCACCCCCAGTCAACTGATCTGGGTTTAATCCATCATCATTCTTTAGCTCACTCCACCACCCCAGTTCAGACATGGCCATATGCAAATCAGTCTGACCCTGTGCCTCAAGGGTCCTAACTGGGGTGGTGTGGTGAGCAAAAGAATGATGGATTTAACCCAGATCCTTGTGACTGGGGGTGAATGTTTGCATTGTCCAGCATTCCGTCCATCAATTGTTTCTTTTGCATTTGTCGCCCTAAGTGGAAAGGGTATGCCCAGACGTGGGTCCCGTGCTCACTACACCACTGGATTCAAGCTAGTCTGGCTGATTAAGGGTGATGCCCAGAAACCGGTCCCAGGTTGCTTGTTTCCGGTCCAGGGAAGACCTGGCTTGGCAGTTCGGGCTGGACTGTTCCCACAAGGAACAGGGTCAAGACTGATTTGCATATGGCTGGGTCCAAACTGGGGTGGTGTGGTGAGCAAAAGAATGATGGATTTAACCCAGATCCTTGTGACTGGGGGTGAATGTTTGCATTGTCCAGCATTCCGTCCATCAATTGTTTCTTTTGCATTTGTCGCCCTAAGTGGGAAGGGTATGCCCAGACGTGGGTCCCGTGCTCACTACACCACTGGATTCAAGCTAGTCTGGCTGATTAAGAGTGATGCCCAGAAACCGGTCCCAGGATGCTTGTTTCCGGTCCAGGGAAGACCTGGCTTGGCAGTTCGGGCTGGACTGTTCCCACAAGGAACAGGGTCAAGACTGATTTGCATATGGCTGGGTCCAGACTGGGGTGGTGTGGTGAGCAAAAGAATGATGGATTTAACCCAGATCCTTGTGACTGGGGGTGAATGTTTGCATTGTCCAGCATTCCGTCCATCAATTGTTTCTTTTGCACCTGTCCAATTACAGCCACCACTGCAGATCTTTCGCAGTCTCCTCCGACACCTGAATGGAATCATTAAGGCTCCCTTGAAGCTAAGCCCACCAAGACTTCAAATCCCACTGCAGAGCCCACTTGTAGCACTTGGTGTGGCCCATAAACAGAATACAGGAGGTCAAGAAGCTTTGAAACAGTGTCACTGAGAACTTAGTCAAAGGTTGACACATCCGGATCATAGCCCAAATGTCCTGGTGTAGTTGAGTCGGAGGGAAGGCTCGGAAGATCACTGTGTCCAGTATGGCTCTAATGAAGGGAATTGTTGTGGTCATTTGGAGCTTTGATGGAAAACCTCAACTATGTCAACGGATTGGCCATAGTCTAGTGGTTTACCACGGCGAGCCTGCCTTCAGTAGCCAGTTGTCTAGGTATGGGAAGACTGGTATTCCAAACATCCACAGATGGGCAGCGACCACCACTATCACCTTTGTGAACACCTAAGGGGCACCTGTAAGGCTAAAGGGTAACACAGAGAACTGAAAGTGTCCTTGGCCTACCTGAGACCGCAGGTGGCATCTGTGGGAGTGCAGGACGGGGATGATTAAATTGGCATCTTTCAAATCCAACACAACCATTCAGTCTCTTGGATCCAGGGCAGACAGGACTTGGACCAGGGTGAGTATTCTGAACTTGTCCTTCCAAAGAAGTTCAGAGAATGAAGATTGAGGCTAGAGTGGAAACCTCCGTCCTTTTTTGGCACCAGAAAGTAACGAGAGTACCAACCAGTTCTGATCTCTGATGCCGGCATGCTCTCTATTGCCCTATTTGCAAAGATAGCTTGAACTTCACTTCGGAGTATGGACAAGTGGTCCTCTGGGAGGCGTTTAGGTGTTGGAGACATGTTGAGGGGGTGGTGTGTGAGGAAAGGGATTTATTATATGGTGTGGTTAGGCAACCTCACCATGTAATAAACTTACAAACTCCTCTTGGGTCCAGTCAGGCTGTCTGCAAAACTTTAGCTCAATCCTGGGTAGCTGTGGCTTCAAGCAGTCAGGCTTTGTCAAAGGAACAAGTGCACAGCATTTAGAAGTACCAAAGCAGCTGAATAAGAAAGAAACACAACACAAAGAATCCAACACCAATTTATAAAAATTGCTCTTATTTGTATGAATATTTAGACACCAAAATAAACAAAATCCACTGGAGGGTTCCGGAGATATAAATTATTAAGCAAATAATAAATCACTGCTTTTCATTCATATTGCAAATAAGCATTGGCAACTACTCGGTCAAGCGATTATTTGGAAAAGTTTGAAAACTTTTGTCAAGTTGAGGACAACTACTCTGGCCTGATCTGGTTGACCAACTCTGGCAGGGAGCGAGTCACAATGGGCCAATAAGGCTTAACAGTACAATTACCTTGCAGTCAAAGCAATCTCCAGTCCAATTCCATGTTTTATAGAAGAACCGCCATACACATCAATGGAGTGGTCCTGATTCAAGAGATACAAGAGGCTGATCCAGTGATGGGGGCCTTCCTAGGCCACCCCTCGGTCCACGAACATGGTGGGGCGACTTTAGTCACAGGGGTTGATGTCCCTCAAGGTCTAGTTGAAGTCCAGCCACAAACCAGCTGGCACTAGTCTCCGGTTACAGCAAAACCAGTGGTTCCCATCAAACTGAGGCGAGTTTCCCCAAACTGCACTCTGATAACTCTCCTGGGTCCAGCAAACTTTGTGACTTGATCTCCCAGGATGCGCTTCGGCGGTCAGCGGCAGTCAGACAGTCTTAGCTACCAACTCACCAAGGCATGCTTCTTCAGCTTTTGTGGCACTGTGGCTGTAACAGAAAGTCTGCCATCTGACTCTTGGAGTCAGTTCTTCTGTCATGAGGCTCGGGATGATTTTTCCTCACACACGGTACCACAGGCACAGTCCTTTCTTTGCTAGCCCAAAGAGCAATCGGTACAGTCAAGCCTTTTTGTTTGGTTCAGTGAGCAGGTTAGTCCTTCTTTGGTCCACTATTCAGTAAGACATTTTATGAGGTATTGGTGGCAGGGGTGACAATTTTATGTCCAGTGCTTGCCCTCGGGGATGCGTTGACTAATAGTCAATGTGCTACCAGGTCCCCTTCCCCTTGATGATGACTTCCTGCAAAGTATGGCATCTAGCTATCCAGGACTGCAATATTCTGCCCACTCCCAAGATGGCACAACCCCTTTCTTGGTGTGTGGAGCTTGGTAGCCTACCCTAGAGGTGTGGCTACCTGAGGGTTACACGCCCACAGGAAAACTGGTTTGCCAACTGTTTCCCCCCTCTGTTAGCCGACGCCAACCTGTCTACCAGAACAAAAGAGCTGTGAGTACTTTTGATTTCATCTCAGTGGTGGCTAAAGTGAGGTCCAAGACTTCTGATGTTCTCCTAATGACAGTTGCAACGGGGGCAGACTCTTCAGTAGCCATATGTGAAAGGGGTGAGTAGATGCCAGTGTTGTCGCACTGAAGGGAGAATTGTCCCACGACTTCCTCAGGGCTAAAAAAAGTATAGACATGAAAGTCCACTGTAACATGATATGTGGTACTACTGTTATGTCAGAATCCCCACATGGTGACTTAAGTTGTGATAATGCAATATCATTATGAAATCTTAAAACATATTTGTGCGGTGGAAACCCATGCACATAATATCCAAAAGCACATTCACTCCATATTGTATTTTAAACATAGCTTGCAGTTGCTAAAAACATTGAAGCAACATTTTGTAATTCCAGTATGATGCCTCACTAGTACTCAATCGATATAAGTATTGAGAATATATCTCCTCGTGCTAGTGATCAGAGGCTGGTGTATCATGTCTTCAAACTTCTATTGTTTCACCTCTAAATATATTCAAAAAGTGTAGTTGACCCTATATCCCCTTTATCAAAAAGAATAAACAGTAGTAAGTTATGTATGATTACAATACCTATCGCTTCTTTTTTGAGACCTAGTAGGTAAACAAAATGACAGCAGAGCAAAAGTGTCAGTAACATTTACATTGTTGTGAATTTATCTAGCGTCAAGCATTTAGTAAGTAAATGCGTAAGGCAAACATACCTTCTTTCCGGTATTAATTCCGTCCCGTGAGTCCAAATATTAATAGTAGAATGATAAGCTCTTGCTATACCAGATCGCAAGTTAGTCTGGTATTGTCCGAAGTTAGTTTTCAATCATAGTAGGTGAGAGGCACCCCGATTATGGGAAAAGCCCCCACCCTCGTACCCGTTCCTTTAAGAAGAAAGAGAAGGAAAGGAACCCTGTCAGCAGTCGGTAGATATCAGCTCAAATAATAGCTCCAACACCTTTATTAAGTGTCATCTCATAAGCTTAAGATTATAGCTCTTACCGGTACGTCTAGGGAGCCGAATCTGTCCCGCAGCAAGTACACCGTGTGCTAATGCGCGAGCGTACTTCTGTGTTTAACATTATTTCGGTATGTAATGAAAAGTAAAGAGGAACTACCCGTTCAGGAGTATTTAACCGAGTAGTAAAGCGGTTGCCATTATTGAGTGTATTCATATAGTTTGAATATGTTGTGCTCAATAAAGCATCAGTCTGTACAAAGGTGGAGAATCTATCTCCCTAGTATCAAATCAGCCATGCTCCAATATTTCTAAGAAACAAAGTATCAGTGGTAGCCATGATCCAATATTACTAAGAATTGCAAAAACAACAGTTGATGGACAGAATGCAGAACAATGTCATACATTCACCCCAGTACAGAGATCTGGGCATAAATCCATCGTTTTTGCTCACCATGCCATTCAGTTTGGACCCAGCCATATGCAAATCAGTCTTGACCCTGTGCCTCATGGGAACAGTCCAGCCCGAACTGCCAAGCCAGGTCCTCCCTGGACTGGAAACAAGCATCCTAGGACCGGTTTCGGGTTTCACCCCTCTTCAGCCAGGATAGCTAGATTCCAGTGGCATGGAGAGCACGGACCCACGTCTGGGCATGCCCGTCCCACTCAGGGTGACAAATGCAAAAACAACAGTTGATGGACAGAATGCAGAACAATGTCATACATTCACCCCAGTACAGAGATCTGGGCCTAAATCCATCGTTTTTGCTCACCATGCCATTCAGTTTGGACCCAGCCATATGCAAATCAGTCTTGACCCTGTGCCTCATGGGAACAGTCCAGCCCGAACTGCCAAGCCAGGTCCTCCCTGGACTGGAAACAAGCATCCTTTTTGTTTCTTTTGCATTTGTCGCCCTAAGTGGGAAGGGTATGCCCAGACGTGGGTCCCGTGCTCACTACACCACTGGATTCAAGCTAGCCTGGCTGAAGAAGGGTGATGCCCTGAAACCGGTCCCAGGATACTAGTTTCCGGTCCAGGGAGGACCTGGCTTGGCAGTTCGGGCTGGACTGTTCCCACAAGGAACAGGGTCAAGACTGATTTGCATATGGCTGGGTCCAAACTGGGGTGGTGTGGTGAGCAAAAGAATGATGGATTTAACCCAGATCCTTGTGACTGGGGGTGAATGTTTGCATTGTCCAGCATTCCGTCCATCAATTGTTTCTTTTGCATTTGTCGCCCTAAGTGGGAAGGGTATGCCCAGACGTGGGTCCCGTGCTCACTACACCACTGGATTCAAGCTAGCCTGGCTGAAGAAGGGTGATGCCCTGAAACCGGTCCCAGGATGCTAGTTTCCGGTCCAGGGAGGACCTGGCTTGGCAGTTCGGGCTGGACTGTTCCCACAAGGAACAGGGTCAAGACTGATTTGCATATGGCTGGGTCCAAACTGGGGTGGTGTGGTGAGCAAAAGAATGATGGATTTAACCCAGATCCTTGTGACTCGGGGTGAATGTTTGCATTGTCCAGCATTCCGTCCATCAATTGTTTCTTTTGCATTTGTCGCCCTAAGTGGGAAGGGTATGCCCAGACGTGGGTCCCGTGCTCACTACACCACTGGATTCAAGCTAGCCTGGCTGAAGAAGGGTGATGCCCTGAAACCGGTCCCAGGATGCTAGTTTCCCGGTCCAGGGAGGACCTGGCTTGGCAGTTCGGGCTGGACTGTTCCCACAAGGAACAGGGTCAAGACTGATTTGCATATGGCTGGGTCCAAACTGGGGTGGTGTGGTGAGCAAAAGAATGATGGATTTAACCCAGATCCTTGTGACTGGGGGTGAATGTTTGCATTGTCCAGCATTCCGTCCATCAATTGTTTCTTTTGCATTTGTCGCCCTAAGTGGGAAGGGTATGCCCAGACGTGGGTCCCGTGCTCACTACACCACTGGATTCAAGCTAGCCTGGCTGAAGAAGGGTGATGCCCTGAAACCGGTCCCAGGATGCTAGTTTCCGGTCCAGGGAGGACCTGGCTTGGCAGTTCGGGCTGGACTGTTCCCACAAGGAACAGGGTCAAGACTGATTTGCATATGGCTGGGTCCAAACTGGGGTGGTGTGGTGAGCAAAAGAATGATGGATTTAACCCAGATCCTCTGTGACTCGGGGTGAATGTTTGCATTGTCCAGCATTCCGTCCATCAATTGTTTCTTTTGCATTTGTCGCCCTAAGTGGGAAGGGTATGCCCAGACGTGGGTCCCGTGCTCACTACACCACTGGATTCAAGCTAGCCTGGCTGAAGAAGGGTGATGCCCTGAAACCGGTCCCAGGATGCTAGTTTCCGGTCCAGGGAGGACCTGGCTTGGCAGTTCGGGCTGGACTGTTCCCACAAGGAACAGGGTCAAGACTGATTTGCATATGGCTGGGTCCAAACTGGGGTGGTGTGGTGAGCAAAAGAATGATGGATTTAACCCAGATCCTTGTGACTGGGGGTGAATGTTTGCATTGTCCAGCATTCCGTACATCAATTGTTTCTTTTGCATTTGTCGCCCTAAGTGGGAAGGGTATGCCCAGACGTGGGTCCCGTGCTCACTACACCACTGGATTCAAGCTAGCCTGGCTGAAGAAGGGTGATGCCCTGAAACCGGTCCCAGGATGCTAGTTTCCGGTCCAGGGAGGACCTGGCTTGGCAGTTCGGGCTGGACTGTTCCCACAAGGAACAGGGTCAAGACTGATTTGCATATGGCTGGGTCCAAACTGGGGTGGTGTGGTGAGCAAAAGAATGATGGATTTAACCCAGATCCTTGTGACTGGGGGTGAATGTTTGCATTGTCCAGCATTCCGTCCATCAATTGTTTCTTTTGCACCAATATTACTAAGAAGCAAAATATCTGTTGTAGTGACGTCATGTATATCGTATGTTTGAGTAATAAAGTATGAAGTTAAACCTTAAGCTTATCCCACCCATGTGATCTGTGTTAACCCCATACGATAATGTAAGAGGAAACACAAGGGAGGTAGCCGATAGGTCAACTGGTGTAACATTATGTCAGAACCAATCTCATGTGATTTTTAAGACACAAAAAAGATTTCTACTCAGCATGTAAGTAAAAACATATATTATTAAGATTAATACTCCAAAACTCTGTACCGGTATAACGTGATTACAAGGTGTGACAATTGTAGTGTACATTGACCTTTTATTAGTACACTCCCATCAACAGCATAGATATATATTGATCAATGCTCAAGACGAATTCCCTGACAGTCAACTTAAATGGTTCAAATGCATGGTGCATCATACAGTCCCATCTACTTAGTTGCCCAGGAAGGATTGCATTTCATGGTCTGTATTAAGTCCAAATTCCACACTTATTAACCGTAAAATCCGCATTGCTTCTCTCCTACGTAGGTTCAGTTCTCTGTTCTCCCCTCTGGGGTCTCTCAGGTTTGTTCAATTCCATAGAAGCTAAAAGTCCTATGTTTTTCTTGGGAAAGGCATTCCGCTATGTGTGTAGCTATGGGGTATCTACCATCCCTCTGCTTTACGGCCCTCATATGTTCGCTAATTCTGTCTTTAAGGGCTCTAATGGTGCTACTCACATATCTGTTTCCGCATTTGCACTCCAAGATGTATACCACAAATTTGGTGTTACAGTTTATGTTGGATCCTATTGTGTAAATCTTGTTGGTAGGACCCACAAATTGTTTCTTTTTATCGTGTCCATTTACACACTGCACAGTGGCCACATTTAACAAATCCTAGTGTGTGTGATGTCAGCCAGTCATCTTTATTTTTAGATGTCGGATAGCTTGGACCTAATAAATTCCTGAGACACCTGCCCTTACGGTAGGTAATGTCTGGCCTAGTTGATATGGATTCCTCCAGTGTTCTGTCTGCCTTAGGTACATGCCAGTGTTTCTGCAAACTTCTTACTAATGTATTGGATAGTTTTGTGTAGTCCATATCCTAACGGACTTTGTCTATAGCTTTCTTGGTAGATCCCCCTAAGGTGCCCTGCATATCAATATTAGTGACTTTATTCCTAGCTTTCGATAGGTTGTACCTCCTTTTGAATCTGAGAATCATATCCTGGGTACATTCCCTAAATTCAGGTTCAAAGCTGCAGTTACGTCTGGCTCATATTAGTTCGCCATATGGAATGGCTCTAATTTGGTGTTTGGTGTGTGCACTTGATGCATGTAGAATAGCATTGCAAGCAGTAGGTTTGTGGTATAGTCTACTGTGAATCTTGTTATCGTGGATTTATAGCTCCACATCTAAGAATATGACATTACTCTGACTAAATTTAAAAGTAAATTTGATGTTTGATTCATTACTGTTCAAGTGGTTAAAAATTTCACATAGTTTCCCTATTGTTCCAGTACATATCATTAGACAGTCGACTATATACCTCCCCAGTATAGAACAGAAAATTCCATTGTGTAACTTTCGATCCCCAGATCCATTCTTCCTCCAGCCACCCCATGAAGAGGTTGGCATACGAAGGTGAGAAAACTGGAGCCCATAGCAACTCCTTGGGTCTGTCTAAACATTGGTCCTTGTATAAAAATGCATTATTATCCAAGATTCGTTTTGTCATGTCCATGAGCATTTCCATGTGATCCCACAGGCTTGCCGACCTAGTATTAAGAGTGCCTTTCAAAGCATAAAGTCCCAGATCTTGCTTGATACTGGTATATATGGCAGTTACATCCAATGTCACTAATGTCATGTTAGCTTCCCAGTTCAAGTCTGTCAGTATACCTAGAATGTGTTTAGTGTCTCTTATGTATGAGGGTAGGTTGTTGACCAGGGGCTGTAAAAAGATGTCAACATATTCAGAGAGTATCTCTGTGGGTCCCCCTATCCTCGATATGATAGGTCTCCCCGGAGGGAAAGGGAGATCCTTATGTATTTTCGGTAGGAAATGTGCATGAGTCATTGGGACGTTCTACTCTTAAATATGTGTACTCTTGATCGTCCAATAAACATAGGTCATGCAATTGCTTCAAAGAGTAATTGATACGGTCCGTCAGAGTCCATATAGGATTGGATGGTAGTGTTTTATAACAATTTGGATCACTTAGCTGTGAGAGGATGTCCCGGTCATAGTCTATGCTGTTCATAATCACGATGTTACCACCTTTGTGAGCCTCCCGTATCACAATATCATTGTCCGCCATAAGTGTTTTAAGTCCCTCCGTTCTGTCTTAGTAAGGTTGTCAGCCTTATTATTAGCGAGTTCCTGTTTATCATCATCTGTCGAGATCCCATAGTATCAATTTGTGGAAAATGTACACATTATTACCCATTTGTAAGTTAGGTGTCCATCTAGATTTTTCTTTTAGGGCACTAGTGACAGTGTGGCCCATTTTTACATCAAGATCCTCAAGTATCATATTAGTTGTGGTAGGGCAGAGGTCTTCAAACTTTTTGATGCCGTGACCCCCCTGTCAAAATTTTCAGGCTTGAGGACCCCCCCTCCTGACAAATTTCTAGAACTTGGTACTCCTCATCATTGACAAGCATAAACGCCCCCCAGTTCCCACGGCAAATCATTTTTACGGTGGGGAAATATTATTAAACAGTGTTTAGCAAATCAAAGGTTTGTGGGTGACTGTGGTTTGGAGTCACAGGCTTACTACACAGTTCAAACCTGACCATCCTCTCCTTCGTGACAGCTTGAGATGAAAGCCGGCAAAAATTATCTCCACTTTTGTCACCTATAGACATGATTTCTGAACCTGGCGCCCAGCTTGACACTCTGGCTTCCGCCAGTACCACCATGTGTCGCCTCCCCTCTCACTCATCACTGGAGCTCACTGAGCTATAAGGGATATAGCGCGGAGTGGACAATGAAGTTTACTGCGTGTGAGGGCAGTGTATATGAGAACTAAAAAAGAGTCCCTTGTTTGTAAAGCAGGCAGTTTTAAACTTGTAATGGATTGAGCTGTATAGGGTTTTGCAAGTAATGGTAGACTGCATGCATTTGTGCTTCCTGCAGACAATATTTGTGGTAGTAGCAGAGAATTCAAGAGTAAAAACAGTCCACCAGACCATAAACCAGGCCAGCAAGCAGCAAAAAAAAAAGCCCACACACTGACCTGACTGGCTACCCCTTTGGGCACTGCCAGCCTGCCCTATAGGCAGGGAAACTGGAATTATGAGGCAGGTGTTGACCAAATTATGATGCGGCAGGGCTGACTAAATTGTGTGGTAAGAAAATGTAAATAATGTTATGTGATGAGGCACATTTTGGGATAGTATTGCTTCAATATTTTGAAATGTTTTACACACGGTAACACTGGGCAAGATTTCACCTCATCAGTACCAGTTTATAAGCAAAATACAGCAATGAACAACAGAAAGATGTCTAGTCAACCTTTGTGAAGGGCCTTCCACTCCACAGGAATACATGTCGCCACATTAGAAGCTCACCTGGGCCTGGCCGGGAGCAGTAGTGGTCACTAAAACCCTAGAGGTCTTGTGCAGAGTTAAGCAGTTCACCGATGCCTCTTTTCTCCCACCCCCTCCCTTCCATCCCTCTCATCTCTGTCAATTAAAGTATGTCTGGCCCAGTCTCTCAATACCTAATAATCACACACAGACTGGGCTCTTCCCCTTCATCCCTTCAGTGTTATGCCCCCTCCAAGCCCCCCCTCCGGCCCCCACCAAGCGCACTGCTTTTCTGTCAGCTGCATGATGGCAGTGCCATTTCTAAAGGGGGCAGAGCATCTGCAGTCGGCACCACAGCTGCACTGGCCCAACCCTGCCTCTGAAAGAAAGTAAAAGACACTACCCTAGCCCCCTGAGAGCTCGGGTCCAAGTGCACACAACACGTGATGCCTCTGGCTGGATTCCCCTTATTTCATGTGTTTAATACTCAATGATAACACACAATTGAATTGTGTTGGAAATGGCTAGTTTTGTCTTCAAAAAACCCTTTTTGTTTGAAGAGATTGTTCCTTTCGGTGGCGCAGCACCCCCTCACCCCCCGCCCCCAGGGTCCCAGTATAGCCTTTGAGGGCTTTCCTCAAGCCAGCATGACAAAAACGGAAACAGGAGAGTGGCAACAGCGGGGGCAGAGCAGAGGAATACCAAAGACAGCAGTGGGGAAAGGGTGAGTGCGAAAATAAAGGAGTGAGGGTAGCAACAGAGAGATGATGGAAACGTAACCAGTGCCATCAGCAGTAGAAAGCGGATTGTTTTAAATGAACAAATCTTCCAGGGGGAATAAAGTATTATGGAAAACATCTTCAGGAAAATTCTTGTAAATAAGAGTGTGTGTGTGTGTGTGTGTGTGTGTGTGTGTGTGTGTGCGTGCATTTATGTTTGTGTGTCTGAGGGGTGAAAAGCCAGGGCATGGTGGATGTGGAGAAAGGTGGGGGAAGAGGCAGCATTCTCACAAGTTCTGTGAAGAACCTACACAAACGATTGAGAGTTTATACAACCCTGTCTGTTCAACAGACCTGTACAGTTGTGACCAGAAGATTACAGGCTTGATCGTGTAAAGATGTATGTCCCAAAATGAACTGCTTCGATGTACCCTAAATGACAGAATTACCAACCTCGTAATGTCCTCCATCAGTTAGTTACTCTATGTGAGCCTATACGCTGCAAAGTAACAGAAAATACAAATTTGCTGCAGTTTGTACCCAATTCCGGCATGTGTGAAGGCCGTCCATAGTTTTTTTTTTACTATTTTCATTACATCACCACTATGTTGCTTGCCTTTTTACAGTACTAAGATACAGGTCTTAGCCTTGAGGCAACTTAAAGTACAGAGCAATGTGACAATCCATCATATTCTAGATATGGTATCTTTCATGATTTACGGGTCATGCACAAGAGCAGGAATGCTTTTATTGAGATTTTCCTGGTGTCTTGAACATTTAGACAACATTCCTTGGTGTTGTGCCAAGTGCTATCACACCAAACTGGGGAGAGAATATGGCCTAACGGCTAGGGCGGTCGACCTCGGAGCTGGGGAACCGGGTTCGAGTCTTGGCAGGGACGCTCAACATTCTGTGATTCTGGGAAAATCACTTAATCTCCTCATGCCTAACAAAACTTAATGTGTCTGTCTGTAACGTAACTGGTGCTCATGTAAAGCGCTCTGATACCTTCGGGTCTAGTTCGCACTATACAAAACTCCACCAAAAAAAACTCCACAAACTGTGATCCTTAAATGGTTACAATTCAAATAAGCCCACATGAAGCTGTGATAGTAAAGTCGATTAGGCTCTGGAGCCTGACCATGAACTCTCTCCTTCGTGGACTGGCGTTCTGTTTTTTTCTCACTTTTTTCCTTCTAAAAGTATTGCAAATATTTGCAGCTATTGTCTCCTGTTTCACAAATATGCTTGTTGAAGTCTATACCTTGTTGCCTTTCTTGCACTGCAACTCTAACGTTCACTGTTGGCATGTTTTATTGCACTCTTTAATTGATATTCAGAATTGGTGTTCATCAGCTTTGGCTCCTTACTCACTTGATAAATGAATAAGTCTATGAATAAAGAAAGCAGTAATCTTCAAACTGTTTTTTGGGTATTTACCGACTAATAATGGCCAGGTAAGATGTGTGGAATGTAACTGCACATTTTTAAATAATTTGAATACCTGAGGACAACAATTTTTTTTCATCTCCCATAATGGGCCAATTCGAGTGTGGATTTATGTTTGCATGAAGCAAATGACATTGCCTGCTCTGGTCTATCCGCGTTGAAAGGAAGAGCGTTGCTTCCGTGCCATAGGAAGAGTGATCATGGAGTCTAAGAGCCTGTCACATCACAGTATCAAAATAATTTTTGGGTCTCTGGAAAGCCTCTAAAGAACCACTGATGCAAGATGCGGTGTGCTCTAATAAAGAATATAACTGGTAAAAGACTGTTCATAATGTAGCCAGAATATATTGTGATAATAATGAAGATCAAAATATGAGTGCAGTGGAGGTATGTTCTGAGCCACAGGAGGGTCCATCAACATGTTAACTTTATCAGTGTGTCTTCCATCCACCTTTTGGCTAACAGTACTTGAACAAAACATTGGGCAGATTTTTATTTAAAAACTTAAAATACCTTCCCCACGATATACATTCAAGCCAATAAATACTATTCAGGCCAAGACATTTCAGTGCAAAGTAGAAACAATGGCACACTGCCGCTTTCTTCAGTTTTACCTCTGATGCCTGAATGCTCATTCACTTGGTATCCAGCTCACCCCAAGAAGGCCCCTTGGTGCCACTGACAGATAATGGATGTTGATTTTTACCCAACTCAACAGTAATTATGTTATCGACCTAGTAAGGATAGAAGGCAGAGTGGACTCACCGGAATTCGAACCTGTGACCATGTGGTCAAAGAGAAACTCCTGGAGCATGAACAAAAGTTAATTGAGCCACCAGACCCAGATCACTACGATCTCATAATCCATTCCTAATGCATGATTTTGGAAAATAGACCCACATATGTATTCTTAGCCCATACATCATTTCAGTGCTTTGCTGTAGTTTGATGTCACTTAGTAGCAGCGGAATGATGCTGTTAAAAATAGATGTAAAAGTAATCTAGGGACCATGCAGAATAAGAGAGAAAAGGCTTATGCAGTCAGTGTGAAAGTGAACATAAATAAACGTTATTTTTGTAATGTAGCCAGGTTTCGGAAATAGCATAGTTTGAAAGAAAAAAGGTGAGGGGTGTGTGTGTGTATGTCTGAGGGGTGAAAAGCAGGGCATGGTGGATGCGGAGGAAGGAGGGGAGAAGAGGCTGCTCACTCACCAGTTCTTCGAAGCTTCAGTTGCCTTGGGAACCAGGAAACAGCAAGGCGATCAGAGTCCAGGAGCAGCCACGAGGAAGAGGCACGGAAAGGGCACCAGCTGGAACTACACAGCAACAGCAACAACGAAGAAGTCCAGGAAAGGCAACAGGGTGCAAGGTAGCGACCAAAAAATATTGATGCACTCTTGTTCTTTCCACAGGTGCATGTTTATGGCCCCAGTTCCCGGCATTTCCTGGTGTGCATCCTGCAGTCTGTCTGATTGGAGGACAGTCGTGGATGACGTATTCTTTTACGATGTCCTCCAATCAGAGAGCAGATTGAGATGCACTCTTCGGAATCCAAAACAAAGAGCAAATGTTTTGGATTCCGGATCCAAGCAGTTCAATACAGGAGTGCGACTGGGAATGCGCGACCCCCTTTGTATGTCTCCATGCCCCCCCTGGGGGTCGCGCCCCACAGTTTGAAGACCCCTGCGTCACCCTCATAGTCTGTTATGGATAACATTTCGTATCTAGTACATCCTGTATTGATAAGCCACTAGACACAAATTCTTGTTGCCATAAAGTCAAATTTTTATTGCAGGAGGATTAATCTTAAAATATTTCTTAATCTTTAGATGTCTTATAAATTTAAATAGGTCAATTTTCATCTTATACATATCCCCCATGTTGCTTGGGCAAAAGCCCATGCCCTTCTTCATGTTACAGTGGACTTTCATGTCTATACTTTTTTTCAGCCCTGAGGAAGTCGCAGGACAATTCTCCCTTCGGTGCGATGAAACACGTGTAGGCTTTGTATGGCTAAGAATTAACAAAGTAGAACAAAACAACAATAAAGAATAAGAAACGAAGAAAACTAGTGCTTCATTTTGATTGATAGCCGATATCTAATTAACTTGCGTGTGCTGGGGGACTGCATGTATTTTACTGTGTTGTCACTGATCACATATTAGGGAGTAGGGTGGTTCTCCCTACCTCTTTAGCACCGCTGCTATTTATACTTACCCAAACATACAATCTTGTGGATTTTCTCCTGGAGCGCCATTTCCCTACGTATCCACCACCCAACTTCTTTAATGGTAGATGCCAATGTTGGGTGATGTGTCCAATCCATTTGTGTCTTGTAAGTCCAGGAATAAGTTTTCATCATCATAGATATTGTTGGTGTCATCCTCATCATCAGCATCTTCATTTTGTTGTGGAAGCAACTCAGTATTGGAACATATGTGTAAATTAGTTTGATGCACCATTGGTGGAAGTTGCTCCAGAATTTGCTTTCGAGTCCAAAAGGATAATCAGCCCCACTTTGGAGTTGGTGGCGTCAGTACCAACTGCAATGCTTGGGGATGTGTGGAGGGTTGTGGCTCCACAAGAGGTTTTGGAGTCAAACCTGAAACCAGGGCTGACCTTGGTGCGAGGGGCACAGTCGAGGTCAACAACAGGTTCACTGCCAGACCAACTGGAGGCCACCTCGATCTTTAGGGCCCGAAGACACTTCAGAGGGATCCCGTTGGCTACCGAAAATTCTATCCATGGCCTCTTTGAATTCGTAGAGTTGTTGTGCCATCGCCACTGGACCAGGAAAATCAGGACACATAGGAATAAGGGCCAGATTCGGTTCCGATGATGGAGACCGAGTTCACAGCCTGGAGGTACCCAGTGCATCGCGTAACTATACAATGGGAGTGATGCGGAGCCGTGCTTCAACTTCTTGTGTTTTTGATTTCTTTGACTTACCTGATAATCATTTGTGAGAACGGCCTCAGGAGCAAGAGCACATCCAGTCCCTTGACTTAGGAGCGGGTCTTCTTCTGTTGCTATTCCAAGACATAACATTTGTCTTGGCAGGCACAAATGGCTATTGGATTCATCTATGTGCACTTGTTGCATGACGTTAAATTGTGCTTGTAGCAGAGATACCAGAGACAGACCTGATGGGGGTCAGTCATCGACATTAAGTTTTGGCAAACCTCACACGGTTTGAATTCTGGGGTTTTCGTAGGGGGCTTTTTTCCTTGAACACTGGGAAAACTATTTTGAAAAGTATCTGTTAAAACCGAACAGAAGAGGAAGTGAGCTCCGGACCCACATCGAAGGCATCGAACGAAAGGAACTGATGTCAGTGTGAAGAGGTGGTGGCGGCTATGTAGGTCCCCAACATCACTTTCGGGGCAGGATGGACCCGACATGGAGCTGCACAACGCCACCTACGACAAGTGAGGGAGTTGCTATGTAAATCTTCCAGAACCAGTCTGGCACCTGTGGGTATTCACGTTGAGGTAACTGCGGTTTGAAGTATAAATAGAAAAGAGACTAACTCTCAGACAGATGATGTACAAATTTTGTGGATATGTTTTTAAGCTGGTGGAGTGAGCAGCACACTTGTGCCTGGGATGAAATCTGTGTTTTCTGGAAAAATCAGGACACAAAGAAAGACAGAAAAACAGTGACAAAGGGAGGAAGTAGAGAGGACAAAGAACGTGCAGGAGTAAGCTAGAGGGGTAGGCAGTGTCAGCTGATGGGTTAAAGATTCATTAAGGGAAAACAAGACTGCCCAGCCTTGGTATTCGGCACCACAACCTTCTGCAGCGCTGTAGCAGCTTAAGAGCAAAGGCCCCAGCACTTATTGTTTTGTAAATTAAGCACTGCATTCTCAGTTTCAAATTTTGAGTGAGACTCTGCATGTACCTTAGATCATTTAAATGCAGTATACGCATGCGCACAGGCTTGCTGTATTGAATGGGAAGGAAGTCCAGGGTATTAGTCAAGTCACTTGGCGAGTTGTTTTGCTAAAACATTAAAGAAATACTCAAACAAAAGCGGTGCTCGCATGGTGCTTGTTATGTCTTGGGCTAGGTTAGAGTCAGCTCGCCCTCTCCTCTTCTGTTGCCCACTGGAGATGTGGCAGAGTCCACTGTATAAATTGTAAAATAAATGCACAAGCACAGGGGCCCAAACATTTTCTTTGAAACCTGCCGCCAGGGTTGCCAAATACCAAGCTTGCCTAGTCTTGATTCCAGATCATTCATCTTTCTTCCACCACCCTACACTTTACCTCTTTATCTTTTTATCTGAGCTGAAACCATGCCGAACTGCATTGTCTTTTTGTCCTTTTCTTCCTCTCCTGACTTTGTTCTTTTTCTGGTTTCTTGTTTCCATGTTTTTACTGTGCACAGAAGCGAGACCATAAAAAGAGCCGAGAACAGGAACCTGTTTCAGAGACTTTAAAGCGGCTTCCTCTCTACTTTTGTTGCAAGTATTTCTTATAGTGAGAAGTTTGTATTTATTTTTCAGGCTGCTCAATGCAGCCACACTGGTCCCAAATAACACCTGTATCAAAATATTGAGATCCTGAAGAGAGGCGTGAGATCAAACCTCTGATGGAATGATTTTGGGTAGGGACCCATCAAACTCTTTGATGAGCTCCCGACACATAATTGACCCCATATCTGAATAGATTGTCAGCTACCATGGGACCCAAGCCTTGTGTTTTGATGCTTTCTCACCAAGTAGTGCTCCCAAGTGAGTGTGCATGGAGAGTGGTCTTCCTGAATGGGCGGTTGTGAGAAATTGGCCTGGTATATGATGTCCACTAATTTAAGTGGGCACCCTGTACCAGTCCAAACAACACTTATGGTGATTTAAGAGGTTAAAGATAACCTTAAAAAGCTATCCAGGTGGTAGCTGTGGAGAGCAGCCTTCAGGCTTAGTCTTGAAGGAATGTTAAGCAGCTTGTTTTACCAGAATGCAATCTTATAGTATTGGTTAAATGAAAGGAGAACCACACAGTAGTTATAAAAATATGTATTTATTGATATAACTCTTTAAGTATGACGGGGGCGTGGCCTGAGGCGTCAAGATGGCGGTCGCACTCTAAGAGTGCTCCGGACCCCCTCCGTCATCCGCCTGTTATCCACCCTTACACGACCATCCTCGCTGTCACCGGGAGCCCCCTGCTCCCTCAGCTGTGCTCCGGTTCTACTGTCTGGCGAATTGGACCCCCCAGTGCTTTGGTCTGGCCTCCCTGCCTTGGAGGCCCTTCTGGTCTAAAATGGCGGCCTCCCCGGCGACCTGTCCCTGAGCCGGACGCCCTGGACCCTGGCGCCCCGTCCCGGGGTCCCTTCTGCCGGTTCGGAGTGCTCACCTCACCTCCTGGGCCGCCTGTGACCTGGCCGAGCGGTGAACCGTGTGCGGCGTCTATGGAGCGACGGCCCTGCTGAGGTGACGCCCGGGGCCGCGAGGAGGAGATCGGCGGCGGCGCCGCAGGAGGCGACCGCGCTCCGTCCGCACGGGGGACTCCTCTTAGCCGCCTGCCTCTGCCTGTTGCCTTCCCTGGGGCTGTCCCGGGCTCGAGCTATTTGTGGTGAGGGGCTCGTGGCGGTCGGGGTACTGCCGGGCTCGGCTGCCGGTGTCGGGCAGCGGCGTGAGTGCCCTCGGCCTCCTCCCTTCCCTTAGTGATCCGGTCTCCGCCACCCTGCTCATTGGAGGAGGGGCCTGCCCTGAACTGAGCATTGGCTCCCTGCGCTTTGGCCCACTGAGGCCCGGCGGGGGCCTCCCGGGACGCTGCAGCCCCCGGAGGGGCCCGCATCCTCGCCCACAGCTGTGTGACCTGCTGCTCCGGCCTCCTCCCTGCCTGCGGAGGGAGCTGGCGCTTGGGGCTACGAGGATCCCTGCGGACCGGCGGTGAGTGGGGTGAACCCGGGGGGCGGTGTGGGGGGCAGCGTGGAAGCTGTGGAGGCCCCCCCACGCCTCGCCGTCCTGCGCTGCGCCGCACTGCCGCCCCAAGGGGGCCCTCTCCGGTACCACCAATCCCGGCCACCGCTATCGGGTGGCGGTGTGAAGAGCCCCTGCCCCGTGCCACCTCTGAGGGGGTGTCTCTGTGCGTTTGCCTGCCCGCCTGGCTGCATTGCCCTGCTCGGACCCGGCTCCTTGCTGGCGGAGTGGCCCCGGGGTCGACCCCCCTCTTTCTGATGGGGCCCCCCCTCGGCGGGCTGGGGCTCTCCTAGCGGGTGCGGACTCCCTCCCGGCCTTCGTGGCTGGGCGGTGCGGGCGTGCTGCCGGGCCCACTGCCGGGCCTCCTCTGGCCCCTGCCCTCGGCCTAGACCTGTCTGCACCCCTGTTGTCTATCTCCTGGGGGTGGATTGCTTACCGTCTGCTGCGGAGCGCATTGGTGGCCCGCCCTCCCGGGGCCCCTCCTTCCTGGCTCTTCGGCCCTCCTTCTTGGACTGAGAGGGGACGTTGTCCGCCACTGCCCGTGGCGCCGGATCCGGGGCCTTGGTGAGGCATTGGGTGGCCCAGGGGTTTGCAGGGGCCCGGGGGGACTGGCCTGGGTGCCCGGACCTGAGTGTTGACGGTCTGGCGCGGGGGCCCTCTTCCTCCCCCCTCCTCGCTGGGACTGGGGACAGTTCCCCCCCCCCCCTGCTCGCGCACTCACCGGACCTCATCCCTGGTGGCGATGGGCAGGAACCGCACCATACAGACCCCTGCCCCTCAAACCCAAACAACAATGGATCAATATACCACGACCGACCGGGACCCTGGAGGAGGAGCGCCCAGTACTCCTGCCCCCGTTGGGGGGGACCTCTCCACCATCCTCCAGGCGATTGGCGCATCGCAGGCCTCAGTTGAAGCTAAGATTGGCGAGGTGAGGGTGGGTGGCCCTCATTCGCCAGGACCTGCGCAACGCAACGGCACGGATTACGGAGGCAGAATCACGCATCACCACAGCCGAAGACGACATAGGCCAACTTAAGACTCAGGTGGCCCGCCTCCAGACCCAGACCTTGGAGCTCCACCATCGGGCCGAAGACGCGGAGAACAGGTCGAGGAGAAACAACCTACGCCTCATTGGATTTCCCGAAGGGGTTGAGCAGGGACACGCGGACACGTTTGTGGAGACCTGGGTACGCTCTTGGATGCCCAAAGACTCCCTTTCCCCTTGGTTCGCGGTTGAGCGTGCCCATCGTTCCCTGGCCCCTCGTCCTCCGCCTGGGGCTCCAGCCCGGCCCATCACTCTGAGGGTCCTCAGCTTCCGAGACCGGGATGCTATCCTCCGAGCGGCTAGGGCGCAGGGTCCACTGGCGTTTCAAAACAGCAAGATCATGGTCTTCCCGGACTACACCAGGGAGGTGCAGGCCCAGCGTCGAACCTATGATGAGGTCAAGCAGAAGCTCCGCAGCCTGGGCCTTCGCTATGGTCTCCTCTTCCCAGCCCGGCTCAGAGTGGTGTTCCAGGACAAGGTATTCTTCTTTGAAACCCCCCAGGCGGCCTGGACCTGGCTCACGGAGGAGCGTCCCCTCCGGGGCCAACCGGTCTCCTCCCCACCTCGGCGAGAGCATACGCGGCCCCGCCGGGACACGCCCAGACCTCAGCGGCGCCGCACTAGGTCCCGCAAGCAGGGGGACCGCCGCGACGAGGCCTCCAGATCGCCGGATGCGGTATCCCACCGGTCCCTTCCCCAGGCGCTAACCCAGAGATCGGTTATTTCCAGCTCGAGGGGCTCCCTGAATGATCTGAGCCGCATCCCAGACCCCTCCAAGACTCTGCGCCCTGCCATATCAGACTCGGACTTGTCGAGGAGCCCTGCTCTTCGGGGATCTGGTGACGACGAGGGAGCTTGAACTCAAAGGCCCAGAGTCTGGGGGTCCACATATTGTCTTCTCACACTGCTCCAAGTGACAGCACAACAGTTTCAAATGTATTTTCAGTTGTACACGAATCTTATATCCTACTATACGGAGGGGTCCATCTACGTCATGTTCATGTCCTGCTAACCGTTTTAGCTTAGCCTTTTGATTGGTTGTGTTGCTGTTTTAGGGCGTTTCTCTTTCAGGGCGACAGATGCTTCACTTGTGGAAGTGTAGGGTGGGGGGTGTTGGGGGGCGAGGGAGGGTGGGTAGACCGTTGTCTCCCAACTGGTTTTTGTTTTTGGCCGCCTATGGGCCGCTGTTCTTTGTTTCTGATAGCCTTTTCAGCACACACGCCACTGACCCTGTCCCGCGCTTTCCCGGAACATATGGGCCTCATTCCCGGGTCTCCCCTGGAGTGGGCCGGTGCTCCCCATTTTGCCTGCCAGCGCAGTGCGCACGCCCACCACTATGCCAGCCTCTAGACCAATCCCGGTTCCCGGATCCAGTCCTTACATCCGTGTTCCGGGGGGCCGCTCCCCCCGAGGCAATGGCCCCTTTACCCCTTAACCAGTGCCCTGATGTCCACCCTTCCTAGACCCCTCCACGTCCTGTCATGGAACGTGAATGGTCTCCTAGACCGGATCAAACGAACAGCGGTTCTCCGCAGTGCCCAGCGCCAAACGCCTGATATCCTCTTCTTACAAGAGACACATCTCATGGGGACCCACTGCACTTTCCTTGCCAGATACGGGTTCGACAGGGTCTGGCACTCCGGCTATGCGCGGGGATCCCGGGGGGTGGCCATATTGATGCGCAGGGGTTTTCCCTTCCAACTGACAAGGGTGGAGACTGATGTTCAGGGATGCTCCGTCGCCATTACGGGTAGGGTCGAGGGGTACCCTCTTAATCTCCTCTGCACATACATTCCTCCCACGATACAATCTACAATCCTCAAACGCCTCACGGTGCTGGTTTCGACTTTCTCCCAGGGTCTGACGGTCGTCGGGGGCGACTTTAATGCCGTTCTACAGCCGCTGCGCGACTCAACGGGTACTCCCTCGGCGACTCGCCTCGCCTCCGCTAAGCGTCTCTCTGACTGGTCCGCTGCTCTGGGTCTCTGCGATGTATGGAGGGTATGGAACCCTCGATTGGACCAATACACCCATACCTCAGCGGCACATCACACCCACTCTCGCATAGACCTACTACTGCTGCCTGCCCTTGACTGCCAACGTGTGACTGGGGTGGCTATTCTTCCCCGCGGTATTTCCGACCATTCTCCCGTCTCTCTCCGTCTCGGGCGACCCAACGAGGGTATCCGCACGGTCTGGCGGATGAACGCCTGGTTTTTGCAGGATGCTGATTTTGTGGAGAACCTCCGGCAGGAACTTGAGCACTATCTAGCCGCCAATAAGGGCTCGGTCCCCTCCCCGGGCACAGTCTGGGAGGCCGGTAAGGCCACGATGCGCGGCGTAGCGCGGGGGCTGATCCATGCACGACGCGCGGCCCAGAATGCCCGCTTGTTGCAGCTGGAGGCCCAGGCGGCTCAGTTGGAGGCGGCTCACCCTATTCCCGATGATGCAACTTCCTCCCGACAGCTCGCTCTCCTCCGCGAGGAGATTTGCCATATATCCTTAGAATCCGCCAAAGCGCTTTGGCGATCCTCGGTGGCGCGCGTTTACGGATGGGGGGACAAGAACGGGAAGCCCCTCCACAGTCTTGTTTCCTACCCCAGGGCCAGTCGCATCATCCCCGAGATCCGAGACGGAGCTGGTACCCATCACCTCTCCTCCCGGGCCATTGCCCAGGCATTTGCGGAGTACTATGCTCGCCTCTATGAGGCCCGGCCCCTTGGGGCCCCTGTGGCCGGGCTGCTTTCCAAGGCCTCCGTTCAGCTGCCCAGCCTCCCCGAGCAGTCTCGGAGACGTTGGATCTCCCCCTCACCCCGGAGGAGGTGCACAGGGCCATTACTCTCCTACATTCTGGCAAGACCCCCGGCCCGGATGGATATCCCCAGGAGTACTATGCGGCCTATCGGGATTTGTTGGTCCCGCACTTGGTGGAGCTGTTCCGCCATGTGGTAGACGCGGGATCCTTCCCTGCAGAGACAGATGTGGCCACCGTTGTGGTGATCCCCAAGACGCACCCGCCCTCCTCGCCTGTGCGGACTATCGTCCCATCTCCCTCATCAACACAGAGGTGAAGATTTTCGCCACGGTTCTGGCGCAACGCCTCCGTCCCCTTCTGCACGACCTGGTCCACCCGGACCAATGTGGTTTTATGCCCGCCCGTAGTACTCGGCATTGCATACACCGCCTCCACCTCGCCCTCGCCCACCGCCAGTTGCTTACCCCGTACCTGGCTCTGCTTCTCATAGATTTCGAGAAGGCATTTGATACCGTCGACTGGCGTTATCTGGAGGAGGTGCTGGAGCTGATGGGATTTGGTCTCCCCTTCAGGAGTTTCGTCCACGTCTTATATTCCAACCCCACAGCGCGGGTCCTGGTCAACGGAGCGCTCTCCGAGGTATTCCCCATCCGGAGGGGCACCCGTCAGGGATGCCCGCTCTCGCCGCTCCTGTTTGCCTTGGCAATGGAGCCTCTGGCCCGGCTCGTCCGGGGTAACCTTCTCATCCGAGGGTGGGAATGGGACCCCTCTCGAGTGGACAAAATCGCCCTCTATGCGGATGATGTCCTTCTCTTCCTGGCGGATCCGGAGGTCTCTGGCCCACGGAGCCTGGATGTTCTCCTTGCCTTTGAGCAGGTCTCGGGCCTGCGCCTCAACCCGGCAAAATCTACGTTGGTTCCTCTTCACCCGTCCCGATCCTGCTTCGATTGGCAAACCACCATCCCCCTGCGGCGGCAGTCCTTTAAGTATCTGGGGATCTGGGTGACCCTGCTCCCAGAACTTGAGTGGGCCCTTAACCTCGCGCCCTTAGTCAACAAGACCAAGACAGACCTTAAACGATGGCAGTCCCTCCCTCTTAATCCCCTAGGCCGTAGCGCCCTTTTTAAAATGATGGTTCTTCCCCGTTTTCTTTATATTCTCCAGAATATAACCCTTCACCTCCCAGGGAGCTGGTTCCGGGAGCTTGATGGCCTGCTTACCCGGTTTTTGTGGGGGGGCGGACGACCACGGATGGCGCTGGCTCACTGCCGGATTCCTCCGTATGACGGCGGCATGGGGGTGACTAATCTCCATCTCTACTACCTGGCCACTAGACTCATTGTGGTCCATGACTGGTTTACCGGCGGCTGGTCCGACCCGGCATACCGAGTTGAGCTCCAAAAGATGGACTTCCCACAGCTCCAGGCTTACTTGTAGGGGCTCTGATACCCCAAGCCCTTCCCCCCATCACCAGGGCCGTCTTACTGGCCTGGCGCACCGCCCTGCGCCACACGAAATGGAGCCGGAAACTTACCCATCACACGCCATTATGGCATGGAACTTGGTTGCGGGAGACTTCTTCCCTGCGGGACTTCGACCACTGGGACCGCATGGGGATCTCACTTCTCGGGGACGTCTGGACAGGGGACCACATCAGGACCGTCACAGACCTGCAACAACGCTACTCCCTCCTCCCCTCCCAGTATTACCGATACTTACAGCTCCGGCACGCCCTCAATGTGCACATCCCATCCCCCACCTCCTTTCCTGAATTCAGTCCGCTTGAGGCACAAGTGATGATGGGAGACCTAGGCAGCGGGGGGATATCGAGGATTTATCGCTCCCTGGTGAATAACGGCCCCGCATCCCTGGACTCACTGCGCACCCGCTGGGAGGGTTGGCTGGGCCCCTTGGAAGACGAGGACTGGCGCGACGCACTGATGGCCCCTAGGACCCTCACGACCTCCTCTAAACTGCGTCTGGTGCAACTATATTACCTAAACACGGCATATCTCACCCCCGAACGGCTGTACAAGGCACGACTGCGGCCTACCCCGAACTGCGCACGTTGTGACCACTCCCCCGCTGACTTCTACCACATGATCTGGCAGTGTCCCGCCCTTACAGCATTCTGGACGGGAGTGGAACTGGAGCTCACATTGGCCCTGGGGTGGGAGGTCCCCCATGACCCGGTGCGCCTGCTTCTAGGGGTGTTTGATGGCCTAGGTGGCTCGCGAGACGACAAGCGTCTCCTTGGCACTGCGGTGGCTGTGGCCAAGAGGGACATTGCAGCGCTCTGGTCTCAGACCAAGCCCCCTGCAGTGCGGAGATGGAAACGAGGGGTGGATTGGTGCGGATCTCAGGGGGAACCTTTCTTTGAGGCCCGAGGCTGTCCTGATTTATTTCAGAAAATTTGGGGTAAATGGTTCAACCTCATATCATAACCACTGTGGAGGTCTTGGGTGTGGGGACAAACTTGTATGGGCCCCTGGGGCAGCGGGTGTGGGTTTGTGGCATTTTTCTCTTGTTATGCTTCCACAAGATACTGTGCTGACACCGGCTGTCGCTGTATTGTTGTTTTGGTTTCTCTTAAATGTCAATAAAATTGATTATCAAAAAAAAAAAAGTATGACAGTACTATCTACACGAGGATACTCACAAAGCACACAATACTGTAGCACAGAAACAATAGTAAATAGCACTAATACACAGTGGGCTCCAGGGGAGACCAAACCATATACTAAAATAGTGGTATAAGAACCACGACTCGAGTCAAGACAGTGTCTAGAGGATGTAGAATCGCTGGGACCTTAAGGAACCACCCAAGGTGGGTAAGTAGGGACCCCACGGAGGACAGGTGCAGTGTGGGAACACGACCGCGTGCTACGTACAATTCTATGGGAGAGTCGCGGTTAAAGTTTTAAAGTTTAAGGACCCTTCTAAGTGGACTTCGAAGAAACCCCGTGGAAGTTAGGAGGTTGGAGAGCCACCCCACCCATGGATACCGTAGTGCCAGAGTTATCTATCCCAGGGAAGACCGGTACATAGGTCTGAAGTGGCGTCGGAAACCGCCATCGATCTCTATGGAGGACTTCGAAGAAGAGCCACTGCTGGAAAGAAGGAAAGTGTCCGTCGGAATCCAAAGGTGGATTATTGGTGAAGAAGGGGACAGAATCTGGGTCACTCAGGAGTGACCAGGAGCTCGGTAGACGAATGCCCCCCGATGTCGGGTGCTTCAGGTGCGTAGAGGGGGTTCTTGACTCTGCAGCCACCGGAACCAAGAGACGTCGAGGACAACCAGGAGCTGGATACGAGCTGTCCCACAAAGGATGTCGCGTACTGAGGGGTCGGTGTCCGGCTGGAGCATCAACAAGCCTTGGCAGCGGCAACCCGCGGAAGGTCGAAGAAGGTTACGGTTCCGACCAGCAAGGTCCAGGAGACTCACCAGGCACAGGGTAGTCAGGGCAGGCCTAGAGAAACAAGGGAAGCCCAAGAAAAGCAGTGTTGACCCTCAAGAGGACCCAAAGGCTGGAGGCACAGGAGTCGCGAGGGGACCTCGAGCAGTTTCACAAAGCAACAGCCCACGGAGCACTCGGTGCGAGGAGGCCAAAGTTCTTTGGTGGAAATGGTGCCAGAGGTTGGGGCTACTCGAAGCCCAGTGCACTTGTTTTTGAAACGCCAACAAGCGTATGCACTTGCAAAAGTACGCGGTGCACAGGGGTACGGGTATTGCAGCCCCCAACAAGGGATTCTGACCTCAAACTTGGTAAGAGGGCAGCTCGGACCTCGAGGGACTTGGAAACCCACCTCCTGTGTTGCTGGAGCCTTCGGAGTCCGTGGGAGCTCAGGAGCAGCAGACCGGTCAGTTGAGATGTGGTGCCTGCAGTTGCAGTGGAGTGACTCCTTCACTCCAAGGGAGATATCTTCAGTTGTCCTTGATGCTCCACAGGTCCTACACGGAGCCTGTATGGTGCACGGGCACAGACGATGCTTTGGACGGCGTGGGAGATGAAGTTTGACCCAAGCAAAGTCCAGAGTGTCCAGACGGTCGAAGGTCAGTGGTTTCTTGATCAGAATCTTGTCCACGTCGAATCTAGGGTCCTACAGCCAGGTAAGCCCTTTTGTACCCACGGGAGAGGGTTGGACAGATTCAGGGGACCCTCTCAGGGGAGGGTCCGGACAGTGGGGAGGTTACTCCCATGTCCTTTGTCCAGTTTCGCACCAGAGCAGGAGCCAACGGCTCCCAGGACTGGTTTGAACTGGACTATGCACAGGGACACCAAATGTGCCCCTCATGCAGACTTTCGGTCGCTGGCAAGCGCACCCACCCATGCCTAATACACTAAATCCTGTCTGGAAGGTGGTCCCACCTCCCTGTGACAGGATGCCTATTATTCTGCCTTCCCCTGCTCGAGCTTGGCTCAGCAGCAAGAGGGCAGAAATGTGTCTCTGGACGGCAGCAACCATTTTGGGCTGCCGGGACTAGAAGGCTGAGACTGGGAACACCAGGGACCTCACAAAGCTCGTTTCTGAGGGGTAGAATCATACCTCCCACACCGGTTACCGGTGTGGGGGTAAGATTCCACAATGTTTGACACCAAACACAATAGGGTTACTTTCAGCCGTTTTAGAGTTGGTCATCACGCGGTCGCATAATGCCACTCTATATGTCGTAAATGGCTGCAGCACTAACAACCCGGGAGAATGGACTCCGTAGGCTGCAGGGGTGTCCTGCTCATGCAGTGGCACCCTCTCACTTAGAACCAAGCACCCTGCCTTCAGCATTGTTAAGGCCTGCTATAGGGGTGATTTATAGGTTTTAAGTGTAGTGACCCTTAGATATAGTAAACCTATATCTTAAGTAAGTGGTGCATGCACCAACTTACACAGGCTGCAATGGCAGGGCTGTAGTTCCATTTTGCATGGCCTCTCATGGGTGGAATAATACATGCTTCAGCCCATGGGAGGCCTCTGGGGTACCTATGCCCTGGGTACATAGGTACCATATACTAGGGACTGACAAGGGTACCCCAGTATCCAATCTGGAGCGTACCTAAGAACATAACAGTTTAGGGAGAAAGCAGATAGACTGGGGTCCTGATTAGCAGGATCCCAGTCAGACTAGTCAAAAACATTATAACATGAAGCAAAAAGTGGGGGTAACCATAAGAAGCAGATCCTACTTTCCTACAGCCGTTCACTATTTTGGACCAGGGGTGGGGGTCCTCTCACTGGTACCTATATTTGATGGTTAAAAGGGTACTCGCCAAGTCCAACACCCTCTAAATGTGATGGGTGGCATTCTGTCACAACGGCAATGATCTCCTATGGTAAGTAGGAGGTGGGAAAAAGTGGTTCTATTGATAACAGCAGGTCTTGCAGACAGCGCATGCGCACTGATGCTCGACCTAAAAAACAGACACGGCCAAGCAGTTGACGACCTTACAGTACAAGAAAATGCCTTTTTGTGGTGCTCGAGGAAGAGGACACCCATCTTATAGTGGAGGATACAAACAATACTGTTATCCCACATATACCTCCTCTAACCAGCTATTTCAATCCCAATATTACTGACAAACACAAATGGCTGCCTATAACAAATCCTCCTTCAGAGGAAAAACACCTTAATGAGCCGGTCATACTTAAATAATTTTTCCAAATCCTCAATTATCAGCAGAGCATGCACTTCACTCATTGGATGTCAAACGGTGCCTGAAGTTTTATTTGGACAGAACTAAATATTTTTGCAAATCCCACCATCTCTCTGTAGCCTACAGCGCACCAAGGAAGGGTTACCCTCTGACGAAGCAAAGCATCTCTAGATGGATATTTAGCTTCATTATATTCTGTCATCAAAAGGCTGGTCAACCTTTGAACTCAAAGGTCTGTGTTCATTCCATAAGAGCCATGTCCACTTCCATGGCTTTGTTTGCGGGAGTGTCATAACCAGATATATGCAGAGCAGCAACCTGGAAGAGTGCACACACATTCACGCAACATTACTGTTTGGATTCAGATGTCCTTCGAGATGCTGCTGTAGGACAAGCGATGCTATGACATCTTTTTCAATAAAGGTGGGCTGTTACTCTCTTCCCACCATCCACTTAATCCTTATGCTCATTTTGCTGTTTCTAAAAATATAGAGCAGCTTCTACAAGCGGATCCTCGTCCCTGCCTATCATAAACAAAGCTGTTGATCGAGTGCTACTCACTAGGTGGACAACCTTTGGAGCAGAATGTAATACGCGGCCGTCCTGCCGCGGAGTGTGCACCACCCCGTAATGTTATGGGGGCAACCTGACATGGTAACTATCATGTCGGCTATGTGGGCCAGCAGCCGCAAACAGGATTGAGGACGAGTCCACTTGCAGGGTCCATACAGGACAAGATTTGTGTGCTATCCGGACCACATTTCCCACTATGCACAGTCTCATTCGAGCTTCCCATTGGGTGTGCACTATGAAAATGGCGAAGTGGGTTCAGCGTTTGCACACACTGTCTCCGTTCAAGCCTCTGAAGAGAAGCATATGGAGCTCGAAACGCGTCAGGCATTTCCATTACGGAGCAGCTTCTACAAGCGGATCCTCGTCCCTGCCTATCATAAACAAAGCTGTTGATCGAGTGCTACTCACCAGGTGGACAACCTTTGGAGCAGAATGTAACACGCGGCCGTCCTGCCGCGGAGTGTGCACCACCCCGTAATGTTATGGGGGCCACCCGACATGGTAACTATCATGTCGGCTATGTGGGCCAGCAGCCGCAACAGGATTGAGGACGAGTCCACTTGCAGGGTCCATACAGGACAAGATTTGTGTGCTATCCGGACCACATTTCCCACTATGCACAGTCTCATTCGAGCTTCCCATTGGTGGGTGTGCACTATGAAAATGGCGAAGTGGGTTCAGCGTTTGCACACACTGTCTCCGTTCAAGCCTCTGAAGAGAAGCATATGGAGCTTCGAAACGCGTCAGGCATTTCCATTACGGAGCAGCTTCTACAAGCGGATCCTCGTCCCTGCCTATCATAAACAAAGCTGTTGATCGAGTGCTACTCACTAGGTGGACAACCTTTGGAGCAGAATGTAATACGCGGCCGTCCTGCCGCGGAGTGTGCACCACCCCGTAATGTTATGGGGGCCACCCGACATGGTAACTATCATGTCGGCTATGTGGGCCAGCAGCCGCAAACAGGATTGAGGACGAGTCCACTTGCAGGGTCCATACAGGACAAGATTTGTGTGCTATCCGGACCACATTTCCCAATATGCACAGTCTCATTCGAGCTTCCCATTGGTGGGTGTGCACTATGAAAATGGCGAAGTGGGTTCAGCGTTTGCACACTGTCTCCGTTCAAGCCTCTGAAGAGAAGCATATGGAGCTTCGAAACGCGTCAGGCATTTCCATTACGGAGCAGCTTCTACAAGCGGATCCTCGTCCCTGCCTATCATAAACAAAGCTGTTGATCGAGTGCTACTCACCAGGTGGACAACCTTTGGAGCAGAATATATAATATTATCTACTGGCGGTCGCCAGTAAATAGTTATAGTTAGGACCTATTTTCCATAGGAAATCCGCGACATTCTATTTGAAATAACTCTTGCGTCGGTTGACGAATCTTCGCGAAATTTTCAAACTTTATGGCCCGCTCCGGTCCGCTCCTACCCTGAAAGTCTCAGGGTGATTCGTCAAGCGGGGGCCGAGAAAAAGGGGGTCCCAAAACGTGTTTTCCCCATTCATTTTCCCATAGGAAACTTTAGACACGGCTACAGCTCGAACTGCTGAACGGAATTACACCAAATTTGGCAAAGAGGTAGTTCTTGGTTCAGAAAGAACCCTTTTGTTAAATGGTGTAAATCCGTTCAGTAGTTCCTGAGAAAATCAAAAGTTAAGTCACATATATATCTATGGCCAGTAGGGTCCGCGTACCCTCCCGACCACGAGCTGCATGCTAATTGGCTGTCAAGTGGCTGTCAACACTCCAAATCAGGAAGTGTTGGCAGCCATTTGTCCTCGGTAGAACCGAGGGACAGAAACAAGTGCGCAAAGCGCAAAAGCGGGGCAGGGTAGAAACACCCTGACTCCTAGGTCTGCTCAGGGGTCCCACAAGGACCCCTGGGCAGAAAAAGCATTTTTTTAAATCGGCAGGATGCGCTCAGGGTGCGCGGATCCTGCCGATTGAAAAAAAAACCCAGAAGAAACAAGTGCGCAAAACGCACAAAGGGGGCAGGGTAGAAACACCCTGACCCCTAGGTCTGCTCAGGGGTCCCACAAGGACCCCCTGGGCAGAAAAAGCATTTAAAAAAAAAGAAATCGGCGGGATGCGCTCAGGGTGCGCGAATCCCGCCGTAAAATAAAATCGAGCGCGGTCTCCGCGCTCGATTTTATTTTGCCCCAGGTGGCCCAAGTCCCGGGGGCATGCGGGAGTGGGTTTATAGTTAATGGGGGGCCTCTAAGGCCCCAAGCCCGAGGACCGCCACCCCCGGGGCTTTCTAATAAAAATGTTGCGGGAGGGCACTTGGCCCTCCCGCAGCCCGGGGACCACCACCTCCCGGGGCTTCTTTTAAAAAAAAAACAGTTCCTGTGTGGGGGCTCGAGCCCCCACATGCCCCAGGGACCGCCACCTCCCGGGGCACTAATAGTAAATGCGGGGTCCGTAACGGACCCTCGAGCCCCGAGGATCACCACCTCCCGGGGCTTTAAAGACATGGGAGGGGGCCGCGCGGCCCTCCTCCTGGAGCCTGTGGTGGCCCTGGGGACCGCCACCCCCAGGAGCCGGCTCCTGCAGTGTCCCGGGTGCCTACCCCGGGACACTGTAGTTTGCAATGGCAGGACGGGAGCCTCGCGGCTCCCGTCCTGCCATTACAAACTGCTTTGCTTCATTGAAGGAAACCTGCTCTCGCTTCAATGAAGCAAAGCAGATTGCTTTTCCACATGGGGAGCTGCATGTCAGCAGCTCCACATGTGGAAAAGCAATGCCGGGACGGTGGGGGGATTGGGGACCCCCCCACGGTCCCCAATGGAGAGGGCCAGCCCTGGGGGATGGGGTCCCCGGGGCAAGTAGTGGCCCGGGAGGGGGGCCACGCGGCCCCCCTCCCCCCCCAAAAATAAAAAATAAAAATAAAGGCCTGCCCCGGGGATGGGGTCCCCGGGGCAAAGGAGAGGCCTGAGGAGGGGGCCACGCAGCCCCCTCCTTAAAAAATAATAAAAGAGTGGCCATGCCCCGGGTGATGGGGTCCCCGGGGCCGGAATCGGCTGCATGGGAGGGGGCAACGCGGCCCCCTTCCCGTTTTTAAAAACAAATGAAAAAAAGGGTAAGGCCCTGGGGGATGGGGTCCCCAGGGCCCAAAAAAGGAAAAGGAAGGGGGGCCACACAGCCCCCTTCGAGGAAAATAAAATAAAAGTAAAACGATCGTGCCGCAGGCCCCGCCCCGACCCCTTCCTTTACCACTCTGCAAACGCGCCCTGGCGCGTTTGCAGAGAGGCGAATCCCCTTGAATACTGGGGGTCCCTGGGGCCAACTAGCCACCAGGAACCTCCAGTATGCGCCAGGAGCTGCATTGCAGAGAGGTGTACAGAGGCCACGCCCTTTTACACCTCTCTGCAACGCAGCTCTGTGGCGCTTACTGGAGGTACCTGGTGGGATAGTTGGACCCCAGGGACCCTCAGGATTCAAGGGGACTTAACCCCAACTTAAAACACGCCACAGGGCGCGTTTGCACAGTGGTGAAGGGAGGGGGCGGGGCTTCAGGTGACATGTGTGCAAACAGGCCCCATGGCGCGTTTTAAGAAGGGGAATTAAATCCCCTTCAATCCTGAGGGTCCCTTGGGGCCAACTAGCCCACCAGGTACCTCCAGTAAGCTCCACGGAGCTGCGTTGCAGAGTGTTGTAAAAGGGGCGTGGCCTCTGAACACCTCTCTGCAACGCAGCTCTCTGGCATACTGGAGGTATCTGGTAGGCAGTTAGCCCCTAGGGACCCTCGGGATTGAGGAGGAATTAATTCTCCAACTTAAAATGCGCCACAGTGCGTGTTTGCAGACATGTCACCTCAGGCCCCACCCCTTCCTTCACCATTGTGCAAATATTCCTCTAAAATCAGCCGAACTACGAATTCCGATTTACTCACCTGTTATCAGGAGAGACCTCAGTGCTGCATCTTTGAGCCCAGTACTGATCCTGAAAAGTAATTTTAACCGTACTTACCAGTAACTTGAATTTCCTTCCATAGGCTAACATTGACTGGTTTCACTTGGAAATTCTTCTAAGTGTGGAGTTTTGGAACTTTATAATATTCCTCTAAAACCAGCCGAAATACGAATTCCGATTTACTCACCTGTTATCAGGAGAGACCTCAGTGCTGCATCTTTCAGCCCAGTACTGATCCTGAAAAGTAATTTTAACCGTACTTACCAGTAACTTGAATTTCCTTCCATAGGATATCATTGCCTGCTTTTTGCTGAAAAAGTTTCTAAGTGTCGATTTTTGAAACATACAAATATTCCTCTAAAATCAGCCGAAATACGAATTCCGATTTACTCACCTGTTATCAGGAGAGACCTCAGTGCTGCATCTTTCAGCCCAGTACTGATCCTGAAAAGTAATTTTAACCGTACTTACCAGCAACTTGAATTTCCTTCCATAGGCTAACATTGACTGGTTTCACTTGGAAATTCTTCTAAGTGTGGAGTTTTGGAACTTTATAATATTCCTCTAAAATCAACCGAACTACGAATTCCGATTTACTCACCTGTTATCAGGAGAGAACCCAGTGCTGCATCTTTTAGCCCAGCACTGACCCTGAAAAGTAATTCTAACCGTACTTACCAGTAACTTATATTTCCTTCCATAGGAATCCATTGTCTGGTTTTCAGCAGAAAAGTTTGTGTCGATTTTCACAAACTACAAATATTCCTTAAAAATCGCCTGTATGACTTAAACGCATTCTTTCAACTGTTTACAGGAGATGCACCAGTGCTGGATCCAGGATCCAACACTGAGTAAGAAAAAGTAACGATAACACTACTTACCTGCTAAGTGAATTTCCTCCCATAGGATAACATTGGTGATTCTATGTGAAAAAGTTTCGAAGTGTCAACTTTTAAAATACAATAATATTCCTTAAAAATCACTACTGTAACCAAAACACTTTTACTCAACTGTTTACAGGAGATGTCCCAGGACTGAATCTAGGATCCAGTCCTGTGGTTAGAAAAAGTAATCCATAAAGTAACTAATTGCATTTAACTAGAAATTCACATTGAGCTCAATGTTGCATTGTTTGAAATTGTGTTGCCCATTGCAACAACTGTAACTACTGTACTTAAAACTCTATTGCCTATTTGCAAAGTATTTAAACTAAAGTAATTCATTCTGAGAAAGTATATTTTGTAATGTAATGTATAATGTAATTACAATGTAATTTAATAAATAAAATATCTAAAAATAAATAGTTTTAAAAAATGTAGTAAATCAGTATCAAAAAAATAAATATAACAATTAATACATTTAAAAATTGTCATTTACAAAACCTTTGAAATTCACTGAAAAACCATAGGTTTTAGGGGCGTTATAGTTAGAAATTAGCATTTAAAAAACCTTTGAAATTCACTGAAAAAACCATAGGTTTCAGGCACGTTATAGTTAGAAATTAGCATTTAAAAAACATTTGAAATTCACTGAAAAAACCATAGGTTTTAGGGACAGTTATAGTTAGTTGGACATTTCACTCGTACAAAACCCGTGAAATTCCCCCGTTATAGTTAGTTCAATGCACTGCTGATGACGTCACATATTACATCACTCATGGTCAGTGACATCACTGATGACATCACTGATGACATCTCAAATGACATCACTGATGACATCACTGATGACATCATCCACGTGATAATCTGATGCACCTCCTCACACCCTAATATAACCTTTGATACACCCACTCTAAATTACAGACTGCCATTCGCAAAACCATAGACACTCCAACACCAATAACTACATACCCACTCACTGATTCTTAGGTCTACACACACACATCCACTCACTCACCCGTACAGTCACTCAGTACAGGACTATCATATGCACTCTTACTCCTATATAGACACTCAAACACCGCCACTCATCCATAGAGGTACTCACACACCTAGTCAGTCATGCAAATAATTAAACACACTGCCATTTACTCACCTATACAGTTATACACACACCAGCTCACTTAATCATACAAATACTAGCACATTGTTACGCTCTTATACAATCACTGATACAAGCACACACTCATCCATACAGCCACTATCACAATCACTCACTCTCGCTTATAGCTATTTATATACTCCAACACACATATATACTGCCTTTCACATATGTAGTTAGTCACACATGTACCACTGGGACATACATTCACTCACTAACACACTCTTACACACACTTACCCACCCATACAGTCTATCACAGATGCACTCTTGAAACCATCCACCCAGTGAATCACCCACTCACACATCTATGCACAGAGTCGCACACACCCCTCCCACACAAACACTCAGGCACCCATACAGATACTCAGACAACCATTCAATAACTCATATAGACACTCATGTAGCTATTCACAAACACATGCAGCCACTTACACAGCAACAGACAGACGGATACAGACATTCACCCAGTTTAGTCACTAACCCATGCATTCAGTAAGATACGTTAAATCACTCACTTATAGAGTCAGTCACGCACTAAATCATCCATACAGACACTTATACACCCACTCATTCTTCAATACGTCTTTTCCTATATATATTAAAAATATTTAAACTTTACAGAAACACAGTCACTGCATGATGTCATCAGTGATGTCATTTGAGATGTCATCAGTGATGTCACTGACCATGTCATGAGTGATGTAATATGTGACGTCATCAGCAGTGCATTGTGGGGGCGCGAGTTATAGTTAGCTGAACTAACTATAACGGGGGAATTTCACGGGTTTTGTACGAGTGAAATGTCCAACTAACTATAACTGTCCCTAAAACCTATGGTTTTTTCAGTGAATATATATATACATACACACACACATCTTATCATTTGCACTGAACGGTCTATTGTACATGTATAAAATGTGCTTCTAACTGCTATCTACTCTGATTCAAGCATTTGAACCTATGAAAGTTCCACTACTGGAGTAAGAAAATATGTTACTTACCTATAACTGTAGTTCTCCAGTATTGGAATCTTTCATAGATTCACATGTGACCCACCCACCTCCCCAGTGAAGCTCACCCTTATTTCCTATCAGTTCAGTATTCCATGTGCACACTAGTGCTTTTAAAATCTGAAGAACTGCAGCTTCACTCAGGAAACTTCTACTAGGTGGTGTCACCCGACTGGTTGTTTCTTGAGTTTAGGCCTTTTTCAAATAAAGACTCAGATATGTTACTAAACACACGGGCCTAAGACCTCTATGTTGAATGTCTATTGTAACATTACTATTATAAGGTACCGGGGACTCCCATCTCGACGATGGGGAATGATTCAAGCATGTGAATCTATGAAAGTTCCAATACTGGAGTAATTTAAATGTCTGTAAATGAACTGTACAATGTATTTCAGAATATATCAGAATTAGGAAAGCACAAATGAAGCACTTTTTATAACTCTGAAGTGTGGTGTAAACAAATATTTTACTATGATCAAAACAAATCAGTACACTAGGTGATGCCATTTTCACATATCATTTGTGCGCTATATAGTTTTATCAGTAAAAATGTATGTCCAAATGTAATGGTCATTTCAATTGAAAATGTGTTGTCTGTAATGACAGTGCACTAACACACCATGCATGCTCCAATCTACGACACAACACTCCATGCCACTTCACTCTAGACCACTCTACTTCTTTCTACACCAGTACAATCTAGGACACTCCATTCATGACACTCCATGACACTTTACTTCACTTTACGACACTCCACTCAGACACTCTTTGCTACTCCACTCTACTACACTATACTCTATGCCAACCCACTCTACTCCACTTTGATTCTCTACTCCATGACTCTCTGCCCAGTTACACCCCTCCACTCTACTCTACAATAATACAAGCCACACTACTCCACTCCATGACACTCCACGTCACTCTCCTCTATGCCACTAAGTTTTAGCCATGCTGAACAGCAGCCACACTGGTGTACAACATGACACACACATTGGCAAAGCCAACAGCTCTTGCATAGGCAAAACCTATTGGCTTTGCCAATGCTTGTTGTTATTAACAAAGATCTTGTTCACTATAACCTTTTAGTCAAAGAAGAGGCGGATACCTAGGTATTTATTCAAAGAGTTCACTGACCATGAAGAGAACTTTGTTAAAGATACGAGTGTTGAAAATGATGTGGTCAAATAAAGGAGTAGTGACAAGTTAGCTACTAAAGGGAAGGCCGCGGCCAGTCAGAAACGGTGGGCGCAAGAATTGGGGCGGGAACTCACAAGGAAAGAATGGAGGGAGATTTACTTTAGGGCCAAACATACAGCGCGAAACACCGCCAGCAGGGAAACCGCCTTCAAGATCGCCACGTACTGGTATCCGACACCGGTGCGACTCAATAAAGGGTACCCGGATCGCAGCCCTACTTGTTGGAGGGGGTGTGGGGAGGAGGGCACGCTGGTGCACCTACTTTGGGAGTGTAGGGAATTGGCGGCCTACTGGCCCAGAATTCTGGATGAAATAGACCAGCAATTCGAGACACAGATCCCAAGATTTCCAGCTTATGTAGTACTGGGGCTACCCAATCCGTTAACATTCCCTCTGAGATCCCGCAAAGGGAAGCAGATGGGACTAGCATTGGGGACCGCACTCCAGAATATCTTATCGCACTGGGGGATGCAGGCAGTACCGTCGCACACGGGGTGGTTGCATAGGCTTTGGCACATACTGGGGATTGAGCGGATACAGGCCTCACTCACAAACTGCGCATCGGGATTTGGGGAGATTTGGCGACCGATGGTGTCCCTCTTGTCCACCGAATTCAACGAGATCACATGCCCAAAATACCTCCGCCTCCTTCGACTCACAACACCTGCAGAGTCAAAAAATGGCCCCTGACTCTGACTATCAAGCAGGCTCTGACCACTAGTTCAATGCGAGTTTGGGCATAGGACACACCAGTTCCTGGGAGGGGGGTGTTATGTTGGAACACCGTTTAGCTATTGCTGAGACATGCGGCCTCTCTTGTCATAATGTGGTATATAGTTGAGCTGGGGCATACTTTACACAGTTATGGATCCTCCATGGTTTCGTCCAACTGTACGCGGCCGGCCCATCAAGGGTTGTAGGCGGCATGCTGTGTATTTCATCCATATAAGTAGCCCATGGTCTAGGAACAGTTATCTGCTTACAGGATTTTGTAGTAGCCGGCCCGCAAGGGTTGTAGGCGTCAATACATTGTATGTTGAAGTGATGTGTTCTGCTAATAATAAAAATTGATTTAATCCTAAAGGGAAGGCCGTTCACAGAGTTATGGCAGATTGCTAAGGTTTCCCAGGTGTCAAGGGGCAGATTTAGGTGGCCCAGGAGGATTCAGCAGCCTTGTGGTTGAGTAGAAACAAAAAGAAGCATCATTTCCACAGGTGGCCCAGTCAGAGGGAAACCTTCACTCAATATGTACCAGGCAGGCGCAGCAGCACTAAAAACACTTTTCCAGATTAATCTGCCTCTTGGAGGGCATAAAATGTGTTGCAATTCTGGAGCACAAGCTGGTGGTGTAAGCAGTAAATGCAGTCTAGACACAGGTCAACTGCAGAGGACTTTGAGGCCACAAGAATTGCAAGGTTTAAACAGTGACATTTAGCCCCCTCAGGAGTTCCACGCCTGAATAGGATTCATGCTGTATGGTGTAGCTGTTTCAATCTTCAAATGCTAGAAAAAATAGTGAGAAATGCCATGAGCATAACTCCTTGAAACAATTTAATCACCGACTGAAGGAAAGTATCTGTGCTCTCTCTCCTCACTTTGTACACCCCACAATTGGCATACTGGTGTACCCTGTAAGTCCCTAGTATATGGTAAAAAAGTACCTAGGGCACTGGTACACCAGGGGTCTCCCATGGGCTGCAGCATTTATTGTGCCACCCATGGGAGCCCATGCAAACTGTGTCTGCAGGTCTGCCATTACAGCCTGCGTGAAAAAGTGCATGCACCTTTCACTTAAGATATAAGGTTTCCCTTATGTCCCGGTCACTGCACTTAAAACTTATACATCACCCCTAAGGAAGGCTTTACAGCCCAAAGGCAGGGTGCATGGTTCTAAGTGTGAGGGTGCCCCTGCACGAGCAGAGACACCCCTATATTCTCCGGAGTCCATTCTCTGGCTTTGTGAGTGCGGTGAAGCCATTTTAAGGTATATAATGGACACTGGCCAAGTCGAGATGTCCAACTACATAATGGCTTCACCGAACCCAGTCATGTTTGGTATCAAACATGTTGGAATCATACAACTACACAGATCCTGGTGTTAGATGCATGATACCATGTCCTGGGGGGCTCCTTAGTAGGCCCCCCATGTCAACCTGTGTAGCCTTGCAGGGTCTGCGTGCAAGCTGGTGGTGCTGCTGACCCAAGACACTGTTCTGCCCTCCTGCTCCTGAGCCTAACTCGGGCAGGGGAAGGCAGAACAAAGGAGTTCCTATAGAGGAGAGGTATAGTCAACTCTCTTTTCGAATTAGGTGCCTTAGGCTAGGGTGGGGGTGCTCCCGAGCGCCTCCACACTGCTTTGAAGGGCACATTTGGTGCCCTGCTTCCATAAACCAGTTTGGCCCAGATCAGGAGCCCATTAGCTCCTGCTCTGGCGCAAAACAACACAAAGGACTGGGAGAGTGAAAATCCCCCTGTCCAGCTCCTCCCCTGGGAGGTGCCCAGAGCTCGTCCAGGTGGCCACTTGATTCTGCCATTTTGAATCTTAGATGGGCAGAGGCCCCTGGAAGCATCTGACTGGTTAGGCCAACAGAGTAGCGTCCCTTACCTCTCCTGATAGATGGGTTACCACAGAAGTAGTCCTACCCCCTTTCTGGGTTACTTAAGGGCTCCCCTGACGGTGGATCCTTAGAATCATCCAGATTTCTAATTCAAGAACCAACTGACTTCCTGAGAAGATTTATCTAAATACTCTTCTGCTATTTAGCACCGAACTCTGCTGCTGGACCGAGCCAGGAACCATGACAAAGACTGCTTCTAGTAGGAAGACTCCTACTGCAACTTTGTCTCTGTGCTCTTCCAAGTTCTGCAACTTCTGTGGCTGTGCATCCTCCTGAGTTCCCTCGACTCTGCCTGCATCAAGATAGCAAGAAGGAATCTCCCTTGGAGTGAAGGAGTTACTCCCCTGCATCCTCAGGCACCTCCACGAGGCCAACCGGCGTGCGGATCCAACTGTCCCATCGACACCTTCCGGCTCTGCAACACAGGTAGTGGTTTGTTGACTCTCCAGAGGCCTGCCCAGTCTTCTCTGCAACTTGGGAGACTGTAATCCCTCTCCTGGCAACTGGAACCGCATCCCTGTGCACTGCGTCTGTTTGCCGTTACCAAGGATTCTTGGCTCTCCTCACCAAAGATCTTCAAGCTGCAAGAAGCCCCAGCCTCTAGCATCACACAGCCCCAAGAGTGACGTACTCCCTGCTTCTTCAGCGACGTGGGCATCCATCTTCGGTGTGCTGCTGAGGCCTTCCTGCGTCTCTCTCTGCCTGCTGCCAGAGGGTCCTCCTGGGATCTCCATCTATTCCTACTAGCTCTCCTGTTTGCTGAGGGATGGCCCGGACTTACCCTGGCTGGGTGAGTCTCACAGACCTTGCTGGTCTGCAACTAAACATTGTTTCCTGCTACACGTCTGTTGCGTTTGCCTAGGTGTGTTGGTGGTCCTGCTGGCCACTGACCCTCCTGCATTCTTCAGTTGGCGTGGGACAGCTCGTGGACGGCTCCTGCATCATCGCCTGGGGTCCACAGCTGCATCTTCAAGACCTTCGTGTTACAGCAAAGTATCCCCTACAAGAGCTTGCATCCTGCTCCTGATCCTCCTGGACGCCTCCGGTGGTTTGGACTCTGTCCCCTCTCCTTGCAGACCAGAATCCACGTTTGGGTTCCACTGACCTGGTCCACGAGACTCTGTAGCTGCCAGACAGCCAAGGTCCTCCATTGACTTCAACAGGAGGTTCCGACACCACTTCGCACCTATGCACCTGGGCACTCTTTGTTGGTATCCTGGTTCTCTGGGTATTCACGGGTGGGGGTGTCCTCCAACCTCCCTGATTCCAACGGGTGTCCTCGGGGTCCTCTGGGAAGGGGCCTGAATTCGTAAAACTCCAACCGCGACTTCCCCATGTTATCCTATGGACGTTGACCCAGCGTATCACCTCTGCACCCAGACGCCTTGGGAATCCCAGCTACTTACCTTTGGTGGTTTCTTGCTTCTCCTGGTCCACAGATCCTTGGGTGGTTGTCTCGTTTGGATATACTCACCTCGCATTCCCCCCACCCCCCAATAAGGGGTCAATGTCATGAGCTTTACTTACCCCTTTTGAAGAATATTCTATTGTGCATTGATATATCGGGGTAGGAGATATACCAAGGTGGTTTTAGTGTTGGTTTATAATAAATACAAGGTATTTCTATAACACTGGTGTGGTTCTTTCTTGTGTGTAAGCTTTACTGACTGAGTGAGTGTTAATGTACCCACTTTACACCCTCCTGAATAAACCTTAGCTGCTCTCCACAGCTACCCCTTGAGAGCTTTGGTTATCAGGGACCACTAAGGGTTGCCTGGACTCAGTGCAGGGTGCCTCACTAGGTGTACACCATATGCTGAGCGAGCCCCCTACATTGGTGGTGCAGAGTTTGGGATAAAGATTTGTATTGCTTTACCACTTTGACATCAGAGAGGTTTCCACAAGAAACCACTACTGACTTGGGAGTACATTATACTGGATAGGTAGTGTCTTCTGCTAAACATTTGGGTTAGGTGTCAAGGAACTAGCACAGCCCTTTCTCCAAAACCATTGGAGGTTTAGAACACTAGGGTAGGGTAGAGTAGAAACACTTACACTACACTAGTGCCATGCCTTCTAGTAGGGAACCTAGTCAGACTCTGGAGTCTGGGTACAGTGCCCTTAGGTACCAGGAACTTAGGACCCTGTGTAAGACTAGAAAACTGAAGACAGGTAGTAACCGTACTAGGTCTTTTCTCATGGAGTTACTCCTTCAAGATAACCTCCAGAATCCTGGAAGGCCACTGGGGGAGGAAGACTTTAGTGAGGGGGGGGCGACCGTAAAGGGGAAGAAGTACTTAGTACTTTGGCTCTGTCACTGGACATGGCCATGAGGAGTCAGAAGAGACTCCTAAGGACAACCCTATACCTGTAGAGGGAGGTACTGATGGTACAGAAGGAGGTTGCACTAGTAGGCCCATTTTCACTCGCCCTGGGTTGGTACAGAGGATTCCTAGGAGGAACAGTTCATCCTTATCCTCACTCTCCTCAGCATCCCATGCTGACATCCACTATAACATCGGGGGGGAGCCTTAGAGGGTACAGCATGCTCAGATTTGAGAAGGCAAAACTCAAACTGATAAGGGAGCAGCTGGCTCTTGATAGGGAATCCCTAGAGGTGAAGCGAGAGAAAGGAAACATCGGGGGGATAGATCCCCATGGTGGCAGCACTAGAGACTCTAGAGTCAGGGAGAAACACTTTGACACTAGGAATCTTAGCAGGATAGTCCCTCCTTACAAAACTGGGGATGACATCCACAAGTGGGTTACTGCACTAGAGAGGGACTGGAAAGTCTAAAAGGTCCCCCAGAAGCCATGGGCAGCAAATCCTGTGTTTCTCCTTTGCAGACAAAGGCAGAGACACACTTTTGGCAGTTCGAGAAGAGGATGCAAACAACTGCCAGATCTTGAAAGAGGCACTTATTGACGGGTTAGGGCTTACCTGTGTAGAATGCAGAATTAAGTTCACAGATACTCAGAAAGCCATCTCACAAGACTGGGTTGATTTTATAGACTGTGCAGTTAAGACACTGGAAGGCTGGTTACATGGTAGTAATGTACATGACTATGAAGAGCTGTGCAATTTGATCATGAGAGAGCACATCCTAAATAACTGTGTGTCTGAAAAACTGCACCAATACCTGGTGGACTGTGATCTGACCTCTCCCCAAGAATTGGGAAAGAAGGCAGACAAATGGGTTCGCACAAGAGTGAGCAGTAAGTCTCGGGGGGGGGGGGGGGGTAACCAGAACAAAAAGAATTCCAAGACTCAAGAGAAAGATGGGGAGAAACCTAATGATAACAAGAAAGAGTCTTCTTCAGGTCCACAAACTACTTCTTCTGGGGGTGGGTCCAAATCCTCCTCTTCTTCTAATAATAATGGTAATAAGAAACCTTGGTGCTTTGCTTGTAAAAACTAAGGGGCATAAGGCATCAGATGCTATATGTCCCAGGAAATGCACCAATACTGCTACTGCTTCGCTTAGTGTCCTTAGCAGTAGCACTAGTAACAGTACTACCTCCAAGGGTGTAGCTGAGTTCACCTTGGGAACTGCAGTGGGCTCTGGCCTAGTCAGAGAAGTCACTAAGGCTGTCCTGATATCAGTGGGTGGCATTGACCATGCCACTTTGGCTGCCTGTCCTCCTAATATGAGGAAATACAGGCATCATCCCCTCATCAATGGTATTGAAGCAGAAGCGTACAGGGACACAGGTGCCAGTGTCACCATGGTGGCTGAAAAACTGGTGTCACCAGAGCAAATTTTACTTGGCCACACTTACCAAGTGACCAATGCTGATAATATCACAAAGCGCCACCCATGGCAGTTGTTACCCTTAGCTTGGGGAGGGGGGGGGGGAGTGGAAGGTTTACTGGTCCTGAAAAGGTTGTGGTATCCTCAAGCATTCCTGTAGAGTGTCTTTTGGCCAATGATTTGGAAACTTCAGCATGGGATGAAGTGGAGTTAAGGACTCATGCAGCCATACTTGGTATTTCTGAGAGTGTTTTTTGGCAACTAGAGCACAGGTCAAGAAACAGGGAAATCAAGAAGCAGTAGAGCCTGCAATAATGGCCAGAATGTTACCTAAAAGAGAGGTATGAAGGGTAAGACATTATCCTCCCCCAGAGTTCATGTGAAGATCAGTCTTCTCAGAGAGATGATCTTGCCACTTGTGAGGAAACTGCCCTAGAGGAGCTTGGGCCTGACACGCAAAGCTGCTGGGAGCAGGGGGACCCTCCAGGGAGGAATTGAGTCTGAAGCAGAAATCTTGCCCCTCTCTTGAAAGCCTCAGACAACAAGCTGTTTCAGAAGAGGCAGGGGATGTCAATTCAAAATACTTTATTTCGGCCTGTAAGGCCATAAAAGTAAAAATACAAATAAAATGCAATACATACATGAGAGGTTGTAAATACACTCATCCATTGCTCATTACAGGTCACCAAAATACATCAAATTGATAAAAAATCACAGTGGATTTAAATAAAACTATCATATATCCCACAGGCTAGCCTCGACGGTCGAGAGACTAACCTGTTGTCATACTGGTACATAAAGTGCTTGTGCAATGCATGAGCAGCATGTGGCTGTTTACCTTATTCCAAGCATCAGCTTCAAATAAAGTGCATGTGCAATACGTGTAAAATGGAGAGGTTGTTACAATAGTCTGTTACACTCGGCTATCACTGTAAGCAGGTTAAAGTGCATATACAAAGGGTACGAGGGGTAATGGCATTTACATTGCTCTTAAAATTGAATTCAATAAAATGTATGTATAAAACAAGCCCAATCAATTCATAGGATCATCAAAATGTTTCTAAAAATGTAAAGAACTTGAAAGTGCAAGTACATATCAAGTCAAAGTTCAAGGGCATCAGTATGGTACATGGTTAAAATATCTGTTCCACTTGGATTATCTTATGCCTGGCCACTTAATACTATATAATACACCGTGGTCACTAAGTGCAAACATCGACCCAGCGTCCTACTATTGGAATTAAAATTTTAGCCCTCTCTTTTTCCTTATAAAGTTAATGGCCAGTAGGAATCTGCTAAGCCCAAATACGATGAGGCGGGAATTGTCTTTTTAGTATTCGCAGCATTTCATTCAGTTTCTATCGGTTTTATCCATTTCCTTCTGGCAATTTTGTATGCTGGGCCAAAAAACAGAACATGTGCAAAATCCTCCTCTACTCCCGATTGACATAGGCTACACCGGGACTCCCCCTCCTTAGGTTGTGGCGTTGCCCATTTGGAGGTGAAAGTGTTAATCTGCAGTATTTCGTATCTAAATTTCAGGTATAAACACTTTGCCAATTGTGGTTCTATTTCATCCAGAAATGCCTCAAAACAAGGGGTCATTTTAAACTGGAGGAATTGCATAGTGAGCCTCCCCAGTGTACTATCTGAAGTTACCTTGTACCTGATAAAATTCCAGAATATGTGCTTGATCTCACGTTTTGATTCAGGTGTGAGCAGACTCGGGTTCGTCCAGAATCTACTCAGACCTAGATCAAAGAGCCATGTTTGAATATGAGCCGACCAAGGGAAGGTGACTTAGGTGTCCAATTCCAACAGCTGACTTAAAGATTCTCTATACGTTACAAGTTCCGCTGTTGTCCAAATTCTAATCCAAAATGACAAAGTTCTCCAGATAGCTAAGTGCTCCAAGCGTTTGATGCCCATGTCATAAATCAGGGGGATCAATAGAGTATGTTGAGGAAGGGCCACAAGCATTCTCAAGATTTTATTTTCTACAGTAATTAGAGGTTTGAGGGTTCCACCTCCCCATATCTCTGAACCATACAGAGCAGCGGTTTGAGCTCTGGTCTTATATACTTCCAGGGCGGGAGTAATGGCTTTTGAAGACGTTGCAGCTTGTTTTTTTACAATGGGAAAGGAGTTTTGCATTAGGATGGCCTTTGATTTCTCTATTTGTGGAGTCCAGGAAAGTTTAGAATCAAGGGTGACTCCCAAGTGCACAAAGTTGGATACCCGTTCCAGAGTTGCACCATTTAAGAATATTATATTCTTACAGCTCCTATGTGGCCTCAAGGTCATGTATTTTGTTTTGGTTGGATTGATCTCGAGACCTTTTGTTATACAATATTTGTTAAGGCTGTCGAGTAAATTCTGTAAGCCACTGGGAGTTTGGGACAACAGGATGGTATCGTCTGCAAATGTTAAAGCACAAATATGGCTACCTCCAAGCTTGGGCGAGTCATGGGCTGATTTTTGTAGGTATTCACCAAGTCGTTTACGTACAAGAGGAACAAGGTCGGCGCCAGGACACAGCCCTGGCGCACGCCCCTTTTAACTGGGATCTCGTCAGTAAGTTCGCCTCCTTTACCCCAACGTACCTTGGCATAGTTGCCTTCGTGTAGCCTTATGATTTGGATTAAGATCTCATCAGGTACACCCTGTTGGTGTAATTTTTCCCACAGCTGAGCCCTTGGGATGGAATCAAATGCTGCCTTTAAGTCAATAAAGGCAACATACAAGTGGCTAGCTCTTAGCCTTGTATATTTCCAGGCTAAGACCAAAAGTCTAAAAACTTGGTCTATTGTGCTTGTTTTCTTTCTAAAGCCAGCCTGGCACGGTGAGAGTAGATCTATGCTATGATCCAGTCAGTGAGCTTAGACAGGATTTGCTTTGCACAGACCTCCTGTAGAACATCTATCAGACTTATGGGTCTGTAGTTTGCAGGCTCTTCACTGCTACCCTTTTTATGGATAGAAACTATCTCTGCGCCCTTCCAGGACGCTGGGATGGGCTGTCCACTAGCTATTGCATTGGATAGTTCATTTATGTAAGGCACCCACACTTCCGGGGTATGTTTAAATAGGTCCCCAGGTATTCTGTCAGGGCTGGGCGCCTTTGATGGCTTGATAGCTGCTATAGCAAGCGCCGTGTCCTCCATACTAAACTGTAAGGGTGGCGTTCGTCTCGATATCAAAAGCCCCCCTAGATCACTTGTGGAATCTTGGTCTATATCTGGTTGGGCGATGATGTCATAGAGGTTTGCAAAATGTCTCTGATTGATTGATTGATTGATTGAAGTATTGGGATCTAAATAGTGGTCAGAGACCGTCTTATCTAATTTGCTTCCATGGGTCATTAATTTCCAAAATGTGGTTTGGTCCCCGATTTTTGCAGCTACTATGAGCTCTTCCCAAATGCCATCTTCCCAATTTCTTTGGGCTATCTTTTGTGTTTTCTTGTAGTTTAGTCTTTCAAGTCTAATCTCAGTTATGTTTTTGTCTTTAAGGACTCTAATGAGCGGGCATTTGGCCAGTCTGCATTCCTTGTCAAACCAGGGATTGGATGGCTGTGCCACTACCTTGGCAGTACCCGTTACTGTCCGTGGTTTAGTTAAGTAAGCTTGTATTTCCTCTACCAGTTTTTGATGGATTTGTGTTATCTGGATGTTCTCGGGCTCTTGCTCCAGGTAAAAAGTTACAAGGTCACTAAAGATGTTATATATCCTAGTGAGGGGTTAGACTTGATCTAATATAGCCAGCCATCTAACTGACCGCCGATTGTTAGTTACCAAGGGCTGCCTAGTTTCTACTCCTGGGTCAAATTCTAAGGTTGCGTGAGTTGGAAATCGTTTCCCGTCTAGATCTAAGCATAGCTGGAAGTGATCACTCTCTCGTCTACCTTGAAGTCCTGTACATATGCCCAATGTGCTGTGCAAATGAGCACATAATCTATTCTCGATGTAGAATTTCCTCTTGAAAAAGTGTTTGCGCAAACAAGATCTGAGGGGAAGCGACCATTGCATGCTCTAAGGCCTTTCTCGATGGTAAGATGGTATATCTGCATAGCAAAAGTAGTACACCCCACTGAATTCATTGTCGTGAGGAGGGGGATCCCTCTGGCTTGATCTTCCTCCTCAAAAACTGTATCAAGTCCCACTATGGGTTCATAGCAGCAATTGAAATCGCCCCCCACTATGATGGCACCTTTTTGGTCTATCGATCCCAAGACCTCCTTAAAATATTCTATCAATGGAACTTCTTTTGAACGTTCCCTAGGTCTTACATAAATATTAAAAAGGTACAACTGTGTAGAATTTGAGAACTTGAGTTTCAGACCCATGATGTCTAGTGAGCCAGTGGGTACAATTTCTATGGAGGCATTTAGATTGATTTTTACCCAGATTGTCAGCCCACCCGAGGCCCTCCCTTTTTTTGATTGTAGTGCCTCTATGCTGAATGTTCTATACCCTACTTTGTATTGTGGTTCTCTTGCCCATGTCTCCTGAAAGAGACATAAGTCGAAATCTTCTACATAGCTCTGCCAGTCAGGTTCCCTAAGTTTTTGTTTAAGCCCAGCAATATTCCAGGAGACTATCTTTATCAAATTAAGCGCCAGGGCTGTGGAAGTGGTCGGGGGTCACTAAGTTTAGTTAGACAGCTACTCTCCCCTATAGTATAGGTGTTGCTTACCCTGGTTTCATGGTGTGGGGTACATTCAGGGCTAGCATCATAATTAGATTGGGGGCTGGGTCCAGATCTGGGGTGATTCCTATCTTGTTTGGTGGGGGATCTCTTTAGTATTATGTTTGCTATATCCTGTTCAATCAGTCAATCTATAGAGTCTAGGTTATTTGGCTCCTGCGTATCTTGGATTGCTTTCGTACGCTTGGCTGATTCAGGGATATTCTGTTTGATACCAATTTTCGTTTCAAAAAGAAGATGTGAACGAAGGTTCATATCTATCAGACTGTCCGCTATATACTTTGAGTGGAACGTTAGCTTTAAATCATCCATATTCCCCACCTCCTGCTGGAACCTTTCAGCCCTTATAATATCAGAACAAACTACAGAGAGACACTGGCGTTTGGTTCTGATCCAATGGATCACTTTGTTAATTAAGGAATCCTCATCTTCTCTGGTTCCCCAAGTTAATCTTGGGGCGTTTGTCAAGAAGACGTTATGTGTAGTGGACTTATGCTTATTCATGTGATGGGGTATTAGATAAGTGTTCTGTAAATGGGGGTGACCCCTCCCCTCCCAACCACTTCTTGGGTTTTGTCCTAATTCAAGTTGACTTAATGGTTTAGTTCTATTTGGGTTGTAGGGCTCGCGAGGGACTCTATTGCGTCTCTCGTGACTAGGAAGAACGGGCAACCCAGGCAATCCATCCGGAAGAATCTAGTACGTATTCGACCTAGATGGATAAGAGTCTGTGTTGGCCAGGTGTTTAATCTGCTTTGTTGAGTCCTTTACAGAGTGTTTAGTTTGCCCCAGGTGGAAGCCCTGGTTGTGCGTTTACTGTGGGGACAAAATCTGGTTTTCCACTGAGCTGTTTGGATCAAACTATCGCATTGCACTTTTCGTTCGGAGTTGTGGGCAAACATTTTAGTAAATCCGCAATCATCCTCTTAAGTCCTACAATCTCATCTTGTTTAGAGTTCTGTTTTAGGCAAAGATCGCTCAACACCCCATTGATGTCAGCTAACTGTTTGGGTCCCCCACTTCTCTAGAACCGGCTAGAAGCCGTGTGTTACACTGAGTCTCCTTTGCTTGTCCCCCAGAAACTTCTCCATGGCCATCTGCTAATATTGAATATGTGTTGGAACATTCTAGGGTGATAAAATCCCTGGTTGCGGGGTTTGGTTGACTCGTTTCTATGATATCTCGCCTGGGGGAGGCTGCTTGGGAGGAATTGGCTTGCCTAGCTGTAGGAGACACTGGGGTGTGGTGTACAATTACTGGAGAGTTTATTTGCATTGTAGTTTGTTTTGTAGTGCTCGCTTTGTCTTGTTTGCTGAAGTATGTGGAGATCTTTTTAGTGCCCTTAGATGCTACTTCGTTCTCATTCGCTAGCATAGATTCCACCTCTTCTATTAAATCATCAATCGCTGCCAAGGTGCAGTTATCTGCTGCGGATGTAACTATTTTGCTAGTCTTTGCTATCTTCTTCCTGCCGGCTGCTGTCTCTATTGCCTTCCTTTTCCCCATTATTCTACCAGGAAGCCGCTCAAACTTCCTGCTAGGATGATTTTCTAGGGTCGGGAAAGCTATCAAGCCTTTGCAGCAACCACAGGACAGATATGTGTATAAATGCAACAGCTATATAACAAGTGTATTGTCTTTACCGAGTCCTTTGAACAAGGTATCAGGGTCCAAGTCTCAGTTGTTAATGCCAGCCTAGTGGGAACAAGTTCAAGTGCCTTTTAAAATACGTTTTCCTGCAAGCGTTAGGGCTTTTAAATATCTATTATAAGAAGGCTAAGTCAAGATGTATAGCAATGTGTCCATATTGAAACGTACGAGTTATTACATAAGTTCCAATGTTCTGTCTGGTCAAGAGAGGGTTCCAATGAGTTCGAATTAGAGTCAATTAATTCCGGAGCTGCAGATCACTATTAAGGTTCTCGAGTTATATCACATTTAGGCAGGTAATTCAATTGGGAAATGAACACCGGTCCGGCTTGCAAAGTTCCAATAAAGATAAAAAGAATAAGAGGTTCTTACCCAATGGCGCCGTATACTTGTAATGCTGTGTCACAGCCAAGGGGGGGTGGCCCTGCCCTGCCTCTGTCTGCCTATGACGGGCTCGGACGGGCCTGACCTTGGCCCAGGTGTGGCCCGGTCACGCCCGCGCGCGTCCCGCGCTGCGGGAGCCCTGTCCTGCTCTTAAGCGCCTCCTGGCGTGTGAAATCACCGTTGGCGACGAGCGCGCCACAGGGCAGCCTGGATGTTGTGGTCCCCGGTCTCTGGCAGGCAAAGGAACTGCAGCGTTACGGTCTCCCGCGCTGCGGGAGCCCTGTCCTGCTCTTAAGCGCCTCCTGGCGTGTAAAATCACCGTTGGCGGCGTGCGCGCCGCAGGGCAGCCTGGATGGTGTGGTCCCCGGTCTCTGGCAGGCAAAGGAACTGCAGCGTTACGGTCTACCGTGCTGCGGGAGCCCTGTCCTGCTCTTAAGCGCCTCCTGGCACGTGAAATCACCGTTGGCGGCGTGCGCGCCGCAGCGCAGCCTGGATGGTGTGGTCCCCGGTCTCTGGCAGGCAAAGGAACTGCAGCGTTACAGTCTGCCGCGCTGCGGGAGCCCTGTCCTGCTCTTAAGCGCCTCCTGGCGCGTGAAATCACTGTTGGCGGCGTGCGCGCCGCAGGGCAGCCTGGATGGTGTGTGGTCCCGGGTCTCTGGCAGGCAAAGGAACTGCAGCGTTACGGTCTCCCGCGCTGCGGGAGCCCTGTCCTGCTCTTAAGCGCCTCCTGGTGCGTGAAATCACTGTTGGCGGCGTGCGCGCCGCAGTGCAGCCTGGATGGTGTGGTCCCCGGTCTCTGGCAGGCAAAGGAACTGCAGCGTTACGGTCTACCGCGCTGCGGGAGCTCTGTCCTGCTCTTAAGCGCCTCCTGGCGTGTGAAATCACCGTTGGCGGCCTGCGCGCCGCAGGGCAGCCTGGATGGTGTGGTCCCCGGTCCCTGGCAGGCAAAGGAACTGCAGCGTTACGGTCTCCCGTGCTGCGGGAGCCCTGTCCTGCTCTTAAGCGCCTCCTGGCGCATGAAATCACCGTTGGCGGCGTGCGCGCCGCAGGGCAGCCTGGATGGTGTGGTCCCCGGTCTCTGGCAGGCAAAGGAACTGCAGCGTTACAGTCTCCCGCGCTGCGGGAGCCCTGTCCTGCTCTTAAGCGCCTCCTGGCGCGTGAAATCACTGTTGGCGGCATGCGCGCCGCAGGGCAGCCTGGATGGTGTGTGGTCCCGGGTCTCTGGCAGGCAAAGGAACTGCAGCGTTACGGTCTCCCGTGCTGCGGGAGCCCTGTCCTGCTCTTAAGCGCCTCCTGGTGCGTAAAATCACCGTTGGCGGCGTGTGCGCCGCAGTGCAGCCTGGATGGTGTGGTCCCCGGTCTCTGGCAGGCAAAGGAACTGCAGCGTTACGGTCTCCCGCGGTGCGGGAGCCCTGTCCTGCTCTTAAGCGCCTCCTGGCGCGTGAAATCACCGTTGGCGGCGTGCGCGCCGCAGGGCAGCCTGGATGGTGTGGTCCCCGGTCTCTGGCAGGCAAAGGAACTGCAGGCGTTACGGTCTCCCCGGGGATGTCAGTGGATACCATAGGGAAGATGGATCACTTTATTCTGCGGCTAGGGACCCCAATCCTGGTGCTACCAGGAGGTTAATTGTTCCTCAGATGTTTAAGGAATTCCTCTTAACCCTGGCACATGACATATCCCTAGCAGGACATCTTGGGCAAAGAAAATTTAAGACAGGCTTGTTCCGCACTTTCGATGGCCCCACATGTCTGAGGATACTAAGGAATGTTTTCGCTGCTCCTGTGTCACCTGCCAAGCCAGTTTTAAGTCAGGTGGCACTACAAAGGCCCCCTTAATTCCACTACCAGTGGTTGGGGTTCCCTTTGACAGGATAGGGATTTACATAGTTGGTCCCCTAGACCCTCCAACAGACTCTGGGAACAGTTATATCAGGTGGTGGTGGGCCATGCCACCAGATAACCAGAAGCTATGCCCCATAGGGCCACTACAGCTCCTACAGTGGCCAAAGCCCTCTTAGGAATCTTTTCCAGAGTGGGTTTTCCTAAGGAGGTGGTGTCAGACCAAGGTGCAAACTTCTTGTGTGGCTACCTGAAAGCTATGTGGAAGGAGTGTGGAGTAAATTACAAATTTACCACACCCTACCATCCACAGTGCAATGGGTTAGTTGAGAGATTCAACAAAACCCTCAAAGGTATGATTATGGGACTATCTGACAAGCTCAGGAGGAGATGGGATGTCCTATTACCTTGCCTTCTTTTTGCCTACAGAGAGGTTCCACAGAAGGGAGTGGATTATAGCCCATTTGAACTTCTGTTTGGAGATTGAGTTAGGGGTCCACTTTGTCTAGTGAAGGAGGGATGGGAGCAGCTTCTCAAACTTCCCAAGCAAGACGTTGTAGACTATGTGCTAGGCCTGTGTTCACGTATGGCTGAGTACATGAAGAAAGCCAGCAAAAAACCTGGAGGCCAGCCAGGAAGGTCCGAAGTTATGGCATGAACAAAAGGCTGTTCCGACTGTTTACAAGCCAGGGCAGACAGTGTGGGTGTTGGAGCCTTTGGCCCCAAGAGCATTCCAAGACAAGTGGAGTGGCCCCCATACCATTCTGGAGAAGAAATGTGAGGTAACCTATCAGGTGGACCTATGTACTCCTAGAAGCCCCCATAGGGTGCTTTATTTGAACTGCCTGAAGCCTTACTTTGACAGGACTGACATGAGCTTGCTCATGGCTACTGATGAGGGACAGGAGAAAGAGAGTGACCCTCTTCCTGACCTCCTCTCACACAACCCAGTTGATGGTTCAGTTGATGGAGTAGTCTTCTTGGCAGACAGTCTCACTGAATGACAACAAACTGATTGCAGGCAGGTCCTAAGTCAGTTCCCAGAACCCTTTTCTCTGACACCCAGTGAGACTACCTGGTGTACCCATGAGGTGGACACAGTCTGCCTGTCAAGAGTACAATCTACAGGCAACATGACCATGTTAGAGACTGCATCAGGACAGAGGTCCAGAAGATGCTAGAGTTGGGGGTCATTGAGCCTTCAGACAGCCCTTGGGCTAGTGCTGTAGTCATTGTGCCCAAACCTCATTCCTAGGGCAGAAAAAGAGAGATGAGGTTTTGTGTGAACTACAGAGGCCTTATTGCAGTCATTAAGACTGATGCCCATCCTATGCCCAGGGCAGATAAACCTATAGATACACACTGGCTTCTGCCAAGAATCTCAGCACCTTTGACCTGACTGCAGGCTATTGGAAAATTCGGCTCTCAGATGCTGCCAAACCAAACCTGCATTTTCAACCATTGGCGGGTACTACCAGTTCACAGAAATGCCCTTTGGTTTGAAAAAATGCGCCTGCCACATTCCAGAGGTTGATGAATCAAGTTCTGACAGACCTGGAAGACTTTAGTGCAGCATATCTAGATGATATTACTGACTTTAGCTCCACCTCAGGAGTGCACTTGAGGCCCTGCAGAAAGCAGGCCTCACTATCAAAGCCAGCAAGTGCCAGATAGGGCAGAGCAAAGTTGTATACTTTGGCCACCTGGTCGGTGGAAGCCAAGTTCAACTTTTGGAGAGCAAAATCTAAACCATTATGGATTGGGTTGCTCACACTACCCAGACTCAGGTCAGAACTTTTCCGGGCCTGACTGGGTATTACAGAAGATATAAGGGGCATGGGCCCATTGTGACTCCCCTCAACGATCTCACCTCTAAGAAGATGCCTAAGAAGATTAATTGGACAGTTAGCTGTCAAGAGGCCTTTGATGCCCTGAAGAAGGCCATGTGCTCAGCTCCCATTCTGCAGAGTCCTGACTACTCCAAACAATTTGTTGTTCAGACAGATGTCTCTGAGGTAGAAATAGGGGCAGTGTTATTATAACTCAATGAAGAGGGCCATGATCAACCAGTAGCTTTTATCAGCAGAAGGTTGACGCTGAGAGAGAAACGTTGGTCAGCTATAGAAAGGGAGGCCTTTGCGGTGGTCTGGGCCCTGAAGAAGTTGAGGCCATACCGGTTTGGCACGGACTTCACTGTCCAGACTGACCGCAAGCCCTCCTATGGCTCAAACAGATGAAGGGATAAATTCCTAAACTTTTGAGGAGGTCCATTTCCTTATAGGAGATCAGGGGATGGACTACTCAGTGGAACACAGATCTGGAAGTAACCATGCCAGCACAGATGGACTTTCCAGATATTTCCACTTTGAAAATCAATCAATCACGGGTTGGTAAAGCGCAACTACTCACCGCGAGGGTCTCACGGCGTTAAGTGCTGGGGTCATCTGAAGAGCCAGGTCTCTAGGTCCTTTCTGAACTGGGGCAGTTTGAGGGCTTGCCGGAGTTGGAGGGGGAGGTCGTTTCAGGCCTTGGCTGCAAAAATGAAGACTCAAGTGGTCAAAGTTAGTCTTATATTATTTCGCTTGGGAGGGAGTTCATTAGGAAAGTAGGATCTTTCCTAATGAACTCCACACTTTTTGCCTGGTGTCAGTGAGTTTTTACTGTAATACACTGGGATCCTGCTAATCAGGACCCCAGTGTCTGTGCTCTCTCTCTTTAATTTACTGGTAAGTACTTTGTACACCCCACAATTAGCATTCTGGTGTACCCTTGTAAGTCCCTAGATATTGTACTAAGGTACCTAGGGCATTGGTACACCAGGGGTCTCCCAAGGACTGCAGCATGTATTGCGCCACCCATGGGAGACCATACAAACTGTGTCTGCAGCTCTGCCATTGCAGCCTGCGGGAAAAAGTGCATGCACCTTTCACTTAAGATATAAGGTCTCCCTTATATCCTGGTGTCAGCTTGGGTAGGTACAGACAGGGTTTAAAATGTACCACCACAAAGCTTAGTTTTCAGTTCCAATTGTGGTTTCTTTAATTGAACAACAAAAACAAGGAGTTCGGGTTATCAACTGAACTTTATCCTGGTATTCGTTTTAGGTCCTGTTCGGAGTCCTCCCACTGAGGCCTTGACGAAGCCACGTGCCTCCTGGAGTGTGGCTGGGGCTGATTACCTCTCGGCGGTCTGCTCTATCCGCTTCCTCTGTGTTGTCTTCTGACGCAGGAGGTAACTCGACGGCGTCAGCTTCTCGGCCGGTGGAGAGGTTGCTCCACCGCTGACTGAAAAGAGATGAATTCTCTTTTCAGTCACCTTTGTGTATTCTCGACAAGAATTCCAATAATGCGGCGTTGCTCCCGTGATGTCACCACTTTTTCCGGGTCAACCCCGGCAACAAGTAACACCTCCCCTTTTGTGCTTGCGAGGACGTCCGCCTCCTTAGGAGTTGCAGAGGTCATGTTAAAGGCACAATAACCGTCCGGTAATGAAAAAGTCAGATTCTTTAATGAGATACCAGGAAATGGCCAAAGAAGATCTTCCTCTTCGTGACATACCCCTCCCTAGGATTTTCCCAGTTGGGAAAAAGTGGAAACCTCGAGAGGAAGCCAGTGTTTCCTAGGTCTTTACCTTTCCTAAGCCGTACTTCAAATTTATAAGGATGCAGCGATAAAAACCACCGTAAAATACGGTCATTATTACCTTTGTTACGATATAACCAAGAGAGAGGAGAATGATCAGTATAAAGCACAAAGGTCTGTCCCGCGAGATGATACCAAAGCTTGTCTATAGCTCATTTGAGTGCAAAACACTTCTTTTCGATTGTGGGGTATACACGCTCGCATGGATACAATTTCCTACTAACTTATACAATTGGTCTCTCATAGCCTTCGTGGTCTTCCTGGGAAAGAACTGCACCAATACCAACATCAGAGGCATCAGTCTGTAATATAAATGTCTTGCTAAAATCAGGAAATATTAGGACAGGGCCAGTAAAAAGAGTTGTTTTTAGTTTTTGGAAAGTGTCAAGAGCGGAAGGAGGAAGATGTTGAAAAACAGTAGGAGAAATTTCTTTCTTTAGCGAGTCCGTGAGCGGAGCGGATACTACAGAATATTGGGGAATCAATCTTCTATAGTATCCTAGGAGACCCAAAAAGGCTCTCAAAGCCCTCGTGTCTGTTGGAAAGGGGATTTCCATTTTAGCCCTGACCTTTGCTACTTGGGGCTTAAATACTCCCTCTCCCAGAAGATAATCTGGATAGTTTACCTTCCTATGGGCAAACTTAGATTATTTTTTTTTGCATTGATGTGAAGATTGGCTTTTTGTAATTCTGCCAGAATTAGTTGCACATGGTTTAAGTGATCGAGCCAGTTCATGCTATATATTACAATATCATCTAAATAGGCAGAGTAATACTCCTGATAAGATTGCAACAGAGTATTCATGAGTCTCTAAAAGGTTGTGGGGGCACTGAGGGAAGGGGTAGCGCATGCGTTTTTTTCTTGGTCTTTACTTTCGATGGGTAGTTGCCAATATCCCTTTAAGTCTATCGTTGTTATGTATTGTGCCTCACCTAACTGCTCAATCAACTTGTCTACCCTCGGTAAGGGGTAGTTGTCTAATGTAGAGACTATTGACAGCCCTGAAGTCTATACAAAACCGTATGCTACCATCAGGCTTTGGTACGAGTACGATTGGGGTGCACCAGTTACTACGAGATGTACTATGACGCCGATTTGTAACATTTATTTTATCTCAGCTTGAATAGGCTGGTGTCCGGCAGCAGGAACTCTATAAGGACGTTGTTTAACTATAATACCCTCCTGGGTATGGAGAGAATGGACAGCGAGATTTTTTCTACCGGGTCTGAGAAAATGGTCTTAATACCTCTAACAGCTCTTCTTGGTCTTTTATGGAAAGATCTTTATGTCAGCTTCTCCTATGCTATTCCCTGGTTGTTCCACTTGACGTACCACTATCTGTACCTCTTTAGAGGGAGGACCTAACCACTTTTTCAAAAGATTGATAGGTTTGTTCTTTCTGGGGAGAGATCTGTAACTGGTAAGTAACGCGACCTATCCTCTTCGTGATTTTGTAAGGGCCTTGCCACTCTGCTTTTATCTTTTTGTGAGAGGTGGGCACGAGTACCAAAACCCAGTCTCCTACCGCTTATTTCCTCCACGTTTTACCTTTATCGTAAAAGTATTTTTTGTCTCAGTTGGCTTTTTTCTAGATTGGCATGAGCCAGAGCCCTCAACTTCCCTATGCGTGACTTAAGCTGAGTGGTATATTTCAATAGGGAATTGGCTTCATTGGCTTCATCTTTTTCCCAAGCGTCTTTAGTAATTTTAAGGAGAGTGCAGGGTTTACGGCCAAGTAATAATTTGAATGGGGAGGCTTCTAAGCTACTTTGTACTTGACTTCTAAGAACAAAGAGAGTTAATGGTAGAAGTTGCTCCCAATGTTTGCCATCCCTAGGCAACATTTTCTTAAGTAGTAATTTTAAGCTTCCATTACAGCGCTCCACCAAACCATCTGGTTATGGGTGGTATACAGAGGTTTTCAAATGCTTGATGTCAAGCTGTTTACATACCCGTTTCATTAAATTAGAAACAAAAGGAGTACCCTGGTCTCTAATAATTTCTTGGGGAAAGCCCATACGTAAAAAGGTTTCTATGAGCTTTTGTGTGATAGTCTGAATGGTGGCAGTCCTCATGAATGGCCTCTGGATAACAGGTAGCATAATCTTCTATGACTAAGGCATACTGGAATCCTTGTGTGGAGCGAGGTAGGGGTCCTATGAGATCCATCCCTATCCTATCAAAGGGTTTCCCGATTAAAGGGAGAGGTTGTAAAGGTATTTTAGGTGGTTGGTAGGGATTCTTCTTTTGACACATTTCACAGGTTTGGCAATACTGTTTGATCTGTGCATATATACGAGGCCAAAAAAAATGTTGCAGCAGAAATGGACTAGTTTTATCAAACCCAGAATGGCCTGCCAAAAGATGGGAGTGAGCAAAGAACAAAAGCTGTTCTCTAAAGTCGTATGGTGAGGTGTATCCTGTGCTTTTCCCAAACGATAAAGTAACCCATTCTTTATGATAGAGGGTATACCGTGCTGGGTGTCTTTAGGTTATTTTGAGCTGCTTGTCACACATTCTGTAAGGAGCTATCATTTAGTTGGGCTATTCTAAAATGCTTGTCTAATTCTTTAAGATCTACACGTATAAGTGGAGAGTTGTCTGTCTTTAGGTCACCTAGACTTTTGAGATTACTTTGTAACAAGTCTAAGAAATAGCAACTATCTGTTCCTAGAATAATCTTCTCTGGGAGGGCAATACCCCAACCTCTACTGTGCTTTCCTGACCTGCAGTATTAGTAATTTTAAGCTGGGCAACTGGATAAGTCTTGGTATCTCCGTCGACACAACGTATCCCTATGTATTTATTAGGTATATTTTGAGAAAGGTACACTAGTTCATCTTTGACCATAGACTGGTGGCACCCAGAGTCCAGGAGAGCTGTTACCCAATTACCGTTAACACACAGACTCACATAGTATACAGGTTCTGTTTCTTGAGCGAAAAGGATTGTACAAGCTGTGTAGCTGACATCCATGGGTTCCTCTTCTCCCTTTTCGTTTGATTTTTTACAACGAAAAAAAAAGGGCAATGTGGCCCCACTCGTTACATTCATAACATTGTGGACCAGTATGAACAATTGGGTCTAGTTGTGATGTCTTAATTGTGGAGACCTCGATTTTAAAGGGCTTATTTTCATACTAAGTTGCGGGGCCAGCTGAGGATTTGATAGAACGCTCAAAGTCAGAAGGGGCTTTCCGAGAGTGAGCCTGTGTAAAAGTAGTGGCCATTTCAACTGCGCGTTCCAGAGTTAAACCATCATGTTATCTTAGCCATTTTTGGGTGTTGAAAGGCAATGCTTCCAAATATTGCTCAAAGTATATTTTGTCCATTATCTCTTCCTTTGTGGACTCAAGAGGTTTCAGCCATCTGTCGGTGGCATCTTTCATTTTATAGAAGAGGGTTTTGGGAGTATTTCCTGGTAACTCTCTTTCCTTCCGGAATCTAAGTCTATGGGTCTCATCTTCAACTCCTAGATGATCCAAAATATATTTCTTGATATCGCGATATCATCGTTATTTGATAGGCAGCTTGTGCCTCTCCTGTTTGTAAGGGGGCTAAGTAAAAAGGCCATCTATCAACTGACCAATTGCTTGCTTGGGCAGCCCGTTTGAAGTTGAAGAAGAAAGCCACAGGATCCTCACCGGACACGTACTTCTGAAAAGGTATCATGGTCCCAGGTGTGAAATTCCCTCTACCTTGTAGCAATCATTGTGGAAAAGGACTTAGGGCCATACGTATGAACACATTTTCCCATAGACACAGAATGAGTAAATCCCTTTGATACATCTGGCCCTTAGTGTGCAAGTTTAGCCCGGGGGTTATTCCAGGGATTGAAAGCCTGGCTTTTTCTATCAGACTCTCCCACCATTTCACATTCACAGGACTACTGCTATACAAGCCCCCAAATCCAGCTGTAGAGTTCATGAAGTTGGTGCCTGATGTACTAGCTGCCCATAGCCTCCAGGCAGCTAACTTCACGGTTCTAGGAGACCTAAATATCCATGTCAAAAACCTGGAATGTGCACAAGTCTCCATCTTCTTACACAACCTCTCAGTGATCCAGGTTTCCCAGCTTGTTAAGTTCCCTACACATTGTAAAGGTCACACCCTGGACCCTATTTTATCTAATTTACCTAACATGGTAATAGAGCGGCCCTACCAACAGTCTGGACCGATCACTATATCGAACCATTCTCGATTCTAATAACAGGGAAGCCTGCACCCAGAGGTACATACTCGAAGACCTCTCTGCAATGGTCTAAACTTGACTTATCCAGATTGGAGCAAGCATTAAGTAAATCTCCCCCTAGCCTAACTGCAGAGACTGAAGTTTCATTGCTATATACGGAAACAAAAACGTGGATCACTGTTGGAAATGGCCCTTTTTGCAGGGTCACCCCTAAACTTTTTGCCTGCCTCCTGTATTTTTGCTGACCTGTTTCTGTTGGTTTTATGACTCTGGGCACTTTACCACTGCTGTTCAGTGCTAAAGTGCATATGCTCTCCCTTTGTAAGTATGTCTATGTGAATTGGTATATCCCTGATTGGCTTATTTGGTTTACCTGTTAGTCCCTAGTAGTGTGGCCTGTGTGTGCCCAGGGCTGGTAAACCAAATGCTGCTGGTGGGCCTGCAGCACTGATGTGTGCCACCCACAGAAGCAGCTTGTAAAGTGTGTCTCAGACCTGCCACTGCAGTGTCTGTGTGCAGTCCAGAACTGCCATCTTGGCTGTGAAGTGCACCCACTTCCCAGCCCCTGAACCTTCCCTTGGCATCATGTAAAGTCACCCCTATGGTAGGGTGCATTGTATGTGTAAGGTAGGAAATGCCTTGGTGTGTGTAGCATGTCCTGGTAGTGAATTACACCCAATTTCGTTTTTCACTACTGTAAGGCTACCTGTTTCTCATAGGCTAGAATGGGCAGTTTGACTATTACATCCTATAGTCCTAACTGACCCCAGGAACATGGTAGAAAAACGAATTTAGTATGCCTGAGCTCAGAATATTAAAATACATCTTTTAGTGAAGTTTATTTTTATATTCTGTGTTTGAAAATACCACTTTTAGAAAGTAGGTATTTTCTTGCCTAAGCCTTCCAGTGTGCTCTGCTGTTATGTGTATTGGCTGTCTGGTTTTGGAAGGGCAGGGCAGGCTGAGTCAGACCTGGGTTGAATAGAAGATCTGCATTTAGAGTATGGGGAGGGGTGGCTCCTTGACCTGAATAGGGCTGTGCCTGGCAAGGTGAATGCTGGCTCCACCTCCTACTGTGTGTCTGATAGCAGACCCCCTCTTTCTGAAAGGAAGGATGCAGCCTGGTAAACAAAGTGCTCCAGGACTGACCAGAACTGGTTCTGGCTAGGCTCAGTGACTTGTAGCTTCTGAGAACAAAGACTTTTGGGGTATAAATATCTGTGCTCAAACCCCTACAATTTGTATTGCTTTTGGATCTGGAGAGGAAGCTCTGTCCGTACCACTGGAGGAATCTGCAGGAAGTGACTGTCCCTGTGCTTGTGTGTTGTTTCTTGCACTGGCCTGCAGCAGTGACCACTGGACCTTGAAGAAGAGGAAAAGGAACTTTTGAGAGAACTTTTATTTTTGTTACAGCAATCACCCAAGGGCTAGGAAGAGAGCTAGCCTCCTGCTGGAGTCTCAGGCACATCAGACTCCACCACCAACCTCCTGCTTCCTCCCTGCGAGGATTGCTATCTGCTGATGAGGCTCCTGTGAGTTCCAGGGCCTCTAGTTTGCTTCAGAGAAAGAGTGCTGGAAATCGACGCTAACGCACCTTTGCGAGCCGCTGCAGCCGAGAGCGCTGGAAAAATCATTGCGCTGCTGCCGCTGAGTGCTCGCAACACGAAACCATCGCTAACGCCTCTTTGCGAGCCGCTGCAGCCGAGACGCGCTGGAAAAATCATCGCGCTGCTGTCGCCGCGAACTCGCAACCCCTAAAGAAATCCTCGCTTCGAGACATCGCATTGCGGACGCCGTGCGTCCGCCAATTTGATCGCATCGCACCGAATTTCGTCGCTCCCTCGCGGAGCGTCTTGTCTTCGCATCGCAACACGATCGCACAGCGCAACAGGATCGCCGCATCGACTTCTCCCACGCAGCAAGAAGTTCATCGCATCGGCGGTCCAGCGTGGAGAAGTTTGTTGCATCGTCTCCGCACGCATCCCGCAGATCGGCGCATCATCCTCCCTTGCGGCAAGGATTTCAACGCATCGCCGGCCTCGCGTGCTGAGAATCATCGCTACAGCTTATTTGCGACATTTTGTTGGTTTTGCTACTAAACCCAGGTACTTTGTGAGAGAAAGGGTCGCAGAGACCACTGCTTTGAACTTGAACCTTATTCTTGCAACCTTTGAACTATTTTTGACAGCCCTTCAACAGCTATCCTATTTTTGACAGTATTGTGGCTTTTACAGTTATTGGTCTTGTGATAAATCTGCCTTTATATAAAGATACTTATTTTTTTATAACTACTTGTGTGGTGTCCCTTTGTAGTGTTCCTCACTGTGTATGGTCATAAATGCTTCACACCCTGCCTCTGAGATAAGCCTACCTACTCGTGCTACGTTACCACAGGGTTGAGCAGGGGTATCAAGGAGGGTAGCCCTCTCACTCTGACTTAGGAAGAAGGGTCCCTACTTGGACAGTGGCCAGCCATTGCCAACTAGAGACCCCCATTTCTAACATTGGTGGCAGCGGTGGGATCTGGACTTGCATTTATGATCGCATACAATAATTATAGTGTACACTACTAGTGAGTGCAGACCATAACGCAACCACATACATTTTTGAAGTTTTTTTAAAATTCTATTCTTGATTGATATTGCCCGTGATTGTTACAATGGGCAAGCCAATTTTTTATTGATATTGCCGGTGATAGTACCCGCATACATTTTTGAGAATTGTTGGATTCTATATTGTGATTGATATTGCCGGTGATTTTTACCCGCATACATTTTCTTGAGAAGTTTTCTTCTATCTTTTATTGATATTGCCCGTGATTGTTACAATGGGCAAGCCTATGTTTTATTGATATTGACGGTGATAGTACCCGCATACATTTTTGAGAATTGTTGGATCCTATATTGTGATTGATATTGCCGGTGATTTTTTACCCGCATACATTTTCTTGAGAAGTTTTCTTCTATCTTTTATTGATATTGCCCGTGATTGTTACAACAGGCAAGCCTATTTTTTTTATTTTTTATTATTGATATTGCCAGTTATTGCTACAATGGGTCTTGCGGAAATGAGACCTACCTTTTATATAGATGATCAGTTGACCTACAGTCTAGAGGAGCTAAGGATGTTCTGTGAGGAGAGGGGCTTAGCAGTGAGTAGGAAGGAGACTCAGCTATCCCTGCAGACATCCCTGAGACTTTGGCAACAAGACAGATGGAGATTCTTGGAGTCCCAGTACACCTACCAAGAGGGTAGTTGGTCTGAGGGTGGCTCTGGAGAGTCTGAAGAGGAGGAAGAAAGTGTTATGGAATATCTCATAGATAGGGAATTCCTTGCTGAGTCTAGTGCCTATGGTAGTGCCAGATTCCCCTCATGGTCCCCAGAGGAGTTGGTGGACAGGCGGGAAGGTCCCATAGGTAGGGAGTCCCTTGCTGGGTCTAGTGCCCAATCCCCTTCATGGTCCCCAGAGGAGTGGGACAGGGAGAGGGAGAACCAGCTGAAATTAGAGAGGCTCCAAATAGAGATTGCCCAGCTGGAGGCGCACCTAGCGCAAATAGCAGAAAAAGAGAAGTTAGCTCAAGAGGGTAGGTTACCCCTGGAGCGCAGTTTTAATTGTCTGGATTCCCCAGAGAGGGTGGGGTCCAGTGGTGGCAGCAAAATTGAAATATATAGTGATGACAGTGTAGTACACCCACCCAGAGATGTGGCACCTGACTTGAAGGAGGGGGTTGATCTACACCAGGGGATTCAAGGATATGAGGTAGCTCCATTAATGTGCAATGTCCCTGAGGTGGATTGGGGAACTAGCGCAGGGGCCCATAGTCCTAGTGAAAGGAGGGATACTCTACCGACTCTGGATGAGAGGTGCAGGGAGAGGGGTTCCCCCGTGGTTGAAGTCCTGGTGTATGAGTGTGAGGACCGCCCAGAAGAGTGTGGGTTGAGTGATAGAGACAGTCAGTTAATGTCTCGCCCATTTCAGGAGAGTGGTGTGGGGTACGTGTGTGAGACACTGGATTGTGAGGTAAAGGTTAGCACCTGCGTGGAACTGTGTAATCCAATTGTGGGAGAGCATATTGTGAGTTCCTATTTTCCAGAGCTAAACCAACATGTGTTAGAGTGCGAGTTCTCTGATCCTAGGGAACTTGCGCAGGAGGCAGACCTCTGGGTGAGTATCAGAGGCTCTGTAGGGGCATTGGGGAATGACCCTAAGAGGAGTGGTTCAGATGTCTTCCAACCCAGAGTGGTGGGAGAGGTTTGGAGTGATACAGCTCGGTCCCCTTGTAGTGAGGAGGTTGTAGGGCCTCACATCCTGTCTCGTGGGAGCAGGAGTGAGACTGGGATAGGTCCCGAAGTGCCCCAACCTCAGTCTCCAGGACTGGATGGTTCCATGAGGGAACACCAGGTAGGGAACCTAGTCTGTCCGGATGGACCGCCCATTGTGGGGGGGTCTCCCCGTGTTAGGTGAGCTGGGAGTGCCTGTAATCAGACCTCCAGCAGTTCTAGTGTCTGGCAGCACCGCTCCAGTTGGGAGGGTGCAGAAGGCCAGGGTGAGGGGGGGAAAGAGTCCCCAGTGGAAGAACCAGTGGGTCAGGGGCCAGCCAGAAGGGCTGAGCCTCATAGGATTGGCCATGGTGACGCCACTTCTGTCCTGGGGCATCTTCACGCACTGTCAGAGGGACAGGAGGTCGTGAGCTCTGTGCCAGGCAGCCTGTCACGCGACAAGCTAGGTATGTGTCACCCTCAGGAAGTCCTGGTTGGCCAGGCAGTTGTTCAGCCACAGGGGTTGGGCCCGGGTTGGTAAGTCAGGTCCAGGAGTTGTCTGACCTGGAGGGAGGGACAGCTGTAAGCAGTGTCCCGACCATTTTGTCTAAGAGCACCACTCCAGGTGGGAGGGTGCAGTATGCTGGAAGGGGGTGCAGAGGGAGGGAGACGTCGCCCCTGACCCCGGTGCAACCTGGGTTTTTTTTCAGGTTGGTAGGTCAGTTGCAGGGTCCAAGCCCTGAACTGGTGGAGGGGTGTGTTTCCCTTGAGGGGGGCCTGTGTGCTCCCCAGGAAGTCCTGGTTGGCCAGGCAGTTGTTCAACCACAGGGATTGGTCCCTGGGATGGTAAGTCAGGTCCAGGTGTTGTCTGACCTGGAGGGAGGGACAACTGTAAGCAGTGTCCCGACCATTTTTTTTTCTAAAAGCACCACTCCAGGTGGGAGGGTGCAGTATGCTGGAAGGGGGTACAGAGGGAGGGAGTCCTCGCCTCTGACCCCAGTACCACCTGAGGGTTTTTCAGGTTGATGGATCAGTTGCAGGGACAAGGCCCTGAACTAGTGGAAGAGTGTATTTTCCTTGGGGGAATTGGTGTACGCCCCAGAAGTCCTGGGTTGCCAGGCACAGGCCCAGCCTAAGGGTACAGACCCTAGGTTGGGGGCCAGGTTCAGGGTGTTCCCCTGATCTGGAGGAAGGGGCAACTGCTAACAGTGCCCCTCCCGGTTTGTGTTATGGGGGCACCTCTCCAGGTGGGAGGGTGCCAGGCCCCAGTAAAGGGGGCGGGGAGAGGGCAGCCTCACCCCTGACCTCCGCCCAGTCTAAGGGTACAGACCCTAGGCTGGGATACCAGTTGCAGGATAGAACCCCTGAACTGGTGGGTGAGTTGTGCAGGGCCCCTGCCACAGGTGCCCTGACAATTCTGGATAGGGGTATCGCTCCAGGTGGGAGGGTACCGAGCCCCAAAGAGGAGGACCGGGTGTGGGAGAGCCCACCCCAGTCTCTGGCCCAGCCGCTGGGTACAGGCCCAGGGCTGGTGGGTCAGTGTCCGGGTGCTTTGCCTGACCTGACAGGAGGGAGAGTGTACAAAAGGTGCCAGGCACCTGGGGTTACTGCCCCTCACTCTCTGATGCCACAAAAGTTTGAGAGCCCTGAGAGGTATAGGGCTTGGATTTCATCACTGACTACTGTCAGTGGCTACTGGGGCTTGTTGTTTATCTGTTGGGACACACCTGGGGGCCAGTTAAGGTTAGATGCTGCACAGGTGGTGTCCACAGGTGAGGGAAGAGTTCCCCATTGGTTATCTTAGTGGGCCCTAGGAGTGTGGACAGAGGGAGCCACCAGGGTTCGGATTGGAGTAGAGCTGGCATATGCCCCTGCAGTTGCGGGCCAGTTCCGTGTTCTATCGCCCAAAGCAGGGAAGCCCATCAAAGTAGTGATTGGTCTACCCTGCGTTTTAGCTGGAAGGGGGTTGTGTTGGAAATGGCCCTTTTTGCAGGGTCACCCCTAAACTTTTTGCCTGCCTCCTGTATTTTTGCTGACCTGTTTCTGTTGGTTTTATGACTCTGGGCACTTTACCACTGCTGTTCAGTGCTAAAGTGCATATGCTCTCCCTTTGTAAGTATGTCTATGTGAATTGGTATATCCCTGATTGGCTTATTTGGTTTACCTGTTAGTCCCTAGTAGTGTGGCCTGTGTGTGCCCAGGGCTGGTAAACCAAATGCTGCTGGTGGGCATGCAGCGCTGGTTTGCGCCACCCACAGAAGCAGCTTGTAAAGTGTGTCTCAGACCTGCCACTGCAGTGTCTGTGTGCAGTCCAGAACTGCCATCTTGGCTGTGAAGTGCACCCACTTCCCAGCCCCTGAACCTTCCCTTGGCATCATGTAAAGTCACCCCTATGGTAGGGTGCATTGTATGTGTAAGGTAGGACATGCCTTGGTGTGTGTAGCATGTCCTGGTAGTGAATTACACCCAATTTCGTTTTTCACTACTGTAAGGCTACCTGTTCTTCATAGGCTAGAATGGGCAGTTTGACTATTACATCCTATAGTCCTAACTGACCCCAGGAACATGGTAGAAAAACGAATTTAGTATGCCTGAGCTCAGAATATTAAAATACATCTTTTAGTGAAGTTTATTTTTATATTCTGTGTTTGAAAATACCACTTTTAGAAAGTAGGTATTTTCTTGCCTAAGCCTTCCAGTGTGCTCTGCTGTTATGTGTATTGGCTGTCTGGTTTTGGAGGGGCAGGGCAGGCTGAGTCAGACCTGGGTTGAATAGAGAGATCTGCATTTAGAGTATGGGGAGGGGTGGCTCCTTGACCTGAATAGGGCTGTGCCTGGCAAGGTGAATGCTGGCTCCACCTCCTACTGTGTGTCTGATAGCAGACCCCTCTTTCTGAAAGGAAGGCTGCAGCCTGGTAAACAAAGTGCTCCAGGACTGACCAGAACTGGTTCTGGCTAGGCTCAGTGACTTGTAGCTTCTGAGAACAAAGACTTTTGGGGTATAAATATCTGTGCTCAAACCCCTACAATTTGTATTGCTTTTGGATCTGGAGAGGAAACTCTGTCCGTACCACTGGAGGAATCTGCAGGAAGTGACTGTCCCTGTGCTTGTGTGTTGTTTCTTGCACTGGCCTGCAGCATTGACCATTGGACCTTGAAGAAAAGGAACTTTTGAGAGAACTTTTATTTTTGTTACAGCAATCACCCAAGGGCTAGGAAGAGAGCTAGCCTCCTGCTGGAGTCTCAGGCACATCAGACTCCACCACCAACCTCCTGCTTCCTCCCTGCGAGGATTGCTATCTGCTGATGAGGCTCCTGTGAGTTCCAGGGCCTCTAGTTTGCTTCAGAGAAAAGAGTGCTGGAAATCGACGCTAACGCACCTTTGCGAGCCGCTGCAGGCGAGAGTGCTGGAAAAATCATCGCGCTGCTGTCGCCGCGAACTTGCAACCCCTAAAGAAATCCTCGCTTCGAGACATCGCATTGCGGACGCCGTGCGTCCGCCAATTTGATCGCATCGCACCGAATTTCGTCGCTCCCGCGCAGAGCGTCTTGTCTTCGCATCGCAACACGATCGCACAGCACAACAGGATCGTCGCATCGACTTCTCCCACGCGGCAAGAAAGTCATCGCATCGGCGGTCCAGCGTGGAGAAGTTTGTCGCATCGTCTCCGCACGCATCCCGCAGATCGGCGCATCATCCTCCCTTGCGGCAAGGATTTCAACGCATCGCCGGCCTCGCGTGCCAAGAGTCATCGCTACAGCTTATTTGCGACATTTTGTTGGTTTTGCTACTAAACCCAGGTACTTCGTGAGAGAAAGGGTCGCAGAGACCACTGCTTTGAACTTGAACCTTATTCTTGCAACCTTTGAACTATTTTTGACAGTATTGTGGCTTTTACAGTTATTGGTCTTGTGATAAATCTGCCTTTATATAAAGATACTTATTTTTTTATAACTACTTGTGTGGTGTCCCTTTGTAGTGTTCCTCACTGTGTTACTGTGTATGGTCATAAATGCTTCACACCCTGCCTCTGAGATAAGCCTACCTGCTCGTGCTACGTTACCACAGGGTTGAGCAGGGGTATCAAGGAGGGTAGCCCTCTCACTCTGACTTAGGAAGAAGGGTCCCTACTTGGACAGTGGCCAGCCATTGCCAACTAGAGACCCCCATTTCTAACATTGGTGGGATCTGGACTTGCATTTATGATCGCATACAATAATTATAGTGTACACTACTAGTGAGTGCAGACCATAACGCAACCACATACATTTTTGAAGTTTTTTTTTGGATTCTATTCTTGACTGATATTGCCTGTGATTGTTACAATGGGCAAGCCTATTTTTTATTGATATTGCCGGTGATAGTACCCGCATACATTTTTTGAGAATTGTTGGATCCTATATTGTGATTGATATTGCCGGTGATTTTTTACCCGCATACATTTTCTTGAGAAGTTTTCTCCTATCTTTTATTGATATTGCCCGTGATTGTTAGAATGGGCAAGCCTATGTTTTATTGATATTGCCGGTGATAATACCCGCATACATTTTTGAGAATTGTTGGATCCTATATTGTGATTGATATTGCCGTAGATTTTTTACCCGCATACATTTTCTTGAGAAGTTTTCTTCTATCTTTTATTGATATTGCCCGTGATTGTTACAACGGGCAAGCCTATTTTTTTTTTTATTTTTTTTTAATTATTGATATTGCCAGTTATTGCTACAATGTGTCTTGCGGAAATGAGACCTACCTTTTATATAGATGATCTGTTGACCTACAGTCTAGAGGAGCTAAGGATGTTCTGTGAGGAGAGGGGCTTAGCAGTGAGTAGGAAGGAGACTCAGCTATCCCTGCAGACATCCCTGAGACTTTGGCAACAAGACAGATGGAGATTCTTGGAGTCCCAGTACACCTACCAAGAGGGTAGTTGGTCTGAGGGTGGCTCTGGAGAGTCTGAAGAGGAGGAAGAAAGTGTTATGGAATATCTCATAGATAGGGAATTCCTTGCTGAGTCTAGTGCCTATGGTAGTGCCAGATTCCCCTCATGGTCCCCAGAGGAGTTGGTGGACAGGCGGGAAGGTCCCATAGGTAGGGAGTCCCTTGCTGGGTCTAGTGCACAGGGTAGTGCCCAATCCCCTTCATGGTCCCCAGCGGAGTGGGACAGACAGAGGGAGAGGGAGAACCAGCTGAAATTAGAGAGGCTCCAAATAGAGATTGCCCAGCTGGAGGCGCACCTAGCGCAGATAGCAGAAAAGGAGAAGTTAGCTCAAGAGGGTAGGTTACCCCTGGAGCGCAGTTTTAATTGTCTGGAATCCCCAGAGAGGGTGGGGTCCAGTGGTGGCAGCAAAATTGAAATATATAGTGATGACCGTGTAGTACACCCACCCAGAGATGTGGCACCTGACTTGAAGGAGGGGTTGATCTACACCAGGGGATTCAAGGATATGAGGTAGCTCCATTAATGTGCAGTGTCCCTGAGGTGGATTGGGGAACTAGCGCAGGGGCCCATAGTCCTAGTGAAAGGAGGGATACTCTACCGACTCTGGATGAGAGGTGCAGGGAGAGGGGTTCCCCGTGGTTGAAGTCCTGGTGTATGAGTGTGAGGACCGCCCAGAAGAGTGTGGGTTGAGTGATAGAGACAGTCAGTTAATGTCTCGCCCATTTCAGGAGAGTGGTGTGGGGTACGTGTGTGAGACACTGGATTGTGAGGTAAAGGTTAGCACCTGCGTGGAACTGTGTAATCCAATTGTGGGAGAGCATATTGTGAGTTCCTATTTTCCAGAGCTAAACCAACATGTGTTAGAGTGCGAGTTCTCTGATCCTAGGGAACTTGCGCAGGAGGCAGACCTCTGGGTGAGTACCAGAGGCTCTGTAGGGGCATTGGGGAATGACCCTAAGAGGAGTGGTTCAGATGTCTTCCAACCCAGAGTGGTGGGAGAGGTTCGCAGTGATACAGCTCGGTCCCCTTGTAGTGAGGAGGTTGTAGGGCCTCACATCCTGTCTCGTGGGAGCAGGAGTGAGACTGGGATAGGTCCCGAAGTGCCCCAACCTCAGTCTCCAGGACTGGATGGTTCCATGAGGGAACACCAGGTAGGGAACCTAGTCTGTCCGGATGGACCGCCCATTGTGGGGGGGTCTCCCCATGTTAGGTGAGCTGGGAGTGCCTGTAATCAGACCTCCAGCAGTTCTAGTGTCTGGCAGCACCGCTCCAGTTGGGAGGGTGCAGAAGGCCAGGGTGAGGGGGGGAAAGAGTCCCCAGTGGAAGAACCAGTGGGTCAGGGGCCAGCCAGTAGGGCTGAGCCTCATAGGATTGGCCATGGTGACGCCACTTCTGTCCTGGGGCATCTTCACGCACTGTCAGAGGGACAGGAGGTCGTGAGCTCTGTGCCAGGCAGCCTGTCACGCGACACGCTAGGTATGTGTCACCCTCAGGAAGTCCTGGTTGGCCAGGCAGTTGTTCAGCCGCAGGGGTTGGTCCCTGGGTTGGTAAGTCAGGTCCAGGAGTTGTCTGACCTGGAGGGAGGGAGGGACAGCTGTAAGCAGTGTCCCGACCATTTTGTCTAAGAGCACCACTCCAGGTGGGAGGGTGCAGTATGCTGGAAGGGGGTGCAGAGGGGGGGAGGGGGGGGAGTCCTCGCCCCTGACCCCGGTGCAACCTGGGTTTTTTTTTCAGGTTGGTAGGTCAGTTGCAGGGTCCAGGCCCTGAACTGGTGGAGGGGTGTGTTTCCCTTGAGGGGGGCCTGTGTGCTCCCCAGGAAGTCCTGGTTGGCCAGGCAGTTGTTCAACCACAGGGATTGGTCCCTGGGATGGTAAGTCAGGTCCAGGTGTTGTCTGACCTGGAGGGAGGGACAACTGTAAGCAGTGTCCCGACCATTTTTTTCCCTAAAAGCACCACTCCAGGTGGGAGGGTGCAGTATGCTGGAAGGGGGTGCAGAGGGAGGGAGTCCTCGCCTCTGACCCCAGTGCCACCTGAGGGTTTTTTCAGGTTGATGGATCAGGTGCAGGGACAAGGCCCTGAACTAGTGGAAGAGTGTATTTTCCTTGGGGGGAATTGCTGTACGCCCCCAGAAGTCCTGGGTTGCCAGGCACAGGCCCAGCCTAAGGGTACAGACCCTAGGTTGGGGGGCCAGGTTCAGGGTGTTCCCCCTGATCTGGAGGAAGGGGCAACTGCTAACAGTGCCCCTCCCGGTTTGTGTTATGGGGGCACCTCTCCAGGTGGGAGGGTGCCAGGCCCCAGTAAAGGGGGCGGGGAGAGGGCAGCCTCACCCCTGACCTCCGCCCAGTCTAAGGGTACAGACCCTAGGCTGGGATACCAGTTGCAGGATAGAACCCCTGAACTGGTGGGTGAGTTGTGCAGGGCCCCTGCCACAGGTGCCCTGACAATTCTGGAAGGGGGTATCGAGCCCCAAAGAGGAGGACCGGGTGTGGGAGAGTCTCTGGCCCAGCCGCTGGGTACAGGCCCAGGGCTGGTGGGTCGGTGTCCGGGTGTTTTGCCTAACCTGACAGGAGGGAGAGTGTACAAAAGGTGCCAGGCACCTGGGGTTACTGCCCCTCACTCTCTGATGCCACAAACGTTTGAGAGCCCTGAGAGGTATAGTGCTTGGATTTCATCACTGACTACTGTCAGTGGCTACTGGGGCTTGTTGTTTATCTGTTGGGACACACCTGGGGGCCAGTTAAGGTTAGATGCTGCACAGGTGAGGGGAAGAGTTCCCCATTGGTTATCTTAGTGGGCCCTAGGAGTGTGGACAGAGGGAGCCACCAGGGTTCGGATTGGAGTAGAGCTGGCATATGCCCCTGCAGTTGCGGGCCAGTTCCGTGTTCTATCGCCCGAAGCAGGGAAGCCCATCAAAGTAGTGATTGGTCTACCCTGCGTTTTGGCTGGAAGGGGGTTGTGTTGGAAATGGCCCTTTTTGCAGGGTCACCCCTAAACTTTTTGCCTGCCTCCTGTATTTTTGCTGACCTGTTTCTGTTGGTTTTATGACTCTGGGCACTTTACCACTGCTGTTTAGTGCTAAAGTGCATATGCTCTCCCTTTGTAAGTATGTCTATGTGAATTGGTATTTCCCCGATTGGCTTATTTGTTTTACCTGTTAGGCCCTAGTAGTGTGGCCTGTGTGTGCGCCCAGGGCTGGTAAACCAAATGCTGCTGGTGGGCCTGCAGCACTGATGTGTGCCACCCACAGAAGCAGCTTGTAAAGTGTGTCTCAGACCTGCTACCGCAGTGTCTGTGTGCAGTCCAGAACTGCCATCTTGGCTGTGAAATGCACCCACTTCCCAGCCCCTGAACCTTCCTTTGGCATCATGTAAAGTCACCCCTATGGTAGGGTGCATTGTATGTGTAAGGTAGGACATGCCTTGGTGTGTGTAGCATGTCCTGGTAGTGAATTACACCCAATTTCGTTTTTCACTACTGTAAGGCTACCTGTTCCTCATAGGCTAGAATGGGCAGTTTGACTATTACATCCTATAGTCCTAACTGACCCCAGGAACATGGTAGAACAAGCATTTACAATGCAATAGGTCTCGCATTACTGAAAGTTTGAGCTATTGGCGTTGCTAATAATAATGCAACAGTATACTCCGCACAAGTGCCATTTCCTAGTGTTGAAGAGGCATCAGGTTGCCAGGTTTGCTGCAGTCACATGTCTGGTTTGGTGGAAAGCGAGTGTTGACAAAATTGTAACTGTGGATATTCACAAACATTTGCAATGCATTTTCTGCACTAATTGCATTTTTGAACACGTGCAAAAATGAGTAGAAGCACAGTGCATAGGTGTACGCCTACAAGTGTGTGCACTTGCTATCCACTTGTGAATCTGTGAAGATAGAGGCTCCTTTACATACCTTCCCATGTGCTCCTCAGTGCTCGGATTTAGACCCCATCAGGCCTCCACCAGGCACACTGAAGTGCTGTGACAAGGGCACGTGACGTGCTGTATGGAATACTGGGGGCACAGCATAGCAAATAACGACAAAGAATAGCATAACGCTCCCAGAATCCCAGTACAGTGGAACATGGCGCAGAATAGCATGGAGAAACACAGCAGTGCAAGACGCAGCACAGGATAACACGCAGCATGACCTTGCAAAGCACAACACAGAACCCCATAATGGCGCAGCATCGCACACTACAGAATAATAAAACATAGCGCAGCAAAGCTTAGCGTACCACAAGTACGAGTGCCATGTGGTTACATAATATTAACACCTTTCATGGTCACTGTTTAGAAACAGCAAACGCGTTATGAAACGCTATACAAAACACGTTATTTTTTTACAATGCAGCATGTTAATACAGCATAGTAAAGCATATAAAACGGCAGTATTTCACATTATATCAAAAGCCTCGTGTCTGAAGGCGCCATAGACGGCAGAACTGCTGCTGTGTAGGCACACACTGTGCGTACAAGTTATGTCAATCCCCCTGTGTAGGGGGCGCTTTGGTCCCTGATCCCAGGGGCCACCTGGACACCCGCTCAAGCGGTCCCCTATCAGTGCACGATGCTGATGCAGAGAGGCTGGACCCCTGAGAGCAACCCTGTTCGCAGAACAGCGTAAGCGCCCCCCAGGGACGAGGTATCTACCCACAAAGTGTAAAATGCTGTCTACTCCTCCCCCGTCCGGTCATCTTCTGTCAATGTAGCGCTCCGAGGCAGACTAAGTGCCACAAAGTAACTATAACAACCAGCCCAAGACTAACGCCCATCCCCCAGTCTCATTATTCCATCGTGTGTCCTATTAAATATTTTACACCAGCAGCTACTTGCAATACAGCAAAAATCACGCAACTCCTGATTTCAGAGGTAAACGGGTGTTATTGTTTCTTAAAGAAATGCACGTCTTCCGTCTTTCTTCTTTTGCTGGTGGTAGTATGAAGAGCGAGGGCATACTACTATACTAGCATATACACGTTACATCTTAGACTGTGCATGTGTGCGTTTTTAAATAGCCACTGTTGCTTAGTTTATATGTCTAGGCGCTAGTTGTTTGTCACTAGGTCTCGTGATGTCTTTCACACCGATTTACACCGCGCTTCATACGCCTGACAGGGTCCCGAAGCACTTATGGCAATGTGCCCTCTGACCTTTCTGCCACAGAGTGACTCACATGTCTGGGACTCTGAGCAGCCAGAGAGGTATCTGAAGAGAGCAGTAAAAATTTAAAGTAGAGGTGAGGCACCTCTTTGAGTTGCTATGTAGTACGGGCAGGTGGTGAGTGGGTACGGGTGAGAAGGGCTGTGACTTGGTATGTTCTGTGGGCAGGTGTTGAGTGGGTACGGGTGAGGCACCTATGTAGTACGGGCAGGTGGTGAGTGGGTACGGGTGAGACAGTGCTGTGACTTGGTATGTTCTGTGGGCAGGTGTTGAGTGGGTACGGGTGAGGCACCTCTGAGTTGGTATGTCCCATGGGCGAAGCTTTAATCACTATAATCCCCAAGGCAGGGAAAGATCCCAAAATGTGTGCCTCAAACTGGCCCATAGCCCTCCTGAATTTGGACGCTAAACTCTTCTCCAAAATACTGGCCAGTCGTCTAGAAAATGTCCTACCCGCTCTAATTCACCCCGACCAATCGGGCTCCATCAAGGGGCGGCAGACCCATGACAACCTGTGCAGGATACTGCATTTGATCGAGAAAGTGCAGAAAAAACATATCCCGGCGGCCCTTCTCTCACTCGATGCGGAGAAGGCCTTTGACCGCGTCGATTGGTCCTTAAACCGCACGCTACACTGATTTCGGTTTAGCGAATCCTTTATAGGAATGGTGCAGGCCAATTACCACTCCCCCAGATCCAGAGTCCTGGTAAATGGAGAAGCCTCAGACTCTTTTCAACTCTTGCGGGGTACGAGACAGGGCTGCCTCCTCTCCCCTATGCTCTTCGCTCTCTGTATCGAACCACTGGCAGCGCGGTTAAGGGCGAATCCAGACATCCGAGGGGTCATGTTCGGCACAGAGGAACATAAAATGTAGCTTTTTGCGGACGATGTTCTGCTACCCATTACCGACCCGCTGGTTTCGCTGCCGGCTATCCAGGCTGAACTCATCCTTTTTGAAAGGGCTGCAGGATTCAAAGTAAATCTGTCTAAATCCTTCTTCCTCAATCTAACGCTGCCCCAAGAAATGATGGCTACGGTCGAGGAGACTAGGTCTCGCCTTTGTTTAAGTTAAAGCCATTTGCTTTGCTAATGGTATTGTATTATAGCTATGTATCATTGAGTGTATGTATGTGATATGTTGTGATTTTATGTTGTTAGAATTGTATTTGTTACCTATGTGTTTTGATTTGCTGTGGCCTTTGGGACCTTATAAGTGTTTATCAATGCACTTTCCAGCATAAGTAAATAAATAAATACATACATACAAAATATACGCTGGATCTGACCTTGTGTAATGTAATAGGTGCTTGTGCAAAACACTCCAATGCGTTTACCAGACCTTTATTCCGCTTCTAAAGGCAGAGAGAAAACACGAAAAATGCCTCAGCGCAGCGCCGCTCCCACAAGGAGGCCATTCACCGACCCACTTTGAAATCAAAACTGCGCAGATTGAAGTGTTTTGGCAAAAAATAAACTCGGGTCTAAAGACTTGAGAGAGGTCTTTTTTCGGGAAAACAGCAACTTGTTTGTGGGTGAAGGGGACACGGGGGGCAGTGGGCGTTCACCCTGGGAGCACTTCGAGGAAATGCCCAGTTGGCGAAAGCTGTATATCCCATCTATTGCAAAATCCAGTTGTTAAATTCCACCCAAAAATTCAGCACGTTTCACCCAGCGGTGACCCAGGGCCGAGATATTTAGTGGTAATAGTGATAGCTGAAGTGAGAAAAAACACAGCCGGTTAGTTCTGCCTTTAGATAATCCAGCCTTCAAATTCCAGGGACCTTTGGTAATATCTGCACCAACCCAAAATGCAATAAATATTCTTGGGCAAGACATGGGCCAAAACGGACCTTCGCCAAGTACCGACTGTGGGCAGAGGAAAGCATTGACACGGGTGAATGAAGGGGTATCGGTAGGGTAGGGTTGGGGGCAGAGTGAAGGGCTGACGTCAGGGGGCAGGGCTGGGGCAGGTCTGTGGCCAGAGTTATTGTCAGAGAGTGGGCAAGAGAGAGTGAAGGCGTAACGGCAGGGGCGTGTTCGGGGCAGCGTGAAGGGCTGTCCAGGACTGTGGTCAGAGTCAAGGATGAAAGGGAGGGGCGGCTTGCTTAGGGGCAGAGTAAAGGGCTGACGTCAGAGGGCAGGGTTGGGGCAGCACTGTGGACAGACTGAGACTGGGGAATCGTGACTGATGGGACAGAGTCAATGAGTAGGAGCACAGAGCAAGGCTAGGGTAGAGGCGAGGGAAGACACTGTGGGCAGTGTGGGGAAGTGGGACAGATCCCAGGCAGGGGGTAGAGTGCAGGATGGGATGCTGGGCAGGAACGACTGGGGTAGAGTGCGGGTCCTGGGAAGGAGGCTGTGGTGGTACTAGGCAGGGCTGCGATAGTAAATGATTGGGACAGTTGGGTACTAGGATAGAGTGATGCTGGACTGGGGTTGAATGAATGGCATATCGCAGGACTGGAGTTGGTGAAGGATGGGACAGAACGCATGAATGGGACAGGAATAATTGTAAGGCGCAAGGGTGGTGTGCGGGTTGCGTTAGCCGCAGACCGCAGATCCTAGGGGGACGCACGTCTTGGGCAGGTTCGGGGCAGAGTGTGCGGCAGGGACAGATTTATGGAGCAGAGTCCCGTCTGACTGCCCTAAAGCCTGCCCAGAGGGGAGCACTCTGTGTGTGAGCCAAAGGCAGGCAGGCGCAGCTTGTTGGAGACAGGAGACGTGTCTGTGTGAAGGGACATGCGCTATGTGTGAGGGTGGTGGAGACAGGCTCTCTTGGTGGTTAAACAAGTGATGTCATCTATGATGTAATGCGTGATGTCATCTGTGACAGCATGTGTAAGGTTTTGAACAGCGCATTAGATTATTTTTTTAAAGGTGATTTGCGGGTGTGTGAAGGACGAGCTTGAGTATGTGTGTTTTCACACTTATAGCGCCTCTGCAGCCGTGAAGTGGCTGAGAAATGCTTAAAGTAAAGCTCTATTGTGTGTTCCTGGGGGCCTCCGGGGGCACGCTTGCTGTTGCTGTTCGGTAAATAATGCATTTACCGCTCTTCCCCCTCCTTGCTGTATTTTCCGCCAGTGTGCTACACACTGCTAGCACCAGTCATGCTCTGCCAGCGCTAGCGCCGGAGTGCACTTTGGCAGCAGAGGCGCTGTGCGTGATCATTATTTTAAAGGGGCTGGTCTGGACTCCATGCCCCCCTCCCCCAGCACGGTGTGCTGTCGGGCAGAGTCTACAGCAGGACATTGATATTCATCGGCGTGAGCTCAGTGCGGTCTGTGACCGCATATAACCTCAGTGCTGATGGAGAAAGGCAGCTCCGCCTCAGAGCCAGACTGAGGCACCCTGGCACCAGAGCTCGGGGCCTGTGACCACCGGATGCGCCCTCGGACACCGACTTAAGTACTGCCACCACCCCTGCACCTCCTGGCATCAGAGTTCAGTACTATCACAGTACCAGTCCTCGTACTATCGCATTACCGGTTGTGTGCACACCTGGCAGTGGCACCAAACTTCAGTGCTGTCACCAACCCTATTCTCCCTGGCATGCCCCTGCCCCCTCCCCCGCGGCACCAGGCCCTGCTTGTGGCTGCAATACTCCCCTCCCGACTGTCTGTGAATAATACTGATTTTAAATCTAGCGGCTCCTTGTGCTGTGTTTGCCCCGCGACACCTCTGGAAAACTGAGCAAACTATTACTTCTAGACATTCTCATGAAAGAAAGTTGTACTCTTTACACCAATGTATGCCAGTATATATCCTTGTCTGACGCAAGAATGGTTCTGCAGAGACGCCTTTCATGGAGCACGTTCACCCTTCCTCTCCTCGTGCACAGACAGGCCAGGCAGAAGGAAACCCGAGGAGAATATATTTTGCCGCTACATTGGTAAAGGCCACACAGACCCACACGTGATCCAGCGGATTGCTTGGCATTCCGTGAGCGGGCTTTACTGAGGGCAAATAAATCAGCCCATTGCTTCTCGTTGGGAGGATAAAAGTAGCAGAGGGTGGAGGGGACAATATAAATAGGAGCAGGCAATGAAAAAAATAAAAGCCAGTGGTGCGCGCGCACCACAGAGGAGCGGGGGAGGGAGCGCGGCAGCAGACGAGACGCGCGCTGCTGCGCGTTCTGGCCACCGTCGGGAATGGGCGCGGCAAAGGCGGGACATGCGCCCGCCTTTGACCAATCGCGTGCCGTCCCCATGAAAAAACGCACGCTCCAGCCAATGTGGGCTTCCGAAAACAAAACCACACGCACGAGCGTGTGGGTCGTTTTCAGAAGCCCTTTCTAGAGGTCTCGCGCTGTGCGAGCAGTGCTGCGCACTGCAACGCTAGGCGCGAGACCTAAAAACGAATTTAGTATGCCTGAGCTCAGAATATTAAAATACATCTTTTAGTGAAGTTTATTTTTATATTCTGTGTTTGAAAATACCACTTTTAGAAAGTAGGTATTTTCTTGCCTAAGCCTTCCAGTGTGCTCTGTTGTTGTGTATTGGCTATCTGGTTTTGGAGGGGCAGGGCAGGCTGAGTCAGACCTGGGTTGAATAGAGAGATCTGCATTTAGAGTATGGGGAGGGGTGGCTCCTTGACCTGAATAGGGCTGTGCCTGGCAAGGTGAATGCTGGCTCCACCTCCTACTGTGTGTCTGATAGCAGACCCCTCTTTCTGAAAGGAAGGATGCAGCCTGGTAAACAAAGTGCTCCAGGACTGACCAGAACTGGTTCTGGCTAGGCTCAGTGACTTGTAGCTTCTGAGAACAAAGACTTTTGGGGTATAAATATCTGTGCTCAAACCCCTACAATTTGTATTGCTTTTGGATCTGGAGAGGAAACTCTGTCCGTACCACTGGAGGAATCTGCAGGAAGTGACTGTCCCTGTGCTTGTGTGTTGTTTCTTGCACTGGCCTGCAGCAGTGACCACTGGACCTTGAAGAAAAGGAACTTTTGAGAGAACTTTTATTTTTGTTACAGCAATTACCCAAGGGCTAGGAAGAGAGCTAGCCTCCTGCTGGAGTCTCAGGCACATCAGACTCCACCACCAACCTCCTGCTTCCTCCCTGCGAGGATTGCTATCTGCTGATGAGGCTCCTGTGAGTTCCAGGGCCTCTAGTTTGCTTCAGAGAAAAGAGTGCTGGAAATCGACGCTAACGCACCTTTGCGAGCCGCTGCAGCCGAGAGCGCTGGAAAAATCGCGCTGCTGCCGCTGAGTGCTCGCAACACGAAACCATCGCTAACGCCTCTTTGCGAGCCGCTGCAGCCGAGACGCGCTGGAAAAATCATCGCGCTGCTGTCGCCGCGAACTCGCAACCCCTAAAGAAATCCTTGCTTCGAGACATCGCATTGCGGACGCCGTGCGTCCGCCAATTTGATCACATCGAACCGAATTTCGTCGCTCCCTCGCGGAGCGTCTTGTCTTCGCATCGCAACACGATCGCACAGCGCAACAGGATCGCCGCATCGACTTCTCCCACGCGGCAAGAAAGTCATCGCATCGGCGGTCCAGCGTGGAGAAGTTTGTCGCATCGTCTCCGCAAGCATCCCGCAGATCCGCGCATCATCCTCCCTTGCGGCAAGGATTTCAACGCATCGCCGGCCTCGCGTGCCGAGAATCATCGCTACAGCTTATTTGCGACATTTTGTTGGTTTTGCTACTAAACCCAGGTACTTTGTGAGAGAAAGGGTCGCAGACCACTGCTTTGAACTTGAACCTTATTCTTGCAACCTTTGAACTATTTTTGACAGCTCTTCAACAGCTATCCTATTTTTGACAGTATTGTGGCTTTTACAGTTATTGGTCTTGTGATAAATCTGCCTTTATATAAAGATACTTATTTTTTTATAACTACTTGTGTGGTGTCCCTTTGTAGTGTTCCTCACTGTGTTACTGTGTATGGTCATAAATGCTTCACACCCTGCCTCTGAGATAAGCCTACCTGCTCGTGCTACGTTACCACAGGGTTGAGCAGGGGTATCAAGGAGGGGAGCCCTCTCACTCTGACTTAGGAAGAAGGGTCCCTACTTGGACAGTGGCCAGCCATTGCCAACTAGAGACCCCCATTTCTAACATTCACCGTGAGCTTAGACAAGTTAATTCCATGCAAAACGTATACTAAACTACCACAGTGGGAGAAAAATTCTTAGTTCTCCCCTGAATTTCAGCAACTAAAAAAGTAATGTTAAAAAATATGAAAGGAAATAGAGAATCAAATATGACTAATCCAGCAAGCAGACTTATAAAGCCTAGTTGGGGAAAGTACCATCAGGCTATTAGGAGAGCGCGCTCAAATGACCTAACAGAAAAGATTAAGCAATCTACCAACTCATGAAGGGAGATTTACAATATTGTAAACACCTTTTTAAACCACAAGTCTCCGGAAACTACGCCTAATGCGTCAATAGAAAGATGCGAGTCTTTAGCTACTCACTTCCTTGGCAAAGTGACAGATATTTACAATACCTTATCAGGCCCATCTGACCGTGTGAATAATACATACAATAACACAAGAGGCACTGATATTTCAACAGTACTTGATACCTTTCCACAGTTGCTCATAGAGGATGTCATGATGGCAGCAACAAGTAAATGTGGTTCTCCTCTTAACCCTGCGCCAATTGACATCCTACTAAAGGGGGGTCCTATGATGCATACTACTCTCTATTTGTTTAACCTCTCTTTAGAAAGCTGCAGTGTTCCAGAAGAATGTGTAACATTCCATGATCCGGCCATTATTAAAGAAACCGAATCTTGATCCTGAAGCTATAAAAAACTATAGACCTATCTCTCTCCTACCAGGTGTCAGTAAAACAGAAGGTGATTAACAGAAATATTACCAACCACTTGAAAACTAACAAAATACTCCATCCTACTTAGACCGGCTTTCGTGCAGGCTGCAGTACAGAAACTGCTCTATTGAGAGCCACAGAAGATTTGAAGATGGTAATGGACCAGGGTGGATCAGTGGCTCCGATCCTCTTGGTCCTGAGTGCCGCTTTCAATACAGTTGCCCACCCCACCCCGTCGACTAGAAGTTGTCGCGATTGCTGGAAGGGCCCTGAAATGGTTGGCCTCATTTCTGGACAAGCGCAGTTTTCAGGCCAGTAAGGGTTCCTTCCCTTCCTCGAGTCATCAGCTGTTTTGTGGTGTCCCGCAGGGCTTGTCCTTGAGCCCCACGCTATTTAATATTACATCTGCCCGCTATCAAATATCACATGTTGCTTCGGACTCAAGAAGGTATCCTATGCGGACAATACCCAGCTGATTGTCACGTTGTCACCTGACATGGACTCTAATTCTGCAAATCTCAACTGCTGCTTAGTAAAAGTGTGTGAGTGGATGGCAGCTACTTCCCTGAAACTGAATGGTGAGAAAACTGAGGTGCTGGTTTTGGTAAAGAGTCTTGGAATGCTCCTATATAACCAATTAATCATGGCCTCCCAGGCAAAAAAGGTGGCAGGCAGCTGCTTTGCCCTTTTGAGAGCCTTGAGAATTGTTTTTAAAATGGACCCCAGTAGAAGCACGGAGAGTCGTAATACAAGGGCTAATTTTATCATGCCTTGATTACCGCAACTCGCTGTATCTAGGCAGCCCAAAATTTGCAATAAAAGAAATCCAGCTCATTCAAAATGCTGCCGCCCGGATTCTGCTAGGCATGAATAAAACCCAGTCAGCTGGCAAGGCACTTAAGTACCTCCACTGGCTGCCTATAAGTTCTAGAATACAGTTTAAGGCACTATGCATTTTACATTTGGCAGAGCATTATACTGGCCCCTCCGTTTTACAGCAACGTGCCACTCCCTATCAGGCCAACAGGGATCTGAGATCAAATCATCTTGAATTGCTCTCTGTTCCCAGAATTAAGAGAGCTAGAAGTGGGGGCAGATCATTCAGTTATCTTGCCCCAAAGCTCTGGAACTCCTTGCCAACTAGTATTAGAAAAGAGGACAATTTTGTCAATTTCAGGAACAAACTCAAAACCTATCTCTTCCCTAAGTCTTAAAGGTTTTTAGCTTTCTAATTCACTCACTCCAATCAGTTCAACAGCGCTTGTAAGCCCGTTGGGTAGCTATGCGCTTTATAAATCCGAATAGAATCCCGATGGGCTTCATGCCCGCATTCTGCACCACTTGTCAGCTTGGGTAAGTGCAGACAGTGTTTAAAATGTACCACCACAAAGCTTAATTTTCAGTTCCAATCGTGGTCTCTTTATTTAAACAACAAAAACAAGGAGTTCTGGTTAGCAACTGTACTTTATCCTGGTATTCGTTTTAGGTCCTGTCCGGCGTCCTCCCACCAAGACCCTAACGAAGCCACATGCCTCCTGGAGCGTGGCTGGGGCTGATAACCTCTCAGAGGTCTGCTCTATCTGCTTCCTCTGTGTTCTCATCTGATGCGAGAGGTAACTAGACAGCGTCAGCTTCTCGGCCGGTGGAGAAGTTGCTTTCAGCTTCCCGATGAATTCTCTTTTCAGTCACCTCCGCGTTCTGGTCCAGAATTCCAGTAATGCAGCGTTGCTCCCGTGACGTCACCACTTCTTCCTGGTCAAACCAGGCAAAGAGTACGTCCTTCCCTTTTGTGCTTATGAGGAGGTCCACCTCCTTAGGAGTTGCGGAGGCCATGTTAAAGGCACAATAACCGGCCTGAAATGAAAAAGTCAGATTCTTTAATGATGTACCAGGAAACTGACAAGGAAGATCTTCCTCTTCATGACACCCGGTCACTGCACTTAAAACTTATAAGTCACCTCTAAGGTAGGCCTTACAGTCCAAAGGCAGGGTGTATGGTTCTAAGTGTGAGGGTGTCCCTGCACGAGCAGAGACAGCCCTACAAACCCCAGAGTCCAATCTCTGGCTTTGTAAGTGCGGGGAAGCCATTTTAAGGTATGTAGTGGACGCTGGCCAAGTCGAGATGTCCAACTACATAATGACTTCACCGAACCTGGTCATATTTGGTATCAAACATGTTGGAATCATGCAACTACATTGATTCCAGTGTTAGTTGCAGGATACCATGTACTGGGGGTCTCCTTAGAAGACCCACCCCTGTCTACCTGTGTAGCATTGCAGGATCTGATTGCAAGATGGTGCTGCTGCCAACCCGACACTGTTCTGCCCTCCTGCTGCTGAGCTTAACTTTGGCAGGGGAAGGCAGAACAAAGGATTTCCAATAGAGGAGAGGTGTAGTCACCTCTCTTTTAGAATTAGGTGTCTTAGGCTAGGGTGGGGGTGCTTCTGAGCGCCTCCAGACTGCTTTGAAGGGCACATTTGGTGCTCTCCTTGCATAAACCAGTTTGGCCCAGATCAGAGCCCATTGGCTCCCGCTCTGGCACAAAACAACACAAAGGACAGGGGGAGTGACAACCCCCTGTCCAGCTCCTCCCTAGCCTCTAGCATCACACAGCCCCAAGAGTGACATCCTCCCTGCTTCTCCAGCGATGTGGGCATCCATCTTCTGTGTGCTGCCAAGGCCTTCCTGCGACTCCCTGTGCCTGCCACCAGAGGGTACTCCTGGGGTCTCCATCGATTCCTGCTGGCCCTCCTGTTTGCTGAGGGCCGCCCGTGACTTATGCTGGCTGGGTGAGTCCCACAGACCTTGATGGTCGGCAACTAAGCATTGTTTCCTGCAACAAATCTGTTGCATTTGCCAAAGCTTGTTCGTGGTCCTGCTGGCCACTGAACCTCCTCCATTCTTTAATCGGTGTAGGACAGCTCGTTGATGGCTCCTGCATCATCGCTTGTGCTCCACAGCTGCATCTTTAAGACTTTTGTGCTACAGCAAAATACCCCATTCAAGGGCTGGCATGGTGCTACTGATCCTCCTGGATGACTCTGGGTGGTTTGGACTGTCCCCTCTCCTTGCAGGTACTTCCCGACCAGAATCCATGTTCGGGTTCCACCGACTTGGTCCACAAGACTCTGTAGCCGCCAGACAGCCGAGGTCCTCCACTGACTTCAACGGGCGGTTCCGACACCACTTCGCACCTTTGCATCCGGGCTCCCTGGTGTAAGTATCCTGGTTCTCTGGGTATCCACAAGTGGGAGTATCCTCCAACCTCCCTGATTCCAATGGGTTACTCGGGGTTCTCTGGGAAGGGTCCTGAATTCGTAAAACTCCAACCGCAACTTCCCCAGGTTATTTTATGGACATTGACCCGGCATATCACCTCTGCACCTTGGGATTCCTAGCTACTTACCTTTGGTGGTTTCTTGCTTCCCCTGGTCCACAGATTCTTGAGTGGTTGTCTCGTTTGTGTACTCACCTTGCATTCCATTTTTTTAGTATATGGTTTCCCCCCCATAGGGGTCCCTGTGTTTAATGTGCTTTACTTACATGTTTTGAAGTATATTCTATTGTGTATTGCTATATCCAGGTAGGAGATATACCAAGGTAGTTTTAGTGTTGTTGTATAATAAATACAAGGTATTTTTCTAACACTGGTGTGGTTCTTTCTTGTGTGTAAGCTTTACTGACTGACTGAGGGGTAATGTACTCACTTTACACACTCCTGAATAAGCCTTAGCTGCTCTCCACATCTACCACTTGAGAGCTTTGGTTATCAGGGACCAATAGAACTATCACTACGGGTTGTCTGGACTCAGTGCAGGGTGCCTCACCAATAGGTGTACACCATATACTGAGCCAGCCTCCTACACTGATGGTACAGGAAAAATATGTATGGTCATTCCCACTGAGTTTTAAGCCTATCAACCCCAGCAGCAGCAGTATATACACCCAAAAGGTCACATTCCTTTTGAACAGTTTCCTGCATGGTTTGTATTTTATCTGTTTATATTTACGTTTCCAGTCTTAGTACTACGACACGCCATTATTTCATGCTCGCATAGTTGTCAGCCAACCCCATGTGACGAGGGGGACTGTCAGGATTTGTTTCGCGAGCAACATCACCAAGCACACTGAAATTTGTAGGGTTTATGTAATTGGCTGGAAACCATAATTTGCGCTGCTATTTTAATTCTGTGAACTGAAGGTCACAATAACAAACGGGAGCTGCTTAGGTTAACTTGTGTCTCAATGAAAACAAGCTAGGAAAGACACAAACTAAATTCTTAGGGTTCAGAGCAAGGTTGTGGTATCTAAAGTCACTCCCTTTTTCCATGTGAACCAAGTGGACACTTTAAACTGCACAGTTCCTCTAACAAAATCTCTAGGGGGGAGAACATCCCAAACATTTATTCTAAACAATGCAAACACTTTCATCCACAATACCCAAGTACCACTGCTGAAATTTAAAAAATATTTTGAAAAAAAAATGATTTCCTAAAAAAAAGTACGAATTAGAAGCAAATCTCACAAAAAAACATAAAAGAACACTCATTGTCTAGAATTTTCTAACCTTAAAAGTCAACAATTTCATTCACTCTTACGATCTCCAATACCATTGCAAAAAGATGTTTGTTACTTCTGCATGTGGCCCTTTCTAAGGTTCCATAGGACACCGTCAGCATTGGTGAGCAATCCAGTATTAATTGGCTTTGTCAAGCTTCTCTCTGCTTAAGATGGAGTCTCATAATCTCAAAGGTAAATACAAATAAACAGAGAACACAATTATATACCACAATGTAAAAATGATCCTCTTTTATTCATAATTTGTATACAGAAAGATTTAATGTGCACTGCACAATACCTGAAGAACTTTCTTAAACAGGCGAATAGACTTGATACAGGTGGCATTCCAGGCGTAAAACTGTTGAGTACAAAGTGCTGAACTGTCTGACTTGTAATGGGGATGGCTGGAGTAAGACAATACAGTCGGTCAGCCTAAGAGACTGGTAACCGCAGGTTGATATGAGTAGACTTGGTACAAAAACACTGGCCGTGTGTAGAGAGAAAATCTGGGATAGTCAATAGACAATGGCAGGTTTGAAAAATGTTGTCCAGGATAACACATCAAGATATGAAGCTATCATCATTTTACCCGTGAAACAAAGTTAATTGATTTCGAGAGAGAGAGAGAGATTGCAACTGTTGTCATTCTAGGCTGTCCTTCAATAGGTGCTACCATGATTAAAACTAGGAGCTCCCCCAGTGGAAACGGGGGCTGTTTAGGTACTAACTCTGCCCTTCCTGTAGCCTACTCAAGATTCCACGCAAGGTGGCCATATATACTTCCTCATAGACCACACAGGAATCCTAAACATCTTTAGAGGTGATACAAAGGCAACAAAACCGTTTAACACACAAAATCCATTTCTCAACTGGCACCATATTTCAGCTAAATGCTATCCTATACAAATGTGCAATGAGGGACAGTACCACCCAAACTCATTTTATCTTATAGCCCACAGACATTTACATTTAGCAAAGTGAGGGGTGCCCCGGAGCTTAATTCAACATATTTCACTAAGAAAACAATTTCCATGATTACAGGAGCAGAAAGGTGTCATTTGTGGCTCATAATAAAGAAAGATAATTTCAAATCATGCAGCCTGATGAAACAATACATCGTGTGCAAAAACAGGTACGATGCAAGGACTATTCTTCCTCAGCCTTCCAGGTGATGATTAGGTTGTTGGGGGATTTGTGATATCCGAAACATGGGAAAGCCTATCTGCCAGCCCACATATATCTCAACTAGTGCATACCTTGTCCATTATTTTATCCACCCGAGTGTAAAACACAACTTCATACTTCCACCCTTCACCATCTTCATTTAAATGTAACGCGATTTCCTCTCACTAAGTACGAGAGCCGTCATACTCCATCAAATTGATGCCAGCCAAAGTAGCCTTCAAATGGGATGGTGGGTGGAAAATCCACTCAAACACATCTAATACTGTGCACGTCTTAAAATAAAATTAATTTGGAAGAGAATAGTTCCAGCTTAAAATCACTAAGAAGGTGCAAGGTTATGGGCCTACTGTTCCACAAAGCTGTGAACCACACAATGTCCTCTCCCTACTCTCCCATGGCTTAAAAAGGGACCAACGGGAGAGGAAGTTTTAGAACTCCTATTTAAAAATTGATACTATCCAACATCAATGATATTACTATCTGGGCACGATACTATTTCCAACAGGAGTTCAGAAGATAGCCCTGGCAGTCTGTGTCAAGGGAAGGTAAAAGCCCTACCCTCTAATGATGCTGCCCTCTGCAGACAGTGTCCCTCGTGTCAGAAAAGGCTTCAAGGGCCACCTCCGCTACTTCTGGTGACTATAAGGTCACAACAAGTCCAAATGTTGCCTGTGACCCCAGACTTGGCGAGTGTTCTAGTGCTGTTTGCCAATAACCATCTCCTGCCATTTACAGGAACATCTTGCGAACAGAAAGAAGCATTGCACGGAGGATAAACATGCTATTGCTCGATATATATATATATATATATATATATATATATATATCTCAAGTCACTGAAAATTTAAATTCAGTTGGCAAGTCTAATAGGCACATTATTTACATTTCATATTGATACCACAACCTGCTGACATAAGATTTGTGTATGAGATAAATCCTAGCGTTCAATGTCGAGCATTAGAAAATTGATCCCAAATATTACACTTAGGCTGAAGGCTTAGACATTCAAACGAAGAGCTGTATCCGAGACTATATCTATGTTAAGACTCGAGCCTCAGACATCATAGCAGTCCAGGGCTATTCGTGACAGCACAGTGCCATTACATGTTGAGAGTATATTTAGGTTAGGTTACAGATTTAGGCCTCGAACAGCAGGTCTATCCCAAGGATGCACCTAAGTTACAAGCACTACTCTCAGTTGGCACAGCTATTGATGGGTTTACAATTTCAGGACCAAAAGACAAGCCTCCTACAGACTGAGACCTGGAGACATCAAAGCTATCCCTGAGAATACACATTTGTACAGGCTCAAGTTTCAGACGGCAAAGCTAACCCAGACTGTCAACCCATGTTACAGGCTGAGGTATTTAACAGTAGACATCCCTGAGGATATACCCACATTAAATTTTCATTATATGACATGTCTTTCACACAATAAAAAATCTAGACTGGAGAAAAGCAAAATTCACTCACTCAAACTGGGGAAGATTACTCCTCATTTTGAACACAAACACCAATCAAGGAAACCAGTGACAATGTATCAGAAATGATGGCAGGAAAACATTACAAACCAATTACAAGCTCAGGGCAGACCGCAGGGTGTGCAGCTTTTCCTCTGCTGCCTAGTGAGTAATGCTTAGGTTGCGACTACTGCACTTACAGATTTAACGTCTTTTTTCACGACTGTAAGATGAGGTTTTCATAGAAAGTACGTATCTTTTTGGAGGGTAGAAATATACTCCCTTTAAACTGCGCTCCTCCGGCCTCATGAACCCACACTCCAGTGTTTGTTCGGCAAGGAGTTAGACAGAGGTCACCAAGATGGTGACACAGCAGGATCCACATGGTCTGCAATTCAAACCTGGGCAAACCGTTTACACAGGTGTGTAGCACCCACTGTAAGAACAGAAAAGCAAATGTCAGCAACTGTGATGTTCTGTAGGCTTCAACGCCGAAGCATCTCAAAGGTGCTTAAGCTTTTAAAACCACAGGAAAGAACTTCATTCCTAAGTCAGTGCAACAGTTAAGCTATTTACTGGCCACTGGGCGTGCATCAGCAGATTTATGCCACCTACAATACCACCTGTGAAGGTAGCGTAAATGAGTACAGCTGGGACACCCAGTAGCCATTCGAAATTTGATAAAGACGGGTTAGAGATTTACATCTTGACTGCAGGAGATCGCTGCTGACTGAGTCTCTATCGTGAAGAGCACTACTGGTGCAGAGACAACCACGGACGTAGGAGCCAATGATAGTAGATCTCGATAAGACAGTTTTCTGTAAACCGTTCCAAAAACTCCAGAAAGAAACCACTGTGGCTAGGAAAATGGATTTTAATTTCCCTTTTCATCAAGATATCCTATTCTTTTGAGCTTGCAACCTAAAATGGCCACCTCTGCACTTACCAAGGCACCAGAAAGATCTAATGTAACATAAATAGCTGATCTTTGTCCAAGGAATGCAATACACTAAAACAAGCTCTCCAGAAATACTGTCTGGACAAATAAACATTCCACAAATGCGGTCAGCCCAAAGAAGCACCCCAGAAATTCAATATGTACAATCATCACAGCATTTAAATGGTGCCTTCCCACAGTGGGATCCCTGAAATGATGTCTGTTGAAAGTAATCACCTAGAAATGCTATCTCCCCACATCAGCACCATAAAATCATTAGTGCCAAGAAGCCTTTTGGGGCACTCCATTACTTACAAATCAAATAACATGACTTCCGGTCAAAACGTTTGATCTCATTCTCAAACAGCTTTCTAGCAGCTTTTGGATCTAGTCTCAATATTAGAAAGCTTTTTCTGGCTCTTCATGGTCTTGAAGCAGCTTTCAGTCAGTCCATCAGTGAATCTAGTCTCAACATAATGAATCTGCTTCCACAACTCTACTGGCTCAAGAATAATATCCTGGATGGTGTTGGTCTCCTGTGGGACCCAGTCAGGAGACCCTGAAGCAACTTTCTGACTCCACCAGGATTCAGTCTTGAGTTCCTAGTAGCTTTTTGACCACTGCTAGATCCTGTGACCTGGTCTTAGGATAGCTTTTTGGCCTCAGCAGGATGTATTTTCTAGATGGTGCAGCAGATTTCAGGTTTCTATTCTCTCCTGTCTAGCAAGCCTGGAATACTATTCATTTCCCCTACAGATCCAGTTCTGTGTTGCTAAGTTAACTGCTGACTTTGGCTTGCTATCTTGTAACAGTAACTAATTCAAGCCACATATCCGGGAACAGAAGTCAGGCCTCCACTTAAGCCAATCTTCAGATTTTAGATTAGCCTTCTAACTGATACAGGATCGAGTATCAAGGACATATGGAGCTTTAAGACCTCCAATAGATACATCCATACATTCTGGAGCAGTTCTCGGATACCTGCTGGATTCAGATTGAAAAACACCAAGCAGATTTCTATATGGCAATGAAGCCAGCATTTAGAATACAGTAATTTCAAATCTCCACTGGATACATTCACAAAGATCTGCTTTCTAGCCTCCGCTGGATTCAGCAATGAAATCCAAAAGCAGGATGTGGACGTGCACTTGATCAAGTCTCAAACACTAGTGCAGTTTTCTGACCCCTCCTAAACCCCAACACATTTCAGACCTGTATTGAGATTCTACCACAGCACAAACCTCCCAAGAATCAAATTTAGGGATCACACTTATTGTAGAAAGTAAATTAATTTGCAGAGACCTACAAACAATGACCAGCTATTTTCAAGATGTTTTCCATTTAGTCCAGTGCTTACATCATGGCGTTAAAGCAATAGGGCATTCCACCTATGTCTAACAGCGGCATAACCAGTTGGGTGTGTGGCCATATGAGGAGTATAAAGAAAGAAAATCCAGCACGCACAGGGATGTCACCCAGACCACACAAGCGTCCTCTTAAATTTCTTTAACTAGGCTAGCACATTTCACTTGCCATTTTCCTATGGTCTAGTCAGGTTGGATATAATAACCGTCTGTGGTATAACAATCTAGAACATTACTTACAGAAGCCGCCATCCTTCCTAAATGCCTCTTAGCAATTACTTGAGACAGAGTTATGCCTGAGATAACACCAGGCAAAAGCAAATCCCAAGGGTCTCAAAAATAGACAAACTTAACGTCATAGTGGTAGTTTCTTAATTTTCACAAGTAAGAAGTTTGTTTGGGGAAAGAGACTGCAAAACTGTTTTTCTCATCAGAGAACATGGAGTGAATCTAGTCGTTAAAACATCTAAATTGTAGACAGCTTAGATTCCACCAAGCCATAATTTAGTGTTTTTCCTTTAAAGAGCCGTATCTCAGGATTACTTTCTGTAGGCTATAACCCCAAAGGAGGGTGGGCAGGGATTTGCCGACAGCCAATGGGTCATCTTGTGGGTGCAGATTAGTCAATTGTAAGCCATAAACACCTTAGCAATGGTGAAAATGCAGGGAGCAATGCAACTGAATAAAAAAATGGGTCAATCTTCTGGGAAATGTTTGAGAAGTTCGGATCTTCATTCACCCATGGCCCTGCCCATTCCTATCTTGATCTGCCTATAATCTTTTTTTTCAGGTAAATCCTTATGTAGAAGGACAGAGCGAGTGCAATACAAAAACTATAAAATTACACAAATGATCAGGTGGATTTTCAGCCAGGACCTCTAATCCAATCTTTAACAAGCTCTTTAAAAAGCTGCAGCCTTCCTTCTCTGAAAGGGTGAAACAGTGATATCCGGTTTATTGGTGCAGGAGGGTCATGAGGAAAGAAGGCAATATAAAAACTTGGAAGCCGAGTCACTTTGTCAACATTCTATACTACTGTGCTGCCACCTACTGCAAAATAAGACAATGCAGTACAAATTTGCCTGAAAACTGATCAATGCTGTGTTTCAGTCTGCAAGCAACACAGTAGAGGTCATTGATAATTCAGTCCTACTAACCTTCTGGGTGAAGGAACACGTTAGTAAGATAGGACAATTTTTACAAACATTATGAAAATGGCCGATTATTTTACCTAAAAAACAAATCCATCTTAATCGCTTTCAAGAAAATTAATAAAAAATGCCTATTTACTTTTGTTAAACAATTTTAGGCATGACCAATGCAAGGAGGCAGGAGCAATGGAAGGAATACGAAGCTTGGGGATAATGCTTCCAAAGGACTGTGACACGAGCAAACATATGCCCATGGATAATGCCAGAACCAAAAAGCCTGAAATGGGATGAAGGACACCACCATGAACTACTTTCAGAATAGTCTCTGGTGCCAAGAAGCAGTGTTTGACTGACTAACAAGGTGGGTAAAAGGTACAGCGATGAAGCAGCTGGTCTGCTAATACAGGGCGATCGTACTGCACAGACCTTTGATGGAAAAAAGTAAACCTTTTGTGACTTTTTTAAAAAGTCAAGAAATCCTTCACCCTAACCACAAAATCCACTTTTTCTGGGCTCTGGGCCAAACGAGCCTAATCGTTTCTACAGTCCTCCACCATCAAACACCATAGCAAAATTACTTCTTTGCAGGACACGGGCCTGCTGGAGGGAAATGTTATGCTTCAAAATCTGTTCTCAGACTTGATAAAAGTAATGAGGTCTTCTCCACCCTAAACCAAGGCAAAAATGACACTAAAACCAAGGCAGGTGGAGGAGGGAGAAAGAAAGGTAGTCTTCAGTGAAAAGAAGTTACATTCGCCGGCAGCGTTTTCGCTGGCACTGCTCAGCATCCAAGTTGCAGGAGCTGTCAGAGTCGCTTCCCGAGGATGAAGAGGCAGCTGAAGATGTTGACGCTGTGGTTGGCGATTTCAGTTTTAGAGTCTTGCCCCTTAGTGTGCCGCTGTTCATACTTAACACCCAACCCAGCTTGTTGTGCAGAACCTGCTTGAGGCCTGGAGGTAAGGGCAGTGTCTCGAGTGTGTCAGTACAGTTAGGAAGTAGTTGGCCCAATCGGACGCAGCACAGGTACTGTAGAGAGGTGCGGCTAGAGCAGGAGCGAATCACCTTCATACTACTCTTGGCGGCTGTGGAGCACACCATGGGGTAGAACTTCTTGTTTTGCAACTTGGTGGCAGCAACTCCTAGTGAGGAAAAAAGACAAATTCAGCAAGGTTCACACTTAACATGAAAGATGATGCACTCATTTCAGTTGCTCTAGGCTCTTCAGACATGAGACCAACAGAATACACCACAAAGCAATATCCCCCCCACGCCCCCCCCAAAAAAACATGCTTTTGTTTTCAGCTGAAAGCTTTCCCACAGAAATCAATTCTTCAGCAATTAGTATAATATTAGACTTTAAGATTCACAAACTGGGCCCACTGGTTTATGACATAACAAGGGTTTACATTCCTGCTAGGTGCTCTTTCTCCACTAGTGTCCTGCTTATTATCTGACTGCAACAGGGTGTACAGGAGTGGTGGCTTGCATGAACGAAAAGAGCTTGCCTTCTTGTTATGTTTTGTAGGTGTCAAAGATAATTTTGACTTTTGACAAGAGATGCCTGGATAGCTTAAACTCATTAGTACACAAATTGATCTACCCCAGCATTTTGACATGACTAGCCTGATATGTAAGGGACTGACTCCTGAAAGCAAATGGTTTTACTGGCCAAAATTTCTGCAGTCCAAGAATTGGCGATTTATGCACTTTTCTGGAAACCTTTATGGCAATTCAATCAATCAGTTAGTACAGAACCATTTGCCATCGATGTAATGATGCCAAGGGAAAATATGCCAACCAAGGGAAAATATGCCAACCAAGAGAAAAAACGCCAAAAGATTCACATGACCAGATAACAATTGGAGAAAAAGGGCTATCCCTGCAAAACAGATTCAAATAATAGACTGGACTAACTAATGCTTTGTCCTGGGCTTTCTTGGACTCTCGAAGCAGACCCCTAGAGTTTTAAATTTGTAATCTACTGGCATAAATAACAATCAAAACTTGTTATGCAAGTATTCTGCCACTGCAGTTAAGTGAACATGTATAGGCCAAGCCCGATTATTGGGAGTATTAAAGAATATTCAATAATTTACTGAAATGAACCATGAAGAGGATCACTGCCAAGAATAATGAAATGACTCGCAAAGCTGCTCCATTAGGTATAATAGCATGCTCTTGAAATTAGGCAACACACTTTCTTAAAAATTTGCAGACACTCCTCAATCAGATGAAGGTACAGAAATTCGAATATTACAGGTGCCAAAATGTGAGAACTAAGCCTGGAATGTAAAATTCTTCATAACTGCTGGGTGAGCAAATCAAAATGGGATGCCAATTTTCTTTATAGAAAGAACTACATTTATATGAAATTGGAAAAACTGAGTTGCCAGTCTCAAGTCAGTGAAATGAGAAGTATCTGCATTGATGCCCCCGTATTTTCCACATTGCATATGGCAACCGAGTTGTTCTTTGGGGAGATGAAGCATAAACCAATCCCTTCGGAAATCACTGCTCTCCGACTGGAGTTGTAACTACCTGGAGAAGACACATTTGCATTTTGCCTTATGGTGAAAAGATTGATGTTTTGGGCCCCATATTTATGGAAGGTTTTTTCCAGACTTACCTCCTACGATTGTTTCCTGATGACCCTTGCTTAGAATATCCATCAGGTCGTTGTTTATCCAAGGCATGTGTCTGATATGATGCGTGTGTTTGTGTAGAACCCAATTCCAAATTGTGTTACTGTTTTTTGTGTGTAAAATCTTATTGAGCTTTACATAAGCACAAATATTGTACATAGTGTTATCATAGGCCAAGCCAGGAGACCATAGTCCGTCCTCTACAGTAGTAACAGCGAGTCCAGCAGGATACACTGTTGCTTAATAGTAGTCTCCTCACCGGGTAGCAATACTTAAAGCAGTGCATAAAGGTAGGTGGCAAACAAGTACAAGTCCAACAAACATTCTAGAATCCAAAACCTTGGTCCACAAGACACCCATTCCTCCCCCCCCATCCCGTTCCTGATCCCCATGGTGTCATGTACCATGTTAAGAGATTAGTAATGAAAAAGCAGAAGCGGGAGTTAGGGTGCCTGCGTGGTCGTAGTCTGAATAGTCTGATCGGGGCATGTGTAGTTTTGGCATTCAACTCCGGGCTCCAATCAGTCAACTGCGTTGTGAGATGATGGGAGGTCCAGTCAAAGAGGGCTTGGGTCCTCCAGTCTAGAGGGTAGGTAAGCGTTTGTGGGGAAGGGGGGGTGGATGGCAGAGTCTTCTACGGTATCCTCTTCCCTCATTGCCTCTATCAAGATACTCCCAAGCCCTTGCGAAGTCTAGCGCCCCCCCTGCCCTTTCTCAGCGTATCGGAGGAGGGCAGCACCCTCCCACTCCACCCAGCGCAGGAGATCAGCTTTCCATCTCTCTGCCTTTGGTCCCTTTCCATTGCATCCATATGTGGCGCCTGGCTAATATCAGTAGTAGATCAATAAATCTAGAAGTCAGCTTCTCCTGGGCTGGCGGGGATAAAGCTCCAGTGTACATGTCATAGGGGATAAATCAATACTGTGATCCATGGCGTTCAGGAAGAGTAGTACCTCTGCCTAGTAGTAAGTCAGGAGCGGGCACCTCCATATCATGTGTAACATCCCCGCCCCTTCCAGGTGACATCTGGGGCAGCATGATAGGTATGTGGACAAACGGAATTAAGTCTACCAGGGATGAGGTAAGTAAGTTGAAGAGAGTATTTGATCAGTTTAAACTGCATGTCGTCAGGGTGACCTCTAGCATTTTAGTCTACTCCCCATCAGAGATGAGATTACCCAAGTCTGCTTCCCAGTTGTCTCCGAGATGTGCTATCCGGCTGGGATCAGTGGGCGATTATCTTGCTGGGGAACGCTAACTGCGCCATCTCCATGGAGAGGCTTTGTTTGGATTCATTAAGATTGACCTCAAACTAAGGGACCTCGCCACATTGGAGGCAAGACATGACAAATGCCCAAAGGGGTTGTTCGGCGACCTGTTTATCCAGGAGCTGGGCAAGTTTGTGCAAACCTTCAACTCTTTGGACAAAGCCCAGGTGTCCATTAAGTGCATCTTTACACCCTGGGTTTTCTCCGGGACTGGCCGAAGCAGGTGGGGTTCGGCCAGCTGCGCACAGCATCCAGCCTCCGGCAGAGGATACTACAACAACAATAGAAGAGGCAGACAGCTGTTCAAATATAAAACACTTGTGCGAAACGTAACAATTTTGTGGTTATTTATAATGCTCCTAGAATGCTCTTTATTACATGGAAATATACGCAGAACAATGAATTCAAGACTGATAATTTAAGTTTTTAAGCAAGGTACACAAAACAGTCCCAAACCTGGGCAAAAATGAACAAAAGTGGCAGACTATCGTACAAAGCTACTGTGCAAATTTTAAGGACATTAAAGTACATTTCTCTAAGGTGTCATTCAACAAAACATGTTTGATGTTTGTCAATATTTAATAAAGGAGAATCAACGTAAAACCACGATGTGCACAAATAAACTAGGGGCTGGCCAAGTTTTTAAAGAAAGTCACAAAAGTGGATCCACAGGTCTTTGACCTTGCATGGTTGCAGAATTATGACTTTTAAAGCTATATGAGAAATGGTGCAATTGTATAAAAGTAAGTGTACTCGAACTGCTTTCTATGGGGCCACTATATGGGATCTCCATACCGCAATCATACGAAAATGATTTTCTTTGTAGACTCATGGCCGTTCCCCGTTCCGTTCCCGCATACATCACGCACAAGGAAGTAAGTGTACCATATCTAGAAGATACAATTTATGTTAGTGCAATCATCAGTTGGTATAACATCTGGGGCACGAAAGGAACAAAGTGCACCAGGGAAATCATTAAAGATTGTCTTACATTTAAGCATTATAATAAGATCCCATGGCTGAAGTATATACAAATTACTAAAAGAAATCAATGAAACATTAACAGTTAAGAGCCCTGCTAGTAGTTCGCAATTTGGCAAAAGACAGCAGAGATTGACTTTATCAGGGAAACAAGAGTCTGACAGAGAAGAGAAATTAAAAAAAACTGAGCATATCAAGGCATATGGCAGGACCTATGTAACAAGGCATACAAGGCTATTTAATAAGGGTAACAAATGTCCTAGAGAGACTATCTGACGAGATTGTGGATGGGTATTCTGCATCATTTAGCTGTTTTCCCAAAAAAGGAGACATGGACGAAAAATATTCCTGACTGTCCATGCAATGGGAAAGCCACCCAATCTACAGCACATTTTATCTTGTTTTGTATATTTTATGATGACAATAGAATGTCTCTTATGTGCCCCCTCTTGTTAACAGAGAAATTAATGTTTTAAAAAAATGCATTGAACATTTTTGTAAACTTGAGGGTGACGTTATCTGCCTGTCCCTGCCTATATTTGCCAAGCTATGAAAAGAAGGAAATCCCTTACATATTTAGACAACATGACCTACGAAAAACTCTAATGGCCTTTGGACAGGACTAGGTTCCCTTGAAAAAAATCTATGAAATTAACATTAAATTTTTTTTTTTATGTGTATATGAATGTTGCATGATGTTGATATCAACAAATATAATTAATTGTTGAATATTTTATGATTGTCACTATCCACTTATTTTAGAGTATTTGCATATCGTGCACATTTGCCATTTTTGCACAGTAGCAGCTATCATAGATGTTATGCATGTATTCTCTGGATGGCAATTATGAATAGCTCTACTCAAGGGATACTGTGTATAACGCAATGTGTCATATTTTATATTTGTCATACCAAAAATGCTTTTTAATGTACTGTATGGACTTTATGTGCTATGTACTTTTAAGGATTGAAAAGAAATCTGAATAAAGTTTTGATGACTATGATGACTTAGTTTATATAAGTAGGTTGGTAAAACTGCATCAGTGCCAGGTGAACTCTTGACAATCTTTTGTGGATTCCATTTTCGCAGGCTCATTAAGCATATATTTGTTCATGCAAGAATCTGCTGCACATGTGCAAATTCATTAGTTTACAGTCATTTTTATTTTATTCTGCAAGTGGAAAATATTTGTCCCAGGGAGAAACATCTTTCTCTACATCCCTACCTCTTTTGGGAGGTCTCTACCCACCATGGAAAAAGTTCTACTTCTTAATTTGACAGAAGTAAATTTCAGACCTTTTCCAGGACAGTGGAGCGGAGTTGGTGGATATCATTAAACAAGTAAATGTGTTGGTGTGTAAAAACTTGCAGGGCATTTCAGCCATAGAACAATCACTTTTTCCTACTTCAAACCCCTGCAACACAAAAACCTACATGCAAGTATATCATTTTAGGAGTGCAAAACCAACTTTTTGTGAGTGCAAGTCAAACTCATATGCACAAATAGACCATAATATTTTGACTAACAAAGGTTTTCAGAGTTTACATAGGAGTAAAATATAAATGGTCAGTGATTTATATAGCACTTGCTATAAGCTCTCAATAATGGCAAACAAGGGAACTGTGGCATAGTGAGGAAAAAAGCGATTTACCGAAGAAGTACACAATGTGGTTAAGTGGAAAATGTCAGATGGGGAGAGGGGAGATCTCCTTCATTCTCAGTTGGCAACCTAGGCACTGGACTGCAAATTGAATCGGAGTTTATTTACAGTAACACTGTGTGAAATTAAACTGATGTAAAACTGCCATGGCATGACCCTTCTCAGACACTGAAGTATGAAAGAGCAACAATACAATTAAAGCACCGATATATCCTGAACTCGGTTACAATCCTAATTCTGGCATAATCAATGTGCTGGAATATTCAGAGCCCATCTGTAATCAGAAAATTAGCCTAAACTGGACCCATTCATACACCAAACGTCTGCACATGCAAAGGCTATGCATATGCAAATATTTGGCATAAATGGAGCCCTAATGTTTTCAAAGTCCGACATGATCAGAAAGGTGGAATAATTGGAGCTTGGATAAGATTATACCCCGACTTAAGAAGCGCCCTGGCATAATCAGAGAAGCTACTATCAGACCTCTGATAGAATGAGAATGCTGTTGTAATGTGTCACTTCATTACATGGCACCAAATGGGTCAAGCGCATTTCATTTTTACAGGACAAGTACATTTCTGAAGCATTTCATCCCTTGGACAAGTAGATTCTTAAATTCGCCACCCCTAGCTGATATGCAGGAGGTGATCCTCTGACCAGGGCCGATAAGCTTTGATGACCCAAAACTGAACCTCTATTTTATAGAAATACGACAGCTTCTATCCAGTTACAAAGTCCAGTGATTCCTCTAGTACCAGTCTCTTCTTCTAAACACAGGAATTTGTTTCTTAGCAACCTCTGTGGCTCTGAGGAATTTCAGCACAAAAAGGACAAGAACTCACAAGATGATAGTTTCCCAGAAATGAAACATAGCTTTTGTATGAATTTGCTGCTTAGAATAGCTTGCTATTTACAATAAATCACCCGAGTCCATGTATTGAACAGCATACGTGTCAGAGAAGGAAACATGTTTTTGAAGAAATTAGACACATAAACCTCTTCCCTTTAGGAAAGAGAGACAATAAAAGAATGAAGAGCACAATGCTGAAAAAGCAATTACCTTTGCCCTGCATGGCAGGCAGAAAAAAACATTATTTGGATGGGCATGGTTGTGAAGCATGGGTCGGAGTAAGGCTCACATGTGCAGAGGGACACTCACGCAGGCAGAGTGTCAATCAGATATTGAAATTAACAGTGTTGGTTTTGAGAAGGTATATAGTTGGGCCTGCAGTGCATAGACAAATCATAACCAGGTGAGAAGGCGGTAGAGCATGTCGCCAAATTAAGCAAGTGTATTTATTAAAGATCCAACACTGGAGAAAGAGTGGTGATACTAATAAACAATTGGACACCATAATGGAGAAAAAAAATAAGGATGTCAAATATTCCACAACAAATGTTGAAATGGTTAAGTCTTGCAGCTTCTCAACATCCAGTTCCTGTACTTTACTCATGGGGAAAGATTGTCTCTTACCAATACACTTTCTGTTCTTGAAGAAGGTCAGCATGCCATGCCATGTGTCCAGGTGAACCCCAATAATGGACCCCTGTCCGAAGCGTGTAGAGAAGTTGATTTTATTCCCTTTATGATGGAGCAGCCCTAAAAAAAAAAAGAAAAAAAAAAGAAGGAAGAGCAGGTAAATCATATTTAGAGGTCATGGGCTTTAATATTTTGCCCGTCAAGCAGGAGACCGGATCAGTTGGCTGGATACCAAGGAAGAAGCCTACCGGTGTTAATTTGGCCTTCCTCCTATACCAATACTGCCAGGCAGCGGGTGGGAGAACTGTATTGTTACATTGCTCAATTTACGGTAGTAGTCATTAGACCACTGCTGAACATATTGGGCAGCACCACGTGCAGAACTTTTCTCACTAGTGTTTGTGTGCTGTAGGTATATCGCAGCCAACATGTCACTGAGGACTATATGAGGCAGTACTATATGCGGAGAAATAAACCTCACCATTGAACATACTCGTCAGTACTCCTGCGGTAGCCTTCAGGGTGGCAAGTTTTTATTCTCCTGAAGTCTAGGAGAGGAGAGACCGGCCATTAGGGATAGGTGATCCAATGGAAGGGGAACCTCAAGCATCTGAAGCAAGAGCATCGGTCAGGTGTTGGGGGCTGGACTTCACCAGCCCTGGTCTCTGCTGGGTTCGGAGAATGAACCTCACTTTACTGGGAAGCTAGAATGACTGCAATAAACTGATTTTTCATGTGGCTGTAGAGACCAGTCCTCTTGCCCCCTGTATCTCTTTCTGATCTTTCAGTTTTCATGCTTTTCAGTGCAGACTCCTCCAAGACTCTTTCCAGGCCTTGATATTCACTTTTATAAGTGACCTCTTACCATTAAGATTTTGAACTTTTTGTGCATCACTGTGTGGATTACAATAATGATGGAACACTTCAGGCAAGGATCTTTACATGCACGTCATCTCATTTCACCTTTATTTCAACATGCCCTACTCATTATAAAGGTCATCCTCAGACTGCATTCACTATCTGATGACTGCACCCAAGGAGACATATAGAAATGATCCTTACATAATGAGACAACTGTTCTGTCATGTTTACACCAACCCCATTGTGCTGGAAGAGGGTAACCTATTTACATTTACACGTCTTTGTGTTTAGAAACCAGAGGATGAGAGGAAAAAGGGGAGAGATTTTCACAGGGCCTGGAATGGTTATTAGAGTGGAACCACCAATAACAGACATTAGGGCAAATCCCTCCCATGATCATTTGCTCTACTGATACTGTTCAAACCGGTGAGGTAATCCGGACTGCAAGTGAGGCCTAGAACAATTTTTATGCATTTATTACTAGGGCACACTCACACCTGTGGGCAATATGATGTTAGAGCAATCAAGGACACATCAAAGCAGCAGAAGAGGGACAGCCAACAGAACAGATACGTCTTCATCAGCTTACGAAACAGAATATGGATACATTTTGTGCAATCTGAGGTAAATTTTTCCAAAGGGATGGACACAAACCATCTAGGAGGGTCTATTGCCTAGGCATTCCCGTTGTTACCAAGGCACCTGGAAAAAACATCAACGATACAGCGTTCATAAATTTGACTGGAACATCTTACGTCGCTGGTAAGATGCACTTTGAGGCAGATGTAGGCGGCTGGCTCTTTATATGGTATACCAAAAAGAGGTATACCGTGCAAAGAGTCCAGGTATTCCCTTATGAGTAGACAGGGGCATGCTCTAGAAATACCAAGGTACTCTTCTAGGGGGTAGTGTGATCAAGCAGCCTTAGGCTAATCACAGAGGAGTGTTGAACATTTGCAAATACACACACAGTCAATAAAATGGTATATACGACTCAATATAGAGATCCACACTAATTTATCAAAATAAAACATCTTTAAATATATTTAGGCACCAGAATCAATACAATCAGGTAAGTACGTTTTGAGATAGATATACTTTTAGGTTTCACAAATCAACACAATGCAATTTTTATAGGCGGCAATGCTATCCTATGGAGGAAAACCAAATACTGCATAGAAGTTCTTTACAGCGACTTACGGGCCTAATCTTCTGGACTCAAGGCGAGTACAGGGCAAGGTCCAAGGCAGCACCAGCAGGTCGCCTACAGCAGCACCAGGGCGGCCGGGTGCAGCGGTGCAATACAGCATTGGGTGCCCAATGTTAGTCAATGGGGATCGGTCCGGTCGAAAAAAGGGTGCAGGTTTGGACTGAGAGACCAGTCAGGCTGAACTAACAGGTGGGCTCAGGTCTTATTTATTTATTGTATTTATTTAAGGAGTTTTATATAGCGCTGGCCAGACCCGGGGGTATCGGAGCGCTTTACAACAGTTTTTTCGCAAGAGTTATATAATAGAGCAGTGTTACATCATGGTTCGGAGGTCCAAATGTGTTGTGCAGTCTTGAAGTAGTAGTGAGTCCTGAGGTAACCTCGTTGATTGCACATTGTCATGGGATGAACTTAGGTGGTCTTTGTGATACAGAGTCAGAGAGCAACGGAGTCAGAGTTTCGTTAAGGCGGCGGCTATCCATTTGGGAGGGAGCGGTTGAGGAAGAGGACTTTTAGGTGTTTTTTTTAATTTTGTGAAGGACAAGATAGTTCTGATATCTGCTGGGATGGAGTTCCAGATTTTGGGCGCGTTGCCGGCGAAGGACCTTGCAGCGGTTTTTTGTTTGCGTGTTTTCATAGGGATGAGAAGTAGGGTGTTGGAGCTCCTGAGGTTTCTTGTCTGACCAGCCCTCTTGAGTTTGGCGGCCAGATAGTCTGGTTTTCCTGTGTGTAGGGCTTTGTGCGTGAGGCAGGCAGTTCTAAAATTAGCACGCTGTTCGACTGGGAGCCATTTTAGTTCTCTTAGTGCTGGTGAAATGTGATCGTATTTCCTGATTCCAGTGACCATTCTGGCTGCTGCGTTGAGGGTTGTTCTGAGGGGAGCTAGGTGGGATTTTGTTGTACCAGTGAGGGTTGCATTCCCATAGTCGAGTCTGGATAGCACCAGTGATTGGGTGGCTTGTTTGAGATCTTTGGCAGGGATGAAAGGTTTAATTTTGTTGAGTAGCTTCAAATTGAGGAAGGCACTCTTTGCGGAGTTTTTTATGCGATTGGCCATGTCGAGTTTTGGGTCTAGGGTGATTCCTAGTGATTTTACGGAGTTTGCTAGAGTAAGATTACCGTTGAGAGCATCCAACGCTTTAAGCCATTCTGCAATTTGAGGGTTCTCTTCTTTGTTGGAGATGAGGAGGATCTCAGTTTTGTCTTGATTGAGTTTTAGGTGATTTAGAGACAGCCAATGTTGGATTTCTTTTAGAGTGTTATTTAGTCTGAGGATGTCATCGAAGGAGGAGGTTTCGAGATAGATCTGGGTGTCATCTGCATATAGGTGGAAGGAGATGTTGGCATTTTTAAGTATGGTGGTGAGGGGTTCCATGTATATGTTGAACAGTTGTGGTGAGAGCACTGAACCTTGGGGTACGCCCCCGTTGACTGGGTGTAGGGCAGAGGTAAAGTTTTTGATTTTTATCCTTAGCGAACGGTTGTGTAAGAAGGAGGAGAACCAGCGTAGGACCAACTCATCGGCACCTACCCTTTCTTGTAGGGCCTTGATGAGTAGTTGGTGATCGACTGTGTCAAAGGCTGCCGATAGGTCCAGGAGAATGAGTATGCAGCATTGATCGGTATCGAGGGATTTGTGGATATCGTCTGTGATGTTGAGGATCGCGGTCTCGGTGCTATAGCCTTTTCTGAACCCAGATTGGTGGGGATCAAGATGGTTGATGTTGCCCATGTGATGAGTCAGTTGAGAGAGGACGCGTTTTTCAAGGATTTTGGATAGGAGGAGGAGATTGGAGACAGGTCTGAAGTTATTCAGGTCCTTGCAGTCAAGGCCTGTTTTTTTTTGTAGTGGCGTGACTTGGCCGACTTTGAGGCATTCGGGTATGATGCCAGTTCTCAGGGAGCTGTTAATGATCCTGCACCAGAACGGGGCTATGGAGAGTTTTAGTTTTTTGGTCAATTGGGTGGGTATAGGGTCAAGGATGTGAGAGGCGGGTTTGGAGGTGGAGATTAGCTTGAGGATCTCGGCTTCCGGGATGGGGTTGAAGGATTTCCATGTTTTCGTGGGGTGCAAGCACGTGCTTTCTATTGTCACTGGAGGCAGGCTTTTGCAGGCGGGGTTGGGGTTGATGTTGATGTCTAGTGAGAGCTCAATCTTGGTGACTTTGTTACCAAGATTGAGGTCTTGCGTTGCTCAGGAATGTGGGAACACATTTGGTCTTCTTCTCCGCGGGCCAGGAATGACTGGTGCAGAGGTGCTTGCAGGTGTTCTGTTTTCGTCACCGAGAGTCACGGTAGAGGGGGCCTGCAAACAGAGGCTGCAGGTGGCATCAGGAAGTCCACATCTGGGGAACCTGAGGTGGTCTTCGGCTCTGGAGGGCCATGCTTGCACCATTGGCCCACTTCAATTCAGGCTTGGAGCGACGGGTAAAGTGGTGCTGGCCGGTGTCGGGTTTTTGTGGTCAGGAGTTCTCAGAGTTCTTTCTTTAGAGTCTTGGCAAAAGTGCTGGCAGTCCTTCCAGGCTTTTGGAGGCTCAGCAGCTTGTAGGACGAGACGGCTTTGGAGCAATTTTCAGAAATAGGCAAACAGGCTGGCAGGGATGGTGCCAAGTCAGTTGCTTCTTCCTCAGTTCTTGCTTTTCACTGCTCTTCCGTCCTTCTTTTGGGTCGGCAGGATCTGCTTGCCTGGTGCCAGGGGCACCCCTAAATACTAGATTTAGGGCTGTTAGGGGAGTGAAGGGTAGTAGCCAATGGGCTACCTACCCTTGGTGTCACTAAACCCCCTATATGACCACTTCCTGTGGGAAGTGGGCATAACCCTGTCCCAGAGTTCCGAAGTTTGCCATCACAAACATGGCAGAATCTGAAATTTCGCAATCACTTCAGGTAATCCACCTTAGGGGTGGAACTAGCCTGAAGGTGAACACGCCTCTCTGACTACTAGTTTTCCTGCCTTGTCCAGGCGTCATACGGCCCCGGTCAAGGAGGGTCGGCCTCTTCTCCTATGAGAAAAGCCAGATTTGCATACCAAAGGCAGTGGGCTTTTTGAAGCTCCCTGCCTTGAAATGCTCATTCGCAGGTCATCCTGTGGGAGGGGGTGTAAACATCCTCTGTCCAAGCAGGCTTTGTTTCTGATCTCCTGAGAGAAAAGGCCCTCACCTCTGGGGGTCAGAAACTCATCTGTGGTGGCAGTCAGCCAGCACACTAGTGGTTGGTAGGTTTTCAGGGGCTACCTCTAAGGTGCCCTCTGGGTGCATACATTAATTAATACGAGATACCAAACATCTCTGGTTTCAGTGAAGCCATCATGTAGCGGGGGAACTCGTTTTCACCAGTGTCCAGCACATGTACTTAAAATGGCTTCTCTGATCACTTGTACTGGGAGTAATTTAACTGGCCAACACAAGGGCATATCTACTCATGCAGAAATGTCCAGACATGCACCCTGCCTTAGAGCTGAAAGGCCTGATGTAGGGGTGACTTACAAATATTATATAGTGTTAGGGGATATGGCGCACAGATGTGTTACATGTCGTGTTTTCACTTATTAGAGCACCTTGTCACCCACCCTGCAGTGGCAGTCGGTAGGAGTTTAGTACTGGGTCCCTTAGAATGGCACAAGATATGCTACAGCTCTTAGGGACCCTCTTTAGTACTTATGCCCTAGGTACCAGAGGCATCACTTACTAGGGACTAACGGAGGTGCTAAAGGGCTGGTCACTTAGAGATGAAATGACCAGTTGTCTTGTTTTGGGGAAAGAACACTGGCACCGGGGACCTGTTTACCAGGAACCCAGTGCACTTCAGTCAAAGTTGCATCAAATACCAGGCAAAAAGTGTGGGGGCAAAATCCCAGCAACAAAACCCCAGTTTCCTACACAGTAGTTATAGCAAGCCTGGTAAAACATGCAAGGTACTTTGCAATGAATCTTGTTTCATCAAGCCAGTGGAGATAATGGTGAGTCTCATGCACCAAATCTAATTTAGAGAAGCCAGACGCAAACAGGAGCCCCATATTTGAATGTAGTGCAATTTACAATGTGATATTCCGGCAGACCAAGGTAAAGGACGATCCCATAGTCTGGTCGTGAAAGAATGGTAGCACGAACGATCAATGTTCACTTATGCTGTGGAAGAAATGGAAGGATTTTCTTCAATGTACCAACAAAACATGACATGTGGTACACGTTTTATCTATTGGGATGCCCAACTACAAATCTTGGTCCATCTTAAAACCAAGATTTTACATCAATCTGCCTGGGGAGGAAGTGTTACCTAAAGAGGAAGGCCAAAATGTGTTCGACCATGTGAGGAAGTTCCCCTCCGGAAATCAAAATATCAGTCTTGTCTCCAATAAGCTTGAGAATGTCTGCCGCCAACCAGCTCTGGATGCTTGCCAGGCAAATTTTTATGAACATCGCAGAGTTGTTGTTCCTCTGATCAAACCTTATAAGAATCGTCTGGCTAGGATAGGCCCTGGAAACCAAAGCTGTAAATCAATGTCAGGTTCTGTACATAGATGAAAAATAGGTTGGTGATAGGGCAAACCATTGTGGAACACTGCATTTCAGCGCCCACTCTTTAGAACAGTATGGAAGTAGGGAGACTGATTGGCTGCAGACTGAAAGAAATTAAACACGCCTGTCTACTACTTTCTCTGAGAGATCAATATCAGGTGGATGACATGGCTAGTATGGTGCACCATATCAAAGGTTGCTTATAGATCCGGCAGGAGGATCCAAGCCAGGTGTAATGCGGCTTGGGTGGAGTGCAGGGAATCCAAATACAAAGCACTTTCTTTGGAAGAATGAAAGTGCCAGTCCCCAAACTTTGATGGGCAGCAACCCATACCTGCAGTTGGAGTGCTGGCCAAAGCCTCTACCCTCCTCTGCATGCAGCTCCCTGGCCTCGCCACAGAGAGAGAGAAATAGTCCTATATTCATTGTCCATTGTGATTCGTCAAAACAGAAGAATTCCTATCAAAACACTGAAATGGTAAAAGATCAATTTAATTGTCTGTCCTTATTTTATTTCTATGCAAATAAATGCAGAACTAATCTGCTGTTTCCTCTTCTTAAATGGGACTAGGGCTGGGTAGGAGACGCAGAGAGTGCCTGTCCGCAGAAATAAGCATCAGTGGTGCCCACCGGCATCCACAGGCACACATTAATTACTGTTAACGCAACTACCAAGGCAATCTCAGTAATATGGCCTGGATTAAATCTTATGTGAGCTCAAGTAAACCATTACTTTCCAACCTGCTCAAGAGTCACTTAGCCTTGAACTGTTCAATGACTTTGGCAAAGGCAGGAAGGAAGGTGATCAGTCCAGTTTTTAAAGTCTTTGGGATCCGCGCCTGCTTTCTTAAGCAATGTTATGAGAATGCCCTTTTTACAAAAATTGTGCAGTATTTCTGTATCCCAAAGGATTTAATAGCATTAGAGGATGGGACCAAGAGTGCGACCAAAACATTTTATAATTACAAGAAGGTAAGGTTTGTTAGGTGAGCCACAATTAAGCTTGTTCAACACTGCAGGCACTTCTTTAGACCCCAGAGGGAGCTGGGTTGCATTAGTAGGCAGGGAGGTATCTGGGTTAGCGACAGACTTAGTGTTCCAGGCCTCTGTGAAGCTAATTTCATCATAGATATTTCGAATTTTATCACAAAAAAGTATAGATTCTAAGTGTACAGTCGGGAGTTAAGAAGGATGCCACCACCTCAAAGGGATCTCTGGCTGAGTTGGTAGAAGAGGACAGGATGTAACAACAAAACAAATTATGCCTTGGAAGCATCTAGAGACATTTTATAAAGCGTCATTCGTTCTTTAAATAACTTTTGTCAGGGGAATAATGCAGTCTCTGTCATCTTTCGGCTGTCTCGTCAGGAATCTCAACTTTTACAGCTCAGAGCGACACCAACTGGTATATTTTCCTGAAGAAGCCATGCATTCACAGTTTCAAAGGTAAAATATTCCACTCTATAGGCCATTTTGTTGCTCAGCAGGCAAAGTGGTGTATTAGTACCACTGATACCAGAGGTAGGAGAGAGGTTTGCAAGGTTCTTGCCTCAGTGATTTTAAGCGGCCTCCATTCTTAAAGTTAGCTTTCCTTGGTATGGTGGCCATCTCACTTTCTTGGCAAAACTGGTGCGGTCCATTGAAGGTAATCTGGTGGCGATCGGACCAGGTCACTGGGGATAGAACACTGTTCTGCTGGGATGTGAAGAAGCAAAAGTACTGAGTTGGGGGGCAGAAATGGGCAAAATCCCAGAATGTCGATAGCACTGCATCATTGGGAAGTAGAAGCTTCAAGTTCAATCAGGATCTAGCATCGGGGGCCCCAGGGACCGCAGTTGCTGAGAGGAGCCCACGGTGGGCCCAAAAGGAAGCACGGAGAGGGGATAGGGCAACGCCATGCAGATGTGGCTTAGCCCAGTCAACAAAGCAGCGATTTTCTTCCCGGATGGACCCACACTTCCCTAGAATTAGCTCCCATAGTCTAGGCTGGGCAGGTTGAAGAGTCCCTGTGTCCATGCGGCCCCAGGGCACAGGCAATGACAGGTGCAGATCACGGTGGAACAACCAGAGGTCCCCGCTAGTATCACAGGGCCCCAAAGGCAACTCATGCCCAACTTCCTGTAGCAAGCCTCCTGGCAATCCGCTGTGGGCTTTAAGCCACGCAGGCCACTCTAAATATACAGTCCATCTGGGTCCAGGATCAAGCAGGATCGATGCTGGGCTGCTGGATAGACTCAGAGCTGAATTTTGTGTGTCAGCCAGAATTGGTGGGCAGGCACGTTCTTCTGACATTACAAAGTGTTTACCAGGGTTGTAGTCAATAGGTGTTGAATAGTTGTGTTTGGGCCCATATCGCCCACTTTACATCAAGAATGGCTCCTTCTCATAAAGTTTGAGAAACTCAGTCAAGGGAGCTTCTGTCGGTCTTCCTTTTTAAAAATTAACATGCAGAACAGGGCTCTTACCGGTGCACTTTTGCTATCTAATGGGAACACAAAATAAAATATTACTGTGGCATGGTCGGGCCTATTGGATTCACCAAATGATATTAGTGGTTCTTAACCTTTTGACTTCTGTGGACCCCCACTTAATCATAACAGGAACCCGGGGATCCCCACTGAATTATTATTGGAACCCGGGGACCTCCTCCGATTCATTACTGGACACAGGGGACCCTGGCCAAAGCATATTTGACGATTTAAACCGCAAAGCAATACACAAAATAAACAAATAAATAATCATCTAAAACACAATTATTAAATATTTTATTTAATTCACAAACAAATCTATAAAAAAAATATCGAAGTTAAAATTGTAATAGGAAGGTTGGAGCGTTTCTAAGTTCAATGAGGCCACTCAACGTCCATCTTATTTTCAGTTTGATTCATTTGCTCTGCTTCCACAAACCAATCTGAGGATACCAACTTAAATTTCAAATTCCTTCACATTTACACAACATTTTAAAATGTTCAATTGTACATTTTGCTTCTTCATTTCCATACAATTTATTCCCCAGACCACAGGTTAAGAACCACTGATATAGGGTGTTAACCTTCCTCAAGAGGCATGCTGTGGGCATAGCCTGCCTACAGGAAACATACCTCACGAACACCGAAGATGCCAAAATCATGAAGACGTTGAGAGGCCAATAATATTTGACTATCGTTTCTGTATATGATTAGGGGGGTGGGGTCGTCGATTTTGGAGGCCATGGATGTCCCTTTCAGGCTAAGTTACTCAGAGGCAGATGTTGAGGGTAGATCTATTCTCCTTAACGGTGAGCAAAATCGGAAGAAAATATATGTTACATCAAGGTATATGCCTCCAATACTGATGATAAAATGCCCACCCACCCCAAAATACAGGAACTGTTGCTCTCAAAGTTATAGGTTTCCATAATATGGGCATGTGATTTCAAATGTGTACCAGATGGTAGCCCTGACTAATGCCCACCCGGACAACACACAAAACCAGGTATTACAGCACCTCTGGCAGACATGGGCAACATGGGGTGTGTGAACAACTGAAAACTGGTCTCTGTGAGTTGGGTAATTGAGCGGGGCATCAGGCAGGAGGGTCCCCATTCGCAATTGTGCTTTGCCCTCCGTGGAGCCATTAGCGATAAAAACTCAGGGAGGAAACAAGGGATTGGAGAATTAAAAGGCGTGACAGTACTCATATTGTCTCTACTGAAGGCAGCCCAGGACTGTGGCCCCGATGCTTATGATTCAATTAAAAATCTTTGGTAACATTCCCAGTCTGTGAACCAACAACCATAAGACAATTCTGTTCCCAGTGGCCGCCCTAGCTCAGACTACTGTGGAGCTGCCAGATTTAGAATTGCACTGGGAGGTGGATACACTCAGAAACCTGGGTGTCATGGTGGCCTACATAACTGAGAAACAACACACATAACATAGGGAAGGTCCTGGTCATCGATACAGTTATAGAATACTCTGCCTCTCTATATCATGAGTAGAGTCTCCATTGCAAAAATTGTTTTTCCTCCTCTGATGGCTCTATACCAGAGGTCTTCAAACATTTTGATGCCGACAACCCCCCCCCCATCCCCCCGTCAAAAACCTTTGGGCGTAAGGACCCCCTCCAGACAAAAACTTCTAGAACTTGGTACTCCTCATCATTGACAACTATTGACAACCATAAACACCCCCAAATCCCACAGCAAATCATTTTTACGGTGGGGAAATAATATTAAACGGTGTTCAGCAAACCAAAGGTCAGTGAGCGTGGGGGCGTGTTCAAATGTGTGGCGAAAATCAAAGGGTCTAATTTATGAGGAATTGGCGTAGGGCAGCGCCGCAAGTCTTCTTGCTGCACTGTCCTACGCCAATGTGAACGGGCAGGAATGCACCCTATTAATGACATATGGGGCATTCCTGTCCTTTCCTCCTGCGTTGGCACACAAATTGCTGCTTAGCGACAATGTAGGCAGCATTGTTTTTGTGCAGGAAGGGGCACCTTCCTGCACACAAACAATCCAGAGAGGAGTTTTCCTCTTTCTGTGTGTGCTACAAAATGCAGCACACATGGAAAGAGGAAAAAACTAGGAGAAATTAAAACATTTCTCCTCGTTATGCCTGCTGTGGGGAGGCATAAGGTTTTGCCGCTGCCCTAGGTTTACGTGATTTTGTAAATCTGGGGCAGCGCCAAAATCCATGGGTGTTGCTTGGAACACCCACCGCAATGCCCATGGAATGCCTCATTGACGCAGAGTAAAGCAACGCAGCGACTTGCGCTGCTTTGTCTTACTCCATACATATGAGGCTATGCATAACCATGCAGGATAACTTTGCCCCGCCTCATAGATATGAGACACTTGTGCCGCCAGAGCTTCAAAAAAGTGACACTCGATGGCGGAAGCCTCTCATATATAAGCCCCAAAATATTTTGTTAGCTTTTTTGGTCTTTCACGATCAGGTAGCTACATAAAAATAATGGGTAGCTTAAATGAAAAACAAATTTTAAAAAAGTTGTTACTCGGTGGAATATGCACTGTAGTACATTATGAAACGTCTATTAGTTAATGCACTGCATAGGTCTGTGTGTAACCAAAGAACCACAGAATCAAATTTGGTTGGTGCTGTGGAAAATAGGGACTTGTGTATTTTTAGTGCTACAAGGTCACAGTCTATGACAGAAAGCACTGTGAATGTGTAAGTAATTATCTTTTACGTATATTACACAAAATATTAGACTGCTACAAAATGTGCAAATAGTTTTATGATAAAATGGTGCTTTCAAAATGTAGATAATACCAGACCGTAAGCTATGCAATTATTTTTTTACATAACTGTCCCTTCAACACCTCTTCAGGGGTACTAAGCGCTGGGTAAAAACCATTACAAGCACGCACTTCACAGCCCAGTTGTTAACTCTTGACACTACGACTAAAAAACAAAACAAATCTTTGCTATCACAATGCTTGGAGTGATTCGAGCAATTAAGTCAGAACCGATCCGAAGCATCCTTTACATTTGTAGATTAACTCTTGCATTTCATTCAGGCAAGCAGGCAACCTGGCACGAAAGATTGTTTTAGCTGTCTGCCCAGCTTGGTTTCACAGCACAGGAGACTCATTTAATGAAGCTTCAGCTGAAGCATTTTAACTATCGGAATTAACCGTCCTGGGATGGTTGTCTTTCTCCAAAATGAAGAGAAAATGTTTTGGATTCCAGGCAGCAGTAATGCCTGGGAATGTGCGCCCCCTTCCCATGACTCCACGGCCCTCCCTGGGGGTCGCGCCCCACAGATTGAAGACCTCTGCTCTATAGTATGCAGACCTCCCTGTGCCCCCATGCCTCCTTCTTTCAGGGAGCTGGGCAGCCTGGTGGTGTTCCTAGCATAAGCAAGTAAAAGAAGTAGGGTGCCCTGGAACACCATGAAATTAGAATATTATGAGGGACGACTGAGCTTCTCCAGGTATGCAAATAGGAGGCCCACTGAAGTCAACTGGGAGAAGCAGCTTCTTGCTGGAACGCGTGGGGAGAGTCCACCATTTGAATTACTGATGAGAGAAGGAAATATTCCAGCAGAGTGCCCGTACGTAGTACATTAGACTCGGTGGGTCTCCAAGAGAGTAGTTAAAGGAATCCTTAAAAGACTCCGCCATTTGCGAAGAAACTGGAAAAATGGGTCCTACAGCCATTCCAACACGTAAGCTAGGATATGTCACGGGTACGCTAGAGGAAGGGGCATTGTCACACACTGGGGGGGACTTACACCCCTGGGGTAGTTTCTATCTCCTTCCAGGAGGCTCAGAATGCTTTTGAGGTTGGGCCAGGTCCATTCCGACACTATGCCAATTCTGCCAAAAATGGCAGGGAAATCTGGACCCAATTTTGTCTGATGGTCCCCACTCTACAACAGTCCTACATTCAGGCTCGGGCACCACCTAGTAACCTTGCTATGTAAAGCACTGTAGGAAGATAGGGCCAAGCCGGTATTGAAATGTACAGAGGCGTGCAGGATGACTTCTGCGAACTGTTTACTGAGCGGGATTTGGAGGATGGGTGACATACACCTTGGTAAAGGAGATCTCATGTAACACCAGTTTCAAACTCATACACTTAAATTTCTCACAAACATACTTGCTTCTGCTGAAGTTGAGAATTTACTCTGGTAGCCCCTCAGCTTGCCCCAGGTGCAGGGCACTGGTGGCTTCCTGTATGCACCTTCCGTGGCTCTGCCACAAAGTGTCAACCTTTTGGAAGTTAGTAGCCTAAAGAGAACAGTACACCTCTCCCAAACTGTGTTTGCTGGGGGGCATTCCAAAGCCAAAAATAGGCTTATCCTTCAGTAATAGCAAAAAGACAAATAGCTATCTGCCGGTTGGGCATGCTTGGCCCATGTGGGCATATACGTGTCATGAACACTGTGGTGTGGGCTCGGGTCAAGGAGACACATCAGACCATCTAGCAGGGATGAGAATGTTGCAGATGATTTGACAATATCGTCAAAAGCTTCCCCCAGGAGTAGCCCGATCCAAGAAAATGAGGTTGATGGGCAGCAATTCCCGGAAAACATGTGAAAGGGGCACAAATGGGCTTGTCTCCAGCACACATTCAGCAAGCCCGCTGTGCAGGCAAGTAGCAGCTTTGTATAAATACTTAAGTGCAGGTCTTGAGAGAAAGAATCCCTGAGCAACTCTGGTCTGAGGGAGCAGAGGCGAAAATCCTGAAGGCGTTGGAGGATGGACTGATCCTGATGTACTGAGGCGGAAGAGGAGGGCGCTTTGGAAGCGTTTTTAGGCGCTGAAGGTGGTCTTTGTGGTTGAGGCATCAAGGTGGATTTTGGCTCCAAGGTTTTAGAGTCCGAAGATGGCTTTGAATGGGTCTCCGAAGCCAGCATCAAAAGGGCAGTTGGAGCCAAATGGCATGGCTTTGGTAAATGTTTTGGCACCGGAAGCAGGCTAGGTGCTGCGTCTGAAGCATGGCGATGGTGCCGACCATGGCCTTCTGGCAGTGGCAGACCAGAACCAACCTAGCAGGCTTCCTGGCTCGACCCCCTCAAGGGTGATGTTCAGCCTCTGTTAGTTTGCGGGGATGTGTAGGGGGGTTGTCTTACTCGCGACTGCCGTCTTTGATGGATGACATTGGAAAGGCGGCAGTTCATAGACCCCGGAGCCCTCTTCTAGCGAGAAGACCTGACTCTCTGTGGCAGAAGTCCCCAGAGGTGGCTCAGCTTTGAAGTCCTGTTTGCTGGAAAGATCCAGAGTGTTGTCGCTCTATTGATGTGCCATGGAGAAGGATGAGAGTTATCGAGATAGACAGTAGCGCATGGTCTTTTTATTACGGAAGGTGAGGCAAGCAGAACAGGAGGCCTCGTCGTGCTCTGGGGTCAGACAGAGGCTACACACCTGATCGAGGTCTGCCCACTGATACTTGGCGCAACACTTAGACGCCAGAGAATGTTCCATTCATGATGGAAAGGACTCAATACCAAAACTGTTCGAACTGCAGAGAAGGCCCCGGAGGGCCGAAGCCACGAACAGGGCACGGAGAAGTCTTGGTCGTGGAACCAAACATGGGGGGCAACACTTCTAGATGAGACGAAGACGCGACAATTGTTACACCAATGAGTCTAGAGGATTCGAACAGGTCCGACAACAACACCTAGAGCTCCGTGAGAACTCGTGTCTGAAGTAGACATTGGTATAAAAAAAACACACATTGGAGGTGATGCCCATGCGCATTACCAGAAGGTGGAGTTACAAGATTTCAGGACTCGAAGGCTTTTTCGAAGCAAAACAAGTTGCACAAGTCCGAGCCCAACACTAGATAGCAGGTGTACGCACAGCATGTGTATCTACAGCTACACATGCCACAAACACATGTGTTCAGATGAAACACCATAAAAACAAACGGTAGGAAAAAAATCTGAAGGGAAAAAGAGCAATCACTCCAAACATGCAAGGTTGACAAATCGAGAGCTCTATGTTCTGGGATTCTTTCCAGTTGTGACAAAACCAATTAGTGGACTCTGCTTGTGCAGGGATCTGTGGGTGATGAAAGTAACTTTACAGCCACACTATATTTGTTACCACCATTACCTCGACTGAAATAAGGAACTGCAATAAATTAAGGTAAGTAGGGATAGCACTAGCGCTGGTAAGGGTAACATTAAAAGACTGGTGAAGAATTAGGGTAGGGGTAAGGAAGAGGACAAGGGCAAAGTAGCACTTTAGGATTGAGGTAAGGTATAGGACTAATGTTAGGTAAATCGTGAGGGGTAGATTTACGGCTAGAAGTGGGAAGGGGTGGATTTAGGGAAAGGGTAAGGCACAGGTTCGGTGTAGACAAAATGTTTAAGGCGAAGGGTAAAGGCAACAAAAATGTTAGGTAAGGGAATGAAAAGTATTTTGGACGAAAAGATTTAAGGTATAGAATCAAGGTCAGGGTAACTGGACATGCTAATGGCACAAAGAATGTGATGGGGTGGAGGTAATGTTTAATTTCCTACTAATCGAGGCTGCATCAGTTGTTGTAGATGAGTGATTGTGATGAGATGAAAGGCAGATGAGGTAGAAGTTAAGGTAGATGCAGAGATCCCTGGAAGTCTTACAAGGAAGTACCTGTTTTGGTATGAAGCAACTGCGCTTAAGCGTTTCTTTTAACAAGTAAATGTTTGTTTGCTGGATTCAAAAACATATTACAATTTTAAATGTCATCTTTAAGAATTGTTAGGGATCCCAATGAAATATCAACAATATCCAAATGGTCATGAGTTCTCGATGGTACCATGATGAAGAAGGGGATATGAAGCGGCAAAAGCTTGCAAGAAGAGGGTGGTAAAATGTTAAGCTGCATAAATGGAGTAAGGTATTCAACTGCCATGTAGATGTACAATAGCTGAGCACCTATGGCAGCAACAGATCACCCCCCCCCAAACTTGTTAATGATCGGACTATCAGAACTATAGGCCCACTGGAACACATGGGTTTTGTTGACAGGTACTGTCAGTGCTGTGTATTATCCGAAAACATTTTTCCCTTGACCTAATCTATCCACTTAGAGCTTTTTAAATTCTGTACTAAGATTAGGACTAAGATTTGCTGAGGCAATGACAAGGCACGATCATAAAAGTTGAGGCCTATTAAATTGGTTTAGTAAAATCATGTTGCTGAAGAGCTGTTTTTTTCCCCCATAGTGCTGGCCTAGGCCAGGAGAAGTAGGATCTTCAAGGTGGTATCCAGGACTGGGAGGCTACAATCCTCCCAGTTTCAGCTGGGCCTGATAGGCTGAGACCCAATGCTGCACAGGCTCAGCGGGTGCTTGATTCTCCCCAAATGTGGCCATTAAGGACAGTCTTCTCCAAGAAGTAGCCAGGTCAAGGAGTTTGGATCAGTCCTTTCAGCCTGTGCCAAGGACACTCTGGATTATCAAAATACTGTCCAGGTCCTAAAGAGCTGTGACCTACTTAATGCGGACGATGTATACGGGAGCTGCTACGCTCCCAGTTGCAACCAGGGCCAAGAAAGTGGTGATCTTCACAATGCTGATCAGATCTAAGGAAGAGGCAGTCCTTTCAGTGCCAGGAAGCTCAATGGGACTTTGATCCACCCTGGGATGGCCAGGTTCATGAGTTCTGTCTGTCTGATGAGTGTCGACCAAGAGCAGGAGCTGGGTTCCTAGTGCCAGACAGAACTAGAGGACCGATTTTCAAGTTAGATAGAGCTAGAATAACTGCAGTTTTTATTATGTCCATGATAGCATCTAACTGTGCATACTGTACCTAGGGCACCACGAGCTTTGCCTCTACACTCACCTGTGTATGAAAGCCCCCAGCTATCGTCGTCTTTCCCCAGCAAGCTGCAGAATGTATGCCGATATTTGTCTAGGTTCACGTCGGAGGTCCCAATTCCCACCATCTAGTTGAAGGATGAAAGAAAAGATTAGAGGAGTAAGACGACACATTCAGAGTCCTTCACATTTAATGATGGGTGAATGAGGGGATACAGAATCTTAACTTTCCAAGATGTCTCTTCAGCCACTGGCTTCGTATAAATACATTGACTTACTTTAATTCCATTTCTACTTTTTTTGCTGTGGCAAAGAGTTGTTTCCCAGGAGAGTCAAAATGGAAAACACTCATTTTTGCTTCATTTCTTCCTATACAGACGGGTCTGCATGAAAAATATCATGCCAACCCTTCAAGCAGATTTGTGATATGGCACCAAAACCAAAGAGGGAAAAAAAAAATCAGTGGAAACGGAGACTGAACCATAACTATGCACTGGCCAGTACCAATGGGTAGTACCAATGGGTAATATAATTGATCTATATTACCTCCATTCCAACTCCCCTCCAAAACAAGGAAGTTCCACTCGTGGGAACAAATCACAACTTTTTATTTCATTATGTACAACATCAGCAAAAGGTTCAAAAAGAGAAAGTGCAAAGGAACACTGATGCATTTCTACCTAAAAAGGTCTTGTTCACAGCTGTAAAATGAATGCTTCTTTCAGGACTCCTTGTTAAAGGAATGGAGGGTTCAGTGGACTGGTTAGAAATACATAAATATTTACCCATGGTCATTGGTCAAAAACCACAGCCTCCAAATGGCTATTGCTAAAACCCAACATTTATGATGGTAGGAGAAAGAGAAGTTACTAAACGAACCAAGGCATTTACAAAAGAGCCACAGTATAAGCAAAAGAACATGCAGGTTAGAGTTCGACATACCATGTCTGTACCGTAGACCGGAGAGGTCATCTTGATCTCCCAGAAGTGCTGCCCATCACCCAGCTCCTTGTTCCCCCGGATTGCGGCCGTACCACAGCTGTACACCATGTGGAAATTGACTTCCCGGCTCTCACAGCTCAGTAGAGTGGCTGTAGACTTACTTTCATCATCCCAAACCCAGTCAAAATCTGCTTGGAAAGGAAAAGGGAATCATGCAGATAGTCTGGAAACAACAATGGAACTGCCAAAGTCAAAAGAGTGAGCAACCCTAAAATATCAGCATATGGGTAGGATTTCCAAGTGGACGGTGTTAAAGTGCAAAATGAGAAGACAACTAGGGTACCAGTCCAGTGACAGGTTCAGACAGTGCAGGCTCTAGTCGAAGACTACTCCGCCCCAGTTATCTGGTTACTTTCTTCAGGCTTTGAAAACAAAGGACACTTTTGTGCGCTATGGATGGAGCTCCCCACTGCAGAGGGAACGTGAAAAGAAGCCTGCCTTTTAATTTTCCACGAGTATGGTCTTGCTTCTCTGTGCTCCCATCTGTCAGACTATCCCTGGAGGTGAATAATCCTCCTTACCACTGGGACACGAGATCCTTTTTTTGCATTCCCAAAACTTTTTGACAAATAAAGAGAAGACAAATAAAAAATCTGAAATTCCAGGACTATATATACACGCACAATAATAAGTAGCTGCCTTTTCATGCATACAAGGACACCATAAACAAAGGTATTGCTGGTTAGTATTAGAAATAAAGGAAGTTGGTTTGATCCTTCTACTTCACTGCACTATTGTCAAGGAATTTTGCAGATCTGAACTGATAATTTACTGAAGCGCAGCATACAACTATGTTCAGAAGACTACAAGCAATTGCAGATACAAATGAGCACAATAGCTTAAGTGAACTCAAACACTGTTGGTACAAGTATGAGTGAGGAAGAAACGGTGTAAGATCTTACAGTCATCTTCCTCCCCACACTGGCAGTCCTTCACCCGGTGAATGGTATGCTTGGTGGAGCAGTATGGTGCTTCGCTCTGGTTCTCACAATCACAGTAAGACTCTCCAGTAACTGGAACGGCACTGGGGATTGAGGGTGGAAGGGCAGGAAACTCCAGCTCGGAATCAGAATCACTCTGCTGCAGGGGAAGGTGAAAACAAGGTAATTACTAAGTAACTGAACTAAAGCTGTGCTTTAAATAAAATAACAATAAATTTAAAAAAAGCAGATGGTCGATACTGAACAAATGGCATTGTTGGGACACTACGAAGGCTCCGTCTGTGTCATCAAGCACGAGGAACCATATATAGCTCTCACTAAACATCATATACACTATATGAAGCAACCACACAAAGGACATCAATTGGCTAGTTGGAATGATCTCTATTGAGAAATCTCCCTTGCGGATGAAGCTTGCTTCACAGCTATGTGCTGAGTAGTAATGAACAACTTGAACCTAGAGAGAGTTACTGACCACAAAGAATCAAGTGGCCCGCGGCTAAAATCTGTTCTTCCCAGTCTCCTATCACTTTCTTCAATTTTCCTCCTATTGAGTCTGCATCTCACCCTTCCTCTCACTTCAGTCTCTTTCACCATCCTCCTGATCTTTCTACCTGTCCATCCACCCTCCCCTCTTTCAATCACAAACCCACTACTGTGATGAACTGTATCTGATTACAGCATGTTCTTGGAGTCACTGATGACACCAGGTCACATGCACACTGATCTGGTCTCCTGCCTCTAAGAGCCAGGCATTTGTGAAAGTCTCTTGTGAGCCTCACCACTTTTCCAATGCATTAATGGGGGGAAAGGGATCCATGAAACTTGCTGATCCCACCCCATCCTGTGGCCAGATGGGAAAGGGAGACATGTACTCTTGATGATTGACACTGCCCCCGAAAGCACAGTGCTCAAGACTAACGTGCTCAGAATGCATTCAATTAGTGAGGCTGCACCACTTCAGTGAGGGTGTGGCTTTACATCCTGGCAGACCAGAGGGCTAGGACTGAAAAAAGGTGAACCAGGCAAAAACTGTAACAGCAAGCACATGCGCAATAATGCTTATGAAAAGTGCTTGAGTTCTTGGGTGAAAGAGTGGCAAGGCTCCGAGTAGTATCGGGAATATTACTACTAATAATAAAAAAGAAACGAGGGAGTGCGTTGGAGCCCTGGCGCCTATGCTAACGAATGTACACTGAGCTAATGGCTCTTCTGCATCCAATCCATGATTCCAGGATTTGGTTCTCCTATCAAAATGGGGCAACTAACTCAAATAAAGACAGCCAACATATGTACATGCAGTTAAGGAAAGAATGACTTGGTTAACAGAAAACATTCTTTTGACTGGAGAAACAGAGCCAAGCTTCTTAGCACACATTGACAAGCAGCTTGCAGTATTTAACTTATAGCAGCCCAAGCCTTAAAAAAAATTAAAAAAAAAAAAAACACATTTGGAGACACAAACATCATAAAAGACACAATTGACTGAAATTCGACCTGAGCGATTGCCAGTGGTAGAGATTAATTCAAGCTTTCCATCCATCACGTTGTTTTTGTTGCAGTTGACGCACTAAGTGCTAAGGGTAGGGCCAGACATCCGTCCCACAATCACTGTGCAACAGGACTTAAGCTACACTCTACTGACGAACCGTAAGTAGGTGAAACTGGCCTGGGGTTGCTTGTGGTCCTTTCTGAAGGGGGCCTCGCCTAGCAGTTTGGGACGGGCTTTTCTAATGCGGAGCAGGGTCGGTACTGATTTGCATAAGGTGAGCCTTTGTCTGGCTGAGAATATTTTAAGCATTCCATCCACCACCTTGTTTTTGGTTCAGTTGAGACACTTGCACAATTGCAGGAGGCTTTGAAAGCATTTGTATCAAAAGCCATGTTTGTAAACATATCCAGCATCCAAAATAATCACACCATGTTGTGTTGCAGCAGTCTTGCCATAAAAAGGGGTCTGAAAACTCAGAAGGAATAAAAATAGTGAAAGTTATGCCACCTCCATACCTGGCCTTCAGAGTCATAGGCCCATCCATCAGCCCCCGGGGCCAAAGATACCGGCCTGGCATCTGCATCGTGACGGACACCGTTGAGGACGAAATGCCAAGCTCTGCTGTTTCGAGGTCGGCGTGCCATGGTGTGTGGGTGAAATGTGCCTAAAAGGAAAAAAAAAAAACAACAGACTGGTTGGGTGAAGGGACATACATTCTGAGACTGGGTTCCTGTCAACGACACCAATTGCTAGTTTTATGAAGCTGGTTCCTGTGCCTGCATTGAAAAACACCAAGAACAAGATGCAAACCAAACCAGAACAAAATGCACACAACTGGCCATTGGTGCCTACCTTGTGTTTCATGGTGACCTATGGTCCGGTGATACTCTGAGTAGAGTATCCTCTACACCTACAAAAAAGCCACAGTTCTTCCTAAATTAAAGAATCTTAAAATTGTTCAACCATTTCCTGCTACTTTTCATGTGTAGTGCCTCTCTAAAGTCCTTGTTCACGTAATCTTCCTTCAATTTCCAACCTCTCTTGACTCTTCTCCAGTCTGACTTGGAATGCTCGCTCCACCGAAACTGCTCTTCTGTCCATCACAGTCTACTGCACCTCGCTCTATACTTTCGTCACTTAGTCTCTTTAACCTTTCCGCAGTGACAATATTGCTGGACTATCTTTTTTTTTTTTTTGTATTTTGTATTCTGCACTTGCTTCACTATCTTCCTAGCTCCATCATCGCATCTTCTCCGTTATGTAGTCAATTCGATCTTCCTCTCTGCTCTAGTGTTAGAGAAGGCTCTTTTCCTGAATCACAGGTATTTTCCATCAACATGACTCCATTAGCTTCTCTCAATACAGGTTTCAAAATTTCCTGTCACATGAATGCTGAAGAGTCCAAGATCGTTTTCTCTCAGCTGCATCCACGGCTAGCTCCTTCTAAATTTCAGTGATTCAATTCTGGCTGACCTCTCACTCTACACCTCAACTGAAACGAAACCAACATTCCTTGTTCCCACCTCCTCATGTTTAGGTCCGTTTCCCCTTGCTCTTTTCTGTTGTCCCCCACTCTTGATATTGATATATATATATATATATATATATAAAGACACCAACTCCTGAATTACCTCTCCCAGTAACAAAACAGGTACAGACCACACTGTGGTAATTCGATTAAAGTGCTTTTATTGCAGTCTCAGCATGACGCGTTTCGGCCGTGTTGCCACAGCCTTGATCATATATATATATATATTCACTGAAAAAACCATAGGTTTCAGACACGTTAGTTACAAATTAGCATTTAAAAAACCTTTGAAATTCACTGAAAAAACCATAGGTTTTAGGGACAGTTATAGTTACTTGGACATTGCACTCGTACAAAACCCGTGAAATTCCCCCGTTATAGTTAGTTCAGCTAACTATAACTTGCGCCCCGCAATGCACTGCTGATGACGTCACATATTACATCACTCATGACATGGTCAGTGACATCACTGATGACATCTCAAATGACATCACTGATGACATCATCCAGTGACTGTGTGTTTCTCTAAAGTTTAAATATTTTTAATATATATAGGAAAAGACGTATTGAAGAATGAGTGGGTGTGTAAGTGTCTGTATGGATGATTTAGTAGGTGCGTGACTGACTGTATAAGTGAGTGATTTAACGTATCTTAATGAATGCATGGGTTAGTGACTAAACTGGGTGAATGTCTGTATCCGTCTGTCTGTTGCTGTGTAAGTGGCTGCATGTGTTTGTGAATAGCTACATGAGTGTCTATTTGAGTTATTGAATGCTTGTGTGAGTATCTGTATGGGTGCCTGAGTGTTTGTGTGGGAGGGGTGTGTGCGACTCTGTGCATAGATGTGTGAGTGGGTGATTCACTGGGTGGATGGTTTCAAGAGTGCATCTGTGATAGACTGTATGGGTGGGTAAGTGTGTGTAAGAGTGTGTTAGTGAGTGAATGTATGTCCCAGTGGTACATGTGTGAGTAAAAATATGTGAAAGGCAGTATATATGTGTGTTGGAGTATATAAATAGCTATAAGCGAGAGTGACTGATTGTGATAGTGGCTGTATGGATGAGTGTGTGCTTGTATCAGTGATTGTATAAGAGCGTAAGAATGTGCTAGTATTTGTATGAGTAAGTGAGCTGGTGTGTGTATAACTGTATAGGTGAGTAAATGGTAGTGTGTTTAATTATTTGCATGACTGACTAGGTGTGTGAGTACCTCTATGGATGAGTGGCGGTGTTTGAGTGTCTATATAGGAGTATGAGTGCATATGATAGTCCTGTACTGAGTGACCGTAAGTATGAGTGACTGTACGGGTGAGTGAGTGGATGTGTGTGTGTAGACCTAAGAATCAGTGAGTGGGTATGTAGTTATTGGTGTTGGAGTGTCTATGGTTTTGCGAATGGCAGTCTGTAATTTAGAGTGGGTGTATCAAAGGTTATATTAGGGTGTGAGGAGGTGCATCAGATTATCACGTGGATGATGTCATCAGTGATGTCATTTGAGATGTCATCAGTGATGTCATCAGTGATGTCACTGACCATGTCATGAGTGATGTAATATGTGACGTCATCAGCAGTGCATTGCGTGGGCGCGAGTTATAGTTAGCTGAACTAACTATAACGGGGGAATTTCACGGGTTTTGTACGAGTGCAATGTCCAAGTAACTATAACTGTCCCTAAAACCTATGGTTTTTTCAGTGAATTTCAAAGGTTTTTTAAATGCTAATTTGTAACTATAACGTGTCTGAAACCTATGGTTTTTCAGTGAATTTCAAAGGTTTTTAAATGCTAATTTGTAACTATAACGTGTCTGAAACCTATGGTTTTTTCAGTGAATTTCAAAGGTTTTTAAATGCTAATTTCTAACTATAACGTGCCTGAAACCTACGGTTTTTTAGTGAATTTCAAAGGTTTTGTAAATGACAATTTTTAAATGTATTAATTGTTATATTAATTTTTTTCATACTGATTTACTACATTTTTAGAAACAATTTTTTTTTACATATTTTATTTTTTAAATTACATTATAATTACATTATACATTACAAAAAATACTTTCTCTTAATGAATTACTTTAGTTTAAATACTTTGCAGATAGGCAATAGACTTTTAAGTACAGTAGTTACAGTTGTTGCAATGGGCAACACATTTTCAAACACAATGCAACATTCAGCTCAATGTGAATTTCTAGTTAAATGCAATTAGTTACTTTATGGATTACTTTTCTAACCACAGGACTGGATCCTAGATTCAGTCCTGGTACATCTCCTGTAAACAGTTGAGTAAAAGCGTTTTGGTTACAGTCGTGATTTTTAAGGAATATTATTGTATTTTAAAAGTTGACACTTAGAAACTTTTTCTCATAGAATCACCAATGTTATCCTATGGAAGGAAATTCACTTAGCAGGTAAAAACTGTTATCGTTACTTTTTCTTACTCAGTGTTGGATCCTGGATCCAGCACTGGTGCATCTCCTGTAAACAGTTGAAAGAATGCGTTTAAGTCATACAGGCGATTTTTAAGGAATATTTGTAGTTTGTGAAAATCAACACTTTGAAACTTTTTTGCTGAAAACCAGTCAATGTTAGCCTATGAAGGAAATTCAAGTTACCGGTAAGTACGGTTAAAATTACTTTTCAGGACCAGTACTGGGCTGAAAGATGCAGCACTGAGGTCTCTCCTGATAACAGGTGAGTAAATCGGAATTCGTATTTCGGCTGATTTTAGAGGAATATTTTAAAGTTCCAAAACTCCACACTTAGAAGAATTTCCAAGTGAAACCAGTCAATGTTAGCCTATGAAGGAAATTCAAGTTACCGGTAAGTACGGTTAAAATTACTTTTCAGGACCAGTACTGGGCTGAAAGATGCAGCACTGAGGTCTCTCCTGATAACAGGTGAGTAAATCGGAATTCGTATTTCGGCTGATTTTAGAGGAATATTTTAAAGTTCCAAAACTCCACACTTAGAAGAATTTCCAAGTGAAACCAGTCAATGTTAGCCTATGAAGGAAATTCAAGTTACCGGTAAGTACGGTTAAAATTACTTTTCAGGACCAGTACTGGGCTGAAAGATACAGCACTGAGGTCTCTCCTGATAACAGGTGAGTAAATCGGAATTCCTATTTCGGCTGATTTTAGAGGAATATTTGCACAATGGTGAAGGGAGGGGGCGGGGCCTGAGGTGACATCTGTGCAAACGCGCCCCGTGGCGCGTTTTAAGTTGGGGGATTAAGTCCCTTGAATCCTGAGGGTCCCTAGGGGCCAACTAGCCCAACAGGAACCTCCAATATGCGCCAGGGGCTGCGTTGCAGAGACGTGTAGAGAGGCCACACCCTTTTACACCTCTCTGCAACGCAGCTCTGTGGCGCTTTCTGGATGTACCTGTTGGGCTAGTTGGCCCTCAGGGACCCTCAGGATTGAAGGGGATTTAATTCCCCATCTTAAAACGCGCCACGGGGCCTGTTTGCACACATGTCACCTGAAGCCCCGCCCCTCCCTTCACCACTGTGCAAACGCGCCCCGTGGCGCGTTTTAAGTTGGGGGATTAAGTCCCTTGAATCCTGAGGGTCCCCGGAGTCCAACTAGCCCACCATATACCTCCAAAAAGCGCCACAGAGCTGCGTTGCAGAGAGGTGTAAAAAGGGGTGTGGCCTCTGTACACCTCTCTGCAAGGCAGCCCCCTGGCGCATACTGGAGGTTCCTGGTGGGCTAGTTGGCCCCCAGAGACCCCCAGTATTCAAGGGGAATTTGTTCCCCCTCTGCAAACGCGCCAGGGGGCGCGTTTGCAGAGTGGTGAAGGAAGGGGGCGGGGCCTGCGGGCCCGATTTTTATTTTTTTATTTTTGTCCCCTGAAGGGGGGCTGTGTGGCCCCCCTTCCTTTTTTCTCTTTTTGGGCCCTGGGGACCCCATCCCCCAGGGCCTTACCCCTTTTTTAAATTACAAAAAAAAAAAAAAACGGGAAGGGGCCGCGTGGCCCCCTTCCCTGGGCCTGTATTGGCCCCGGGGACCCCATCCCCGGGGCATGGCCTCTATATTTATTATTTTGAGGGGGCAGCGTGGCCCCCTCCTCTGGCCATTTTAAGGCCCCGGGGACCCCATCCCCGGGGCCGGCCTTTCCATTTAAAAAAAAAAAAATTCTCTTTTTTGGGGAGGGGGCCGCGTGGCCCCCTCCCGAGCCACTACTTGCCCCGGGGACCCCATCCCCCGGGGCTGGCCCTCTCCGTTGGGGACTGTGGGGGTCCCCAATCCCCCACAGTCCCGCCGGCTCCCACGTCCCTTGGGAGCCGGCATTGCTGTTCCACATGGGGAGCAGCTGACATGCTGCTCCCCATGTGGAAAAGCAATCGCTTTGGATATTGGAAGAGAGAGCAGGTTTCCCTGCTCTCTCTTCCAATATCCAAAGCAGTTTGCTATAGCAGGACGGGAGCCGCGAGGCTCCCGTCCTGCCATAGCAAACTACAGTGTCCCGGGGGTAGGCACCCGGGACACTGCAGGAGCCGGCCCTGGGGGTGGTGGTCCCCAGGGCCATCAAGGGCTCCAGGAGGGGGCCGCGCGGCCCCCTCCCATTCAGTACACAGCCCGGGGAGGTGGTGGTCCCCGGGGCTCTGGGAGTCCGTAACGGACCCCCATATTAAAATGTTTAGTGCCCCGGGGAGGTGGCGGTCCCGGGCGTGTGGGGGCTGGAGCCCCCCACACAGGTTTTATAATGTATACAAAAAAGCCCCGGGGAGGTAGTGGTCCCGGGGCTGCGGGAGGGCTCAGAGCCCTCCCGCACCATTTTTAAAAAAGCCCCGGGGGTGGCGGTCCCCGGGCTTGGGGGCCCTTTGAGGCCCCCACACATTAAATTATCCCCCTCTCACCATGCCCCCGGGACTTGGGCCACCCGGGGGCCAATTAACATCGAGCGCGGAGACCGCACTTCGATTTTTTTCGGCAGGATTCGCGCACCCTGAGCGCATCCTGCCGATTTTAAAAAATTTTTTTTTTTTTGCCCAGGGGGTCCTTGTGGGACCCCTGAGCAAACCTAGGGGGTCAGGGTGTTTCTACCCTGCTCCCTTTGTGCGCTTTGCGCACTTGTTTCTGTCCCTCAGTTCTACCGCGGGACAAAATGGCTGCCAACATTTCCTGAATCGGAATGTTGACAGCCAGCTGACAGCCAATTAACATGCAGCTCGTGATCGGGACGGTGCGCGCAGGGTGCGCTGAGGGTACGCGGACCCTACTCGGCCATAGATATCACTAACTTTTTACTTTTCATTTTCTCAGCAACTACTGAACGGATTTACACCATTTAACAAAAGGGTTCTTTCTGAACCAAGAACTACCTCTTTGCCAAATTTGGTGTAATTCCGTTCAGCAGTTCGGGCTGTAGCCGTGTCTAAAGTTTCCTATGGAAAAGTGCATGGGGAAAACGCGTTTTGGGACCCCCCTTTTTCTCGGCCCCCGCTTGACGAATCCCCCGAGACTTTCAGGGTAGGAGCGGACCGGAGCGGGCCACAAAGTTTGAAAATTTCGCGAAGATACGTCAACCGGCAAGAGAGTTATTTCAAATAGAATGTCGCGGATTTCCTATGGATAATAGGTTGTAACTATAACTATCTACTGGCGACCGCTAGTAGATAATATATATATATATATATATATATTACATTTTTATAGATTTTTCTAATATAGACACAGAACAGTGGTAGCATAACATTACAATTCCCGCATGAATGGTGCAACTTTACCCCCGTCATGAACAATTTCGCCACCCCCAATGCTACTCGTAGGCTTCTGTCATCTACAATCTAGGTGCATGTGCTATATATCCAGTAACAATCTTCCATGTACGTGCCAGTTGCCAAGGGTCATTTATCCCCCCAGCTCATCACCCCTGACCTCTTGTAATAACCTGGGTGTAATCTGTTAGCCCTTCTCCTCTAATCAATGCTTGGTGGCACTGCCATGTGAAAGCACGCATCAAGATGCATGTGCACAAGAGAGAGCAACAAAACATATGTACTTCCATGGAGAGCTCAATAATAAAGAATCATCTCAAGTATGCAGAGAAAGGGTACAACTTATCTAATCAGAAAACTAACAGACCAAAATGCTCCACAGCGAGACAAACAAGAACAGGAAGGAAAGCCATTAAATCAAGAGCAGACACTGAAACAGACAACTAAGTCATAGAATCATGGGTTAGGGAGTGACCCGAAGCACATTCTAAGTATATTAGGTATTATAAACAATAGGTCTGCCTACAGACAGCAAAAGCTGTAACCAAGACAGAAACAAGCACTGGCAATGCAAATAGGTCTGGTCTATGATTGAAAGTGCCTTTTGTGTTGTTGATGGGTTTAGGCGCTCAGTGAGCCTTCATACATTCACCTAGTCACTCATCTTTGCACTCATACATCCATTCATCCATCCACTGACTCATTTGTGCATTCCCCCTGACAACAAACGCAATGAAAGTGGCCATGTGGGATGAAGCGCTCTGCTGATGAAATGAGGCGCAAGCAAGTGACTCATTAACACTGACTGGAGAGCTATAGTATCCGCTTAAGAAACATTACAATAAAAAGAGAAGCAATGATATGAAAGGGGAACTAAAAATAAAGGAAAAAACTGAAAACTAACAGACTGACCAACAAGCCCCGACACTGAAGCGCACTCTTTTGCAACTGGATGCACAGACGTGAATGACAGCATTTTCTGATCACAGGACAAGAGAGCCAATAGCTTATGTAGACTAAACCATTACCCCATGAAGAATGCTGTAATGGTTGGTAGCAGAGTATAATCAGGCAAACCAATGGCAGTACAGAAATGACCTGCAGGCAGTCATATGTAAACAAGCATTGGCATAGCCAAAGGTCTCGCCTTTGGGACCTTATAAGTGTTTAGTTATACAGCACAATATCCTTGGTGCAACAACATCAACTGTTGCATGGCTAAACACTTATAAGGTCCCAAAGGCGAGACCTATTGGCTATGCCAATGCTTGTTTTTTTTAAACGTGATTCACTTGAATTTAGAAATATCTCTGTGTACCCGCTCTAACGTCAATGCTATTTATTAGTCAGTTGTCATATATCAGAGAAGTTTCAGGACATAGGCAAAGTGGGCTCTGGTCTGACGCCCCTGCCTTTCAGGGGGCCCCCTGATAGAGACAGCTCTGTTCTGCAGAGCCTTGCCCTGATGACCTCGAATAATTCTTTAACAGATTGTTTGAAATAAAACAGATTGTTTGACATACTATTTTCCTTTAACTTATGTTTAATGTGGGTGACGTGTGAGAGTTTATTGTAGACATTTTGTAAAGAAATGTTGGGTTTGTGTTTCATGCAACATCCATGTAAAAAAAAGTTTATTTTAGATCCAAACAGGATTTCACATATGAGAAATGGGAGGGTGTCACAGAGATTATTTGCAGTAATATTAGTGAGCTGTTGCTGTTTACAATATTGAAAACACACATCATTATCTATGAATATTAGACGTTAACACTTTTAGAATTTGCACCAGTCCATCTGTCCAGTAAGTGACCTGGTCAAAGAGGGCATGAAAGAGTTGAAATTGAATCATAAATTCAAAACTGTTCCGAGAAGGGCCCCCCAAAATATGTTTGGCCCAAGGACCTAAATGTCCTTAAGATGTCCCTGCCATATATGTGGCCTAGTTCTTATGATACATGAAGCAACATTAACATGAATCAACGTTATTTTTGATTACATCAAAAATAACGTCTTTACAGAGCATATTCTCCTGAACTTGTGTATTTTAAGGTGCACTCGTATATAATAACGAAGAAAAGGGAGGCTTGGTGTAGTAAAATATTTGCCTAGGATCGCACATTTTGGTCAAGCGGGAAGTTGTAATTGGTCCCAAGATTTCTGATTTTACATTGTGCAGTTCAGACCTGAGGACCGTGTGGCTGCCTCGCTTATGCCATGAAAGTTGGAAAGAACTTTTACGTCACACCACTTTCAAAAATCACCAGCCGCTACTGAATATTACTTGCGTTTAGTCAGCCATTTTGTAATAGAAGCTCTGAATGAACAGTATTTTAATGCATTTGAAAGTAACTGTTAAACCAAAATCTTCCTTTATAAAAGAAAAGTTAAAAATATTTCAGATTTGCATGTATTTAAAATCAATTCTTGTGTGTACAAAGCCTTAAGTGTCTTGCACGCCAGCGAATATCTGTGCACATCTATATATCCCAGCTGCTCAATGTAAGCTATAAGATGATACCTGCTTTTCCTACCTATACCACGCTTAGAAAAAGTCAGCAGAATACTGTTTTGATAGCTGAGGCAGAGCTAGCAAAGCCTGTGCTCGCACACAGCCCCCTCCTTCCAGCCAAGAGCTTTCAGGTGGCTCTTGAAGTCTCTCCTTGTCCCTCCCCCCACCCGCTCTGCAGGCAGAGGCAGACCACGTTCTCACTCGAATAGGCTCCCAGCAATATGCCCATCTGCCAGCAGGAGTCTCAGCGAGGGCCCAGGCAGCCACAGGACCCTCCCCACAACACATCCAGCCAGACTGTGAACACTTATAGCAGTGTTCGACAAAACTCGGCTCCGAGTTAGAAGAGTGGTAGGCGCATGCGGCTGACGGACTCTTCATCATTCCAGCGCCCTGAAGGCTGTAGAGCCGAGATCTGAGCTGAGGCTGAGTTGCAGCTGCAGAGTGAAAAGTCTGACTCTGATGGTTTACTGTGATGTTTCCTGTTGCAGCGAAATAGCCCTCCAAATAAATTATATATTTTAAATGATTGAAGTGGGACGCAATGAACAGGTGCTATGAAAGATGCCATGGGGATATTTTAAAGGGAGCTCATAGAGAAGGCACCAACCCCATTGGGAACTGTTTGGAACGCGATCAACAAGTGGTCAGAAGGAAGCCTTTTCTGACTCAAAGCCGTAAGATCTGTAATTGTAGCGTCTGGTAGTGAAAAACAACCAATAGAAGGAAGAAAGAGCTTTCCTTAAATGCACTCCAATTTCCACAACATAGGAATTGTATGTGTGTGGTGGTGACGGGGGGGGGGGATGCTAGGGACACAGTGAAAGCTGCAGATGCGATACTCACACATGTCCACACACTACATTTTCACTGCAACCCCTTCTAAAATATGCTTCTCCTCCCACGAGCAATCGTTAAAGAGCGCCCAGCCCGGAACCAACATCCCAGCTCCTAAAAGGTAAGGCATAGAAGATCTACACACCATTGCTCTTGCCGATCATCTCTCTGCGCCTCTAAATTAAAAGAGCTTCAATTAAATTGTGGTGCGTGTGCAGCATCTAGGATGAGGTTGTTTTATTATTGTTTTGAAAAGTTAGGAGAAGAAGGGGGAAGAAAGCACAAACAACGGACAGCAGGAGGTGAGGAAGAAATAACAGACAACTCGTGGCGAGGATGTGGAGACCATTTGGATGAATGAAGCAATGAAGGAGGCGCTTGGTGGATTAAAAACAACGAGGGTGGGGTGAGTTAAAAACAACGGTGGAGAGCCGGTGAGAGGTGGGTTAATAACAGCCTGCTGAGAGTACAGGAACCTAGCAGCTGCGCCCAGGCGGCATTTAAATACAGACCAGACAGTCTGCCGGCAAATGCACTCTTTATGAGTGCAAGTCTCAAATTAAATGAGTGTCCAAGCTGGTAAGAATCTGTGGGAGGAGCGGCACAGGAGGTCAAGCTGCTGTCCTGGATATGAGGTCCGGGGGAGGATAAATGCTTGGATGGAAGAGTTAAGCTAACGCTTCTGGGGATGATCGGACTCACTTCCTTCACTTGCTTGGTGCAGTCAGAGCTTAGTTCAAAGTGGGAGGTTGTTACTTTTCTGGCTACTCCCTTGTGTATGGGTACACTGCCATTGCGAAAATCTGGGAGGGGTGGGGGGGGTGGGTCAGGCTTGCCTAGATGGCCGCTGCGCCGCCGGAATGCCATCAATGCCCACGTGACCCACTGAGATTATGAAGCGCCATTGAGTAAGCCACCCTCAACAGTCCTCCACAGTAGCCCAGACACTTCAGAGCGCCAAGCGGCTGCGCATACACCCAGAGCTATTGTGCCGGGTGTCAGCCCTTCTCACCAGCGCACGTGGATCTCTGATATGCCAACTAATAGCTTGTTTTCGTCAAGGAGAAAAGTGCGGAGTGACAATCCCCCTCTGTGGCTTTCGAACGCCCGGCGATGCCATTAAGATTAGTTAGTGCTCACTCGCGGGCGGCTTCACAGTGAATTGGCGGCTCCGACAGTAGCTCCCTTTGAGGGCGGCCATTCTTCGGATAAGCAGCGCCCAGGACCCGTGCCAGCTATTTAGCAACGCGGTGGAATGCGTCTTTGTGTGGGATACATCGGGCGCGGGAACAAGATTCTTAATCTGCATATTTCGAGTTTGTCTGCCGAGCACCGACATCTTTGCTAGAGTCTGGCATGAAGAGGAGACAGAAAACGTGAACACAGCCAGGAGCCTTGCCACCAGAGCTCCACGTTTACACACGCAGCCTTTTATGTGCCAGCCAAATGCATTCCTACGACTTTTCTTGATTTATAGTGAAATCAAGTGGACAACAAGTAGCAAAATGTAGCACGTTATAACAAGCGCGGCCCCGGCGAGCGTCGCATACAGGAAGGGGAGTGGCCACGTGAAGAGGTTGTGAGAGAGAGAGAGGGGGAGCAGGAGGTGAGCCCGCGAGTGGTGCGCACGCGCGTGCTTGGGAGAGCAGTCTTTCAAGCACTGCACTCGTGCTTGTGGCGCGCTGCTGCTCGCTCCCGCAAGGTGGATGCCGCCACAAGCACGAGTGCAGTGCTTGAAAAGTGAAGACCGATGGCTAAAGGCCCCCCTAGAGCTGCGCATGCGCGCTGCCTAGGCGAGACCTAAAAACACCCCACCCCCCCCAAACTTTACTCACTATGGCGAGCCAGATTTCATCAGGTTGAGCTATTTTTAGCACCTACTCCTCCGTTCTGGCGAGTGAACTTAAGCTGGAAGGAACAGGTGTTCTGTTCATTCAGATATGAATTAGCAAGATGCCTTTAAATCTTGTTTTTATCTTGACACATTTGCTGCCTATATAAGAACAGAGGTCAAATGTCAGTTTGCCTTTTTACTAATTGTGTCTTATCTTATCCTGGAAAATGGTGTTTACTTTTCTTTCTCTTATTACAGTTAGAGGTTTTTGTCAAGTGAGCTGTCTGACAATCACTGTGAAACAAAAGACTGTAAGATGTCAGTTTTTTTTCTAACGCACAACATTTAAACAGCTTGTAAATGAATAGTACAAGAATTAAAAAAAATATCAGGAGTTACGAAAGAACATTTTTTTGGTTTTAACTGACATTTTTACCCAACTATAACGCCTCTTTAACCTTTGTATTTTGTATTGACTTTCAAAGTTTTTTTATGTAAAGTAAAATATTATTACAATTCCTAACAATAAAGTAAATTTAGCCTTTTTTTCCAATGACTATATGATATGATTATATATTTATTATTCAATTCTTTTTTTATTACAAGGTCCTGGCACACAGCTAAGAAAAGATTCTTTCAAGAATTATTATATTGCAGATCTTCCATCGCTAGGGTTTGTCAGAGGTGGTAACCAACTCCACCCTCTAGCTCCAATAATTGGCTTGCTACCATAACCAATTAAGACCTCCTATGTGGGGTATACAGTCGTAACATCTCATGGTATAGAAAATTACAGTGGGCAAAGCTAAATGCTAACTCTCCTAAGGGGGCCAACCAAGGATTCCGACAGTGCAAATCTTCTATACCCATCGTTTGTCAGCAGGGGTAGCCAGCAGCAAAACCCCTGCCTACTATGGTAATCTGCGCAATTATATCTAATAAAGCAATTTACTATGCTTTTCCCAATCAATAGGTGAGGTTTACTGCCTTTATTGCAACTTTTTAGTATTAACAATCATGATTATAACCTTTATCAATAGCTTGTCACCATAACTAACTCAGACATACTGTGTTGGTCATATGCCTTCCCACAAGGCAACCATCAAGTATATCATCATAAAATTACAAATATGTACAAAACATAATTGCAAAACAAAATAACATCCCCACTAATGCAGCAAAATAAGGATTACCTTAGTGCAGGTCATCTAGCCCCAAGGTTTGGGTGACTGGGTCACCAAAACCCTTTACCACCACAGTAATCTGCAAGATTCTATGGAACAAAATACCTGCCTACTGGCTTTATCGGAGTGTAAAAACAATTCCCCCTTGAAAGCATATTGCATTTAACACTTTCTTTGTCATGACTTTTTATTGTAAACAGATCACATCTAAGAAATCGGACATAACTTTGTCCAGTGAACCGATATAGATTTCTACAAAACATACAGACTAGCGGGGCACTGGCGATGTATGCACAACTTTAACCATGTTTGTTTAAATTCATTTGTGTAACCATTATTGCATCATAATATATGCAACACTCATGATACTCTTACAGCATAGAAACAAAATCCCTTAACTTATTCCAAACTTCAGCCATTCAGGTACGTAATATTGACTTTTTACTCCAAGTTCAGTGTCACACAAATAACATATCTTCAATCTAGACATAGATGCTGATCAATCTCCTGATTTAAGATACAATTGTTTAGCAATGGTCTGTTGATATATTGCTGTTATTTCTTCGTAGATGATCTCAGCTGACGCGTGTTTCGTCCTTATTAGGACTTTCTCAAGGCTGATTGGAGTGATACATAGAAAAAAAACATTAAAACAAATCTTTATTATAAATCCTAAATGATAACATCAAGGAATTTTTTAATTTACTTCAGTTTAAAAACGTGTAACACACAACTTAAATTTGTCTGTTCAACTTGGCATTCTGAATACTCGTGCTTTGAAAATCCTAATAAATGTCCTGAAGGTATGAAGTACAGAAGAGATGCGACATTTCTCCACCAATACTAATAATCTGTTAGAGATTAAAATGAAGACCTTAGTTCCAAATTGCCCAGTGTAAAGAAAAGATGAATTGCTGTTGAAGCTCATGCATGATTAGAAAAATACTGAAGAAGCTGAAGTCCATTTAAACACCCAGAGGTGAACAACAATATAATGCATGGTGCTCATCGCATCCTTTTTGTAGGAGGCCAGGGCCGGACCGGGAACCCAAAGCAGTCCTGGCAATTTTGTCCGACCAGCCCTCGGGCAGGGCCAGGCTGTGCAAGTATGAAGCACTGCTGCTTTTGTTACTGGGGGCAGATATTGCACCACTACTGTGAAACCAGCCCCCAGTAACAAAACCGGGCCCCCACCGTGGCAAAACCAGCCCCTCCCCTTCCAGCCTCCCAGGAAAACGCCCGATGCCCGCCACGGCCAGTCCGGTCCTATAGGAGGGGCGAAAAACAACTTACTTTGGAATAAGTTACCTACGTTCAAGTGGACCGTCTCATATTATTGAGTAAAGATTTCTTAGGGATGAAAAAATTAAATTATATTTCAAAAGATCGAATTGATGGTGGCTTTGTATAACAGCAAAATAAATTCCAGACACAAACTAATCTCGCGCTTTTTCAAAGTGGAGAAACAAGATTCAATTAAAGTTTATCTGCGGTTCTTACTGAAAACTCTATGTAACGTGGCTGCAAAATTTTAATGGCTGCACGATCCAGAGCCTCTAAGCAGACAATCAATAATGGTTGACAAATCTGAAAACCAAGAACATCCGTGAATTAATAGTTGTTTCAAAGCTCATCAGATTAACTCAAAGTATAACAAGCACTGGCATAGCCAATAGGTCTCGCCTTTGGTACTTTATAAGTGTTTAGCCAGAGCTGTTGGCTTTGCCAATGTCTTTAAGCTATGTTGTACAGCATTGTGGCTGATGTGCAGCATGTTGAAAAGTATAATAAAAAAGTGTTATAAGCATTTTTGTCATATAACCAAGAAGCCATTATGTACAGCTGAACGGCCGTATTAAAAAAAGAATCAACTCAAAAAATGTGTTCTAGTTTTTTTGTCCTTGCAATGCTGCCAACTTTTCCCTGCCTGTTCTAATGCTTGTTTGTTATCGTTTTTTTGTTTGTTATGGGGGCGGAGGTGGAACATAAACAACGGGAGGGGGAGGGTGGAGATTGAGAAATAGTACCTGAATTACAACACAAGCAACAGAGAGACACTAGGGGAGAATCAACAGATGCCAGATTCCTAGTGCAGATTGGGGTGGTAGTGAGTGATGCTGAGGTGGTGGTGTGGTGATGCAGAGTGATACTGAGGTGGCGCTGAGTGATGCTGTGGTGCTTAGTTATGCTTAGGTGGTGGTGCTACACTGGTGCTCAGGTGGTACTGAGTGATGCTGAGTTGGTTCTGGCTGAGGTGATGCTACGCTAATGCGGAGGTGATGATGCGCTGATGTGGGGTTTCGCTGATGTTGAAGTGGTGCTGCGTTGGTGCTGAACTGCTGCTGAGGTGATGCTGCACTAATGCTTAAGTGGTGCTGTGTTGGTGTTGCGTAGGTGCTGAGTCGTGCTGAGGTGGTGCTGAGCTGGGGCTGCACTGGGGCTGCACTGATGCTGAGCTGGTGCTTCGCTTGTGGTGATGCACCGATGTGGAGGTGGCGCTGGGCTGGTGCTGAAGTGGTGGTGTGGAGTAATGCTGAGGAGATGCTGCGCTGGTGATGATGTGGCGCTGAGTGATGCTGTCCTGGTGCGGAGTCATGATGAGGTGGTGGTGCGGAGCTGGTGCTCAGGTGGTGCTGACTGATGCTGAGTTGGTGCGGGCTTAGGTGATGCTGAGGTGTTGTTGCGCTGATGATGAAGTGGTGCTGAATTGTTGCTCAGGTAGGGTTGCGCTGTTGCTGAGGTTTGGCTGCGCTGGTGCTGAGGTGGTACTGTGCTGATGCAGAGATGGTGCTGTGCTGATGTTGAGGTGATGCTGCACTGGTGCTGAGGTTTGCGGTGTTGATGCAGAGTTGGTGCTGCACTGGTGGTGGTGCACCGATGAGGAGGTGGTGCTGTGATGATGCTGTGTTGATCCTGAGATGGTGCTGTGGTGGTGTTGTGGGAGGGGGTTGCAGCGACGGGTAAAGGCAACGCAAAACAAGCTTCCACAAGCAGAAAACTATGGAAATAGTGTGATAAACCACCTGCTGAGCGGCTAAGTGTAAGGCCACTTGTAATACGGCCGGTCGCTGGGAGTAAACAAGAGGCAAAAGGGCGGGATAATGAGGGAGGATTTAGCCACTGGAAAGCAGGCATTTTAGAAGTATGATGGAAGCAGCCGATCAGAAGCGATGGGCGGACTTACAGTGCACAGTGTAGAGACATCAAGTCTCGCAGAGCAGCGCATGCGCTGCTTAGGCTCGACCTAAAAATGAGCTAACAGATAAAGATGGAATGAGACATAAAATAATAATAAGACCTACCCTTGAATTGTAATCTGGGGCTGAGCAGCACTTAGTATTTGAGAGGGACCATGATAAGTCCTCAATGGAATATGTAAAAATAAATTAAAGAACTTTTTGTTCTAAGTTGGTAATGATCACCCTCACGTATATTATTCAAAAACAAAGACAGATATTCGCGACTATCTGGGTCACTCTGTCTAAACAAATTGTACGTGTGACTGAGTTTAAACCCAGATTTGAAAGGCATAAAAGAATTAATTACATGTGTTGGTCTAATAAATGAATTACATAGGGTTAAAATAGCATGAAGTCCCACAGTAGCTTTAGTCTAAGACGTGGACTTAATTTTATTAATCCAACTGTCCAAAAAAGAAGAACAATCAGTGCCCACATACATAATCCAATAACATGCTATCATCCCGAGTAACAAGCGTGCTTTCCAACATTGCAATATATCTAGAACCCATAGCATAGGCTTTCACAAACCTTCTGTTCATACATAATCATATGCTCAATGTCAATGACTGGCCTTGTGTTTCTAGGACCGCTGGTTATAGACAGTTCATGCATCCATAAAAAAAGTTTGCTTGAATTTGCCTGTTGTCCATACCTACTTAGAATACACTATGTCATCTTGTAACGCGCATGTTGTGCTAGCTACGTGCTCAAAAAGGCCATTTAACAAACCATGGGTTTCTAATAGAACCTTTAACTGATAACAGACTGTGTCTACAAACTAGGTTACACTATAGTAAACAGTTTCCATCGTCACATAACCACTGTCCAAAATATTAATAAGGCACTCCTAAATGTCTCACGTGACAACATCCAGCGTGCCGAAACTCCTGTCCTGTGTCCAAAGTTAAGAGCAAGTCGAGATCCCTCCCATTGGCCCATCCTTCATTTTAATCTCTAACTGATTATTAGTATTGGTGGAGAAATTTCCCATTTTTTCTGTACTTCATTTATTCGGGGCATTTACTAGGAGTTTCAAAGCACAGGTACTCGGTATGCTAAGTTGAACACACAAATTTAAGTTGTGTGTCACACGTTTTTAAACCGAAGTAATTTTTTTAAATTCCTTGATTTTATCTTTTAGGATTTTTAATAAAGATTTACGTTTTAATGTTTTTTTCCCCTGTGTGTCACTCATAGCAGCCTTGAGAAAGTCCTAATAAGGATGAAACACGTCAGCTGAGATCATCTATGAAGAAGAAATAACAGCAATATATCAACAGACCATAGATAAACAATTGTATCTTAAATCAGGAGATTGATAAAAAACTATGTCTAGATTGAAGATATGCTATGTTATTTCTGTGACACTGACTTGGAGCAAAAAGTCAATATTACTTACCTGAATGTCTGAAGTTTGGAATAATTTCAGGGATATTGTTTCTTTACTGTAAGACTATCATGAGTGTTACATATATTATGACACAATAATGGTTACACAAATGAATTTAAACAAACATGGTTAAGGTTGTACATACATCGCCAGTGCCCCGCTATTCTGTATGTTCTGTAGATGACTGGCCTGAGATATCTCTGGTCCAGCTTTACACATTATGGCAACAGGTGTTCTAGTGTTAGAGCACCTCTATTTTGGCATATATCACAGTGATCGAATTGAGAGGGATGTGCAACTGATGAATCACTGTTGCCCGTTTGTTTCAAGATATTGCTAGAGATAGTCGCACTCCCTGCGCTATAGAGCACATTGTTTCGGACTTTGATTGAGAGACACTCATACAGAGATACCATGGATCTGTTTGGGGATGACAGAGACAGACTATATCAGGAACTGTTTTTAGGGGGGGCAGATAAGGGATCCACTTTAGAATCTGGAGCTAAACCAACGGAAGGTATGAAAAAGAAATACATCTGGTTGGAAAAACTCAGAAACCAAGAGCTATCCTGCTGGTGGGACTCGACTGTGCTTAAGAAATATATTGCAGTTAAAAAGTACCATGTGGTTTATGGGTAGTCATTTTTTTTTAACTCTTTTGGTGACCTCTCCCCAAAGCATATGGCCGATTGGGAACAACTACTCTTTGAGGCCTCAAAGGGCATGATGATGATCTTAATAGACCATGCAGAACAGAAACTGGATAGTCTTCTAAATGAAATAAAAGACATTGAGGTAGAAATTCAGGTGCTCAACTTACCAGAGGTAAAAGAAACAAGCATTTGCAATGCCATACGTCTCGCATTTGTGAGAGTTAGAGCTATTGGCATTGTAAATGACAATGTCTTTTACCTATGTGTTCTGGTTTGGAGAGTAGTGGATGTATTAATAGAATACACAGTCTGTAATTAACCTTAAGGTACCAATGACCCTCAAAGCTGTAACCACTTGAGAGAATATTGAAACATTCAACAAAGGGATTTAATTGTGAAACTGAAATGTTATTGAGCATTTTCGACCCACTCACGCTCAGAAATCAAACATCTGCTACATATACATCAGAAAAGAAAAACCCAAAATAAATAAAACCTGCTAGGTAGAAAGAAAATGGCAACCCCGGGGTGCACATCACAATACCCCTGCCATGTAATTTCATTTTTGGCTTCAAAACGTTGCTTGAAATCAAGTCACAGATGCTCACACCCACAATCTAGAAAAATTTGTTTTCTTTAGAGAGGCTGTGCTTAGGCTGATTACTTTTGTAATACTAAACTGTATTGTGTGCGAGAACAAAAAGGTATGACTCGTTCACGACAGCCGTGGTCACAATGACTAATCACAGCGAAGCGGTGCTGGCAGGAGTCAGCCTGATGAGGGACACAACAGAACCATGTATATGAATCAGTATCAAGGAGCCTCAGCAGTCTGCTACACACCAATGAGGCACAGGAGGAGGAGTCGAGCACGGAGGCAGCGCATAGGAGTCTGCAGCATGTAACCTACCAACAAGTGCCTAGGATGTGCTTGCATGTATCACAACTCGCTAAACGTTGTCGTCATTCAAAGCAATAACTTTAGATCCGGTTAGTAGGACAAATGAATCACGTGGACATGGTCAAAGTTCATCTGACCTGGTCCAAAAACAAAGTTAACAAGAAATGAGAGCGAGGCTCACCCCAAACACACGCACAAACAGTCTCTCACAAACAGAAACCAATAAGCAGACACAAACATGCAAAGACACAAAAAAAACGCACACACACAAACCAATAAGCATCAGACACAAACACGCGCACACACAAAGACACTATACAGAAATGCAACTATTTAAACCCACATATTAAAGACAATACATGCACTCCAGAGCAGGGAAGACGTTAAATAACACACCAATCCAGTGCAGTTAGTTAACAACATGCGTACTTGCAAAATGCATGCGGATTCGTGGCATGGAGACCCCCGGGGCAGAGGGAGGTCGGGCAGAGCAGCAACTGCTGCGGAGGAGGAGTGAGTATTGAAGAGGCGTTGCCGCCTCATTAAGGGAAAGGTTGCATATGTGCCAAGTGGGGGGAGGGCTCTTTATGCAAAGTGGGAGGGGGAGAGCAAACAGAGCTTTAAAAAGCAAGCCGCGGCATGCAAAACTAAATAAAGGCGGCACCTGTTTCATGCCCGGGTAATACCGCCAAGCATAATCCACACCCAAGAGCCACCTCTCTCACGGGCTTTGTAGCACGCTATGGCGTGCAAAAGAAAAGAAAGGCGGCGCCCACTTTATGCCCGGGTGATACCGCCAACCATAAGCCACGCCCAAGAGCCATCTCTCTCATGGGCTTTGTTCCGATATGGAGAGAGCACCTGAGGAAGGGCAAAGGAAGTTGGGCACGCCAGACTGAAGAGAAAAAAAAAAGCAGACGCCATTGTTGTTAATTAGGAGGCGTGCAGCGTTGCTTTATAAAAGCGGGCGCCTGCTAAAACATTAAGCGTGACGCCTGTGTCAATGTTAATATGAAGCGTTCTCCATGCTGAAACCTAAAGCACGGCGTCCGGGTGATGAGGAGCAGAAAGTCAGCAGAGAGTTGAAAAGTGGGCCCCGTTGCAGAAAAGCATGTAGTGCTTGCAACAGGAGAAAGCCACTTGAGAAAAAAAGTGCTTACAGACTGTAAATACCGAGTAACAACACAGGTAAAAGGGCCAGTCCTTATGGGAGGTTACAAATGGAGAAAAGGCGGTACTAAGGAGGCAATACTAAGCCTATTCACAAATCAAAAGCAACCATTTAGAAAGGACAGTAACAGGAGCCAATTGAAAAGATGGACGGAAACTGAAAGAAGCTTCAAGTCCATACCTGAATACAGCATGTCTCGAAGAGAAAGCACATGCCCTGACTAGGTGAGACCTAAAAAATGACAAAGTTCTTAAAGAGGTCCTACAAAAACATCAAGCACACATTAAAAACAAAACAATTAGCAAAATTCAAAGGGATGATAATGATTACAAAAATGGGCGAATATATACCTTCCCAAAACAAAATTGATGGCATTTCAATCAAACCTTTAAATACCTGCATAGCTGTTGAACAGGATGCTTCAGAAAGCGAGTCAGAGTTCTCTGTGACATCTGGAGAACCGGGAGAAGATAGGTCACTTAGTGATACTACTAGCAAAGGCTCAGGTGTCAAAGAAACAGCATCCTCTCATTTTTTACAAGAGGCCAAAAGATTCAGGCTGAGAAACAAAAGAAACTTTGTGCAGCAAACCACCCCAAAAATGCAAAGAGGACAAGAAGGGGGCAAGGGAGTGCAACTATCAACAATGCTTAGCGATTTTGCTGTGGAGGAAGTTGGAGAGGTTTTAAAGAGTTGTGGGGAGGCAGCAAATGTTGACAGTGGCTAAGAGCAAGGTGAAATCCTCAACGATCGAGAAAATCCCATTGCAGCTGTTGAAGCTTTCTTCAATACAGTCCACTAGTGCTTTTTTCCTAGGTGTCTCTTATTTGCTGATGATAGCGTGCCTGTGCAGCCTTGTAGATAGTGATAGGTGAAAGCTCAGGTCACTAAGAAGAATGTATGCTCTGGAGTCAATGGTGAGCGAAGGGACAAAGTTGGTGATGAGGTTGGTAAAGGTGGTTCGTAGTCTGGGTGGTTGGTAGGCGAGGGATCAGTTCAGGGTGAAGTTTTCAGAGATTTGCAGCTTTAAGTGCAGGTGTTTCATGAATGGGGTGGTGTTCTCTGTGGAGGCAGTGCATTTGATGGATTCCTTGTAGAGGATAGCGAGTCCTCCTCCTGGCTAGTGAAGGCAGTCCTGTCGAGAGATCTCTGAGCCTGCTGGCATTGCTGTGACGATGTCGGGAGCCGATGAGGGGTTGAGCCAGATATCTGTGATGTAGAGGATGTCGGTGCATTGCTACGCAGCAGGTCCCATATTTCGATTGTGTGTTTTTTGAGTGGTCATGTGTTGGGAAGCATGCATCCGAGTAAGAGTTAACGTACGCGTTTGCTGGGGCGTCTGTTGTAGGGTGGGGGTCTAGGCATTATTGGTGCTTGTGTGGCATGTGTGTTGAGAGGGGGTGTTGAGGGCGTTGTTAATATTTGCATGGGGGTGTGGGTAGGTGGCTGCTGGAGAACCGCCAGTAGGTGCAGGTGAAAGCTCCTACCATGTGCGAGGCACGCACAACAGCAGTTGGGGGAAATGTCTTCCAGGGTTTAGCGCCCTAAGGAGGGCTTCGGAGTATCGCTGGGTGGTGATCGGACCAGGGTTCCTGGCGCTGGGTGCAGTACAGGCATACCCACTGCACACTTATGTGTTACAGCTGCCTTCAAGTAGGTCCTGGGAGGGGGGAGGAGTGCAGGGTGACGTTGTGTCATTTCCTGTGCTGATGGGTTTTGCCTAGTCACCGTTTTGACTCAAAGTAACATGTAGGGTGTATGTGCATGCTACAAAGCACGTCATGTAACAAGCGGAACACATTTATTTTATGTAGATAGATAAGAGGGTTAACTTTTACTCGCAGTTCATAAATTGCAGTTATTCTAATATAGCACATTTGACCTATGAACCAGCATCAATGAGATGCATACAGACGGCAAGGCATTGGTTTAGAACCTTATTGTTTTTTCTCCTCAATCTGTTGTTACTCTAATGTTATAAAAAAGGATTGTCTGAGTAGTGATAAAGTCTCATTAGTACAGACTGCCCCAACCACTGCGTTACGTTTTAAATCTCGATTTTTTTTTTTCCACTCAACCATGCATTCTTACTTATAATGCCTACAGTTTAGACGATATGGGACCCCTGCACCTTGCAAACCTTAATGTCTTATGTAACATTTCCTGTACTGATTTACACACCAACAATTTATTTTCTGTATAATGCGTGTGCAGAGGCCTCTAGGCACAGGCAATGAATTACGGCAAAATAATAGAACAAAGGAATAAGTCCTTTTTAGTAACAAATGTTAAGTTGTTTGAAGCACAATTGTGGAATTATGGCGTTAGCACATGAAGCACGGTTTGAGTAGCTCAAGTTTTATGGCGTTACTTCAAACAGTGCCAAAGACGTTAGCTAAACAATTCTTTTTAAACCACACCCACTTTGACTCTCCCTTGACTAATCTGCACGACACTCGAGATAGCAGCACTGGGCTTAATTTGGATATAATCTGTCGGATTTCATGCAAAATTGCACCAATTAGAAAATGAACGGCATATTTGATCATGCCATCCCGTGACAAATGTGAACAAAATTTGGAAGACTGCTACACATGTTATGTCCCAGTCTGATCTAATGCTTCATGCAGATCCGTTATATGACACAAATGTTATTTAAAAAGCCAAGCTTTCTAACCCCCTTTCCATCCCCCCTCCTTTCCTTTGACAGACAGGTTTGAACAAAACTTGAGGTGCACCTAGTGGTCCTAATGTGACAACTAGCTCAAAAATGTAATGCAGATCTGTCAAATACCAACAAAAGTCTGTTCACAAAGGCGACAGTGATTATGATTAGCAAGCCCAGTCTTATGATGGATGTTCTCCATTCTGTAGATATATGGGAGTAACACAGAGATGGTCAACAAGGTACAATGTAAACAAATGGTAACCTGAGGCGTGGGTGTTTATGTGAAGGTTGCTCGCCATTTGTAGTCTTAAATGCAATGCCAGCTAAGTTGGAGACCATGATTTCATACAAAAAAACCTATACGGTGAAGGAGCTTTTGTGAAGGTAAAACGGACTGCCATGTAGTGGCAATGATAGAAATATTGAAGTAGGAGAGGTGTGTGTGTGTGTGTGCCTGTGTATGATATAGTCTGTAACTGTTTTTGTTTGCATCTATATAAGTGTATGAGCGAATGGGAAGTGGGAAACGACAATTGGAAACGGGGTCAAGGAAAACCATGACCAGAAGTGATTCTATGCCATGTGTATTAGATTTTTTTTCGTTTCAGATGCCAAAACTCCAGTGGACGGTTCGTAGTCATGCTTCTTATGTCAGGCCCCTTTTCAGTTAAAACAAATGACTAGATATGAAAGGTGGCTCAATAATGCTAGTCGACTAAATAAACTGAGGATGATCGGTCAAAGAATACCTATGTTCTCAAAATTCGCAAGTGGATCACTGGAAGTCTCTACTTCTTGTTAAGTTGCATTAATATAGAGCACAGCCGGTCACCACAGCATTAGAAAATAAAATACTGTGTGCAAGGGTATCATCAAGGATCACTAAGACACTGCCACAATGACAAAGAACCCATAATCTCCACACGCCCACACATTGGAGGCGGGTCAGACGTAAAATGTAGAAGCTCCGTGTTGCTAACTCGTGCTATAAAATGGTAGGTACTGTCGGGAACAGAGCAACTGCACCTCTAAACTTAAAACGGGCAGTTCAGCACTTCTCAGGAGGAAAGCGTACTTCCAAATGGGAGAGAAGTGGCACTTCCGAGAAAGCAAATAGATACCTTGGGATAGTGAGTATTGGTACTTGTATTTTTTTCCATCAAGCACTAGTGATAACTCACACCCAAACTTTGTATTCAGGAGCCGAAGGCTCACAAAGAAGGAAAGTAAGGAAACACGGTGGTCAACATAACTTCAGCAACAGATGCAAAACAAACATTACACAAAACATAAGTTCTTGTGTATCAGAAGCCAAACATTTATAAGGGCAGAATGACATGCGGGCCGAGAGTCACAAATCATTTCCCCAAAGTAGCACCCTCCCCGTGGATTAACCCATCGCCTAGAAATTCACACCTGCAACTTAGTGGAAGTCAAGGGCGGTGGGTATGTGCTATACTAAAACTCCATACCATCACTATCACATTAAGTGAAGAGTGAGGAGCAGCAAAAGGAACTGTTTAAAAAGAGTCAGTTTCCAACACGTATAACGTCTCACTAACGTATGTGATGAACACAAACAAATACGAAAATGTAAAGAATAAAATGCTTTAAATGTTCAAGTATAGTCTACGCGGAAAGAAAATAAGTTTGGGGTCCTGCCATACTCCAAGTCGGGTACTGTCAAGTAAATACCACTTATCTTCAAGCTGAGCTTACGATGTTAAAGCGTGTTTGTTATAGCATGGCGCTCACTATACCGTCCATTCTGTACCATGGTTAGCACTCCAGCGTTACATAAAAAAAACCCGTTGAACTTTCCTTAGCCCAATCCAAAATGGCTACCACGTTCAAGACGGTTCTAGGTTTTGCCGACGTGATGGGTTCGACGCGGTCACATCTGATGCATCGAAACAGCCACATCGGACTCATCGAGTTCCTCGACGTGTGGCAGTACGAAATCGGGCGCATCACGTCAACTCTTCTCTGACTGTCCTACCTCAAGCGCTGCCCCCCAAAGTCTTCTATTCCCTCCCACTGCCTTGCTCACCCAGCCAGTGTTCCCCCGCCTCTCTGCACCGCTCAGCCGATGTGCGTCTCTACACCTCCTACCCGACGGCGACGACAGTCAGCGTCCCTCACATAAAAACGCCCTTGCCATCCACCTCCTCTGTGTCACTCCCAATCATGCCCTTCTTCTGGTACCGCCCACTAAGCTCAAGCTCCACCTCCGTTCCTGCCCCCGTGTTTCACTTTACCTTCCTAGCTCCACACCTCTTTATTTCTTTTTCAGCCCCGTTCGTCGCCTATCCTTCATTCGCCACTCCCTCCGCCCGTTCCCTTCAAAACTGTATGAGTACACCGCTCACACTAAAGCTGTACGCATGCTGTTTAGGTCAAACGCGCATACGTTGACCGAGTACTACAGTAGACTGAAACACCCCCAACTTGGTGTTGGGGCTTGTAATTGGTCCATTCACTGATACCAGGGATGTGGGCGTTCCTGAAAGTGCGTCCAAAGCCGCTGATTGGATAGCCAGATCGACACATCTCGGTATAAACCGGAAGACTCTAGAACATGGAGGGTGAGTGTGGGCTGCGTGATGGTTTACTAGTGTCTTGTACGGATTAACGCTTTAGTGTCATGTTTGAAAGTAGAGTTTCTAATATTTGTATGTTGCATAGTTTTGGGAAGATGTCATACATGCAGTGCTGGAAATGGAAACTTTTACGCTGAAGCCTATACTTTCGGGATCGAGGTGTGTGTTCTGTATAGCCGTTGGTAGAAAACGTACTGTTTGGTTGTGTTTTGTTCAGGCAGCCCCTCTCTGGGATTGGCATGGCAGTGGTTTAGCCCTGAAGTCAATATGCTTGTTTTAGGGTCGGTTTCCTACAAGGGGATGTAAAGATGGGCGCACACAAGTTAGTTGCAGAAGTAACGCCTTTATTAGCACCAACACAGGCTCCAGTATAAGGAGCGTAACGAGCCTGTAACTGTGTACGCAGTCAGCTGTCATAACTGACCGTTGACAGCTGACATGGCACATAGATACGGTGTCCGCGCAGGGACACAGCAGTGTCTATTACAGTACGGTGTCCACCGAGGGACCAACAAGTGGGAGATACAACACATCTCCCTTCCCAACAATACATAGGAAAGAAACAGATGGAGGGGTGAGGGCTGGAGACAGAATACGAGCTGGGAGCAGAGAGAAGGTAGGAGAGAAGGAAGAGAACAGAAAAGGGAAAGTGAAAGGTACAGGGAAGGAAGAATAAAAGGAGAACATAACAGGCCGGGATGCGCTACTCGCACACATAGTCCGTGAGCCTGGTGGGAGGCACGATTCTTCTTCCGGCCCTACTGGTGACAACCATTGGGTTGGTGTCGAGTGAGGGAATCTCAGGTAACTGTCTCCTGATCCTTACAGAATGAGAACAACTTGGATCATCCATCGGTGCTGCAGATGCAGACTGTGCAAATGTCCCATTAGCTGTGTCGTCGCAGGTAGGTTGACTTAACTCGGTCTCATCATCAGACCATACCCGCTGCTTGACTTGTGTTTTCAGACCGCCTTGTTCCTCTTCCAAATTAGGACAGTCAACTGGCCTCATTCTCTGCGCGGAAAGAGCAGAGAAATGCCAGACTCTTCCATCACTTAGTTGGGCGGAATTACAGAAAATCTTGCGTACAGTGAGTGGTGGAGTGTATCTGCTCTGTCCTTTTCCTATGTGACCACTTCTCTTGACCCTAACACTGTCGCCAACGTGTATTCCTACGGTCTTGCACCCATGTTTGACGTCGTATCTGGACTTGACCTGGGCTTGGGCTGACGCACTTTTTTCCCTGACCAGCTGTCCACTCGACTCTCTTTGCGGTCTTGACCCAAACTACATTGTCTTTAGACAAAGGTGTCCTACCACGCATTAGTTCAAAAGGGCTGTGCCCAACGGTGTCAATGGGAGTAATGCGGTACGCCCACAGCGTCTTAAACACCTCTTTTCTCCACTCCAATCCGTTGTTGTTCGCAAGCTGGATAATACCTTTGATCACCCTGTTAAAACGCTCCACGGCGCCATTTCCAGCTGGATGGTACACAGATGTTGTTTTATGCTCAATCTGATTTCTTCTCACATAGTTTTTAAAGGTGTCTGATGTAAATTGTGGACCATTGTCGCTGACAATTTGTTTCGGGAGACCTTCTCGTGTGAAAATATCATCCAGGAATTTGACTATTTGGAGTGCGTCGGTTTTGCTGACTACCTTGAGCTCTGGCCACTTACTGAAATGATCAATGACAACTAAAACATACCATTGCTCTTGCCTGTCTGGCACAGGGCCCATGATGTCAATACCAATTCTTTCCCATGTCATGGCTGGCGTAGGGATTGGGTGAAGGGGGGGTCTGTACGTTATTTGAGTCTTATCCGAATTCACGCATAGGGCACAATCACGGACCATTCTCTCGACGGCTAAGCTTACTCCTGGCCACCAGTAACTGTTCTTTACCCTGCTCTTAGTTTTGCATATGCCCAGATGTCCCTCGTGGCACAATTCAAGTATTTTTTTTCTCAATCCGCTGGGTGGCACAACTCTCCCGCTCCTGAACAGGAGGCCGCCTTCAAATGAGAGTTCATCTTTTACCTCCCAAAAGTGTTTGATGTCTTCAGTTAAATCACCTTTTGCTGACCACCCTTTGCTCAGCATGTCCACCACATTGGACATTATTAGGTCCTTCTCTTGCTCAGAGTGCCATTCCTCTTTGGTAATTCCTTCCAACTCTTCATGCACATTCGCTATACAGAGTTCTTCCTTTTCTTCCTCCATACCCTCTTCATTGTCCTCTTTAGGCATCCTGCTTAAAAAATCGGCCACTAAATTTTTTACTCCGGGAACATATTGAACCTTGTAAATATAGTCAAACAGTCTTACAGAAAGCCTTGCTAATCTGGGAGAGGCATTGTACAACCCTTTTGTGGTGAAGACTTTTGTCAGAGGTTTGTGATCCGTGCATATTGTTACATTTCTACCCCACACAAACTGTCTGAAGTGCTCCAATGCCCATACGCATGCCAATGCCTCGCGCTCAATGACAGAGAACTTCTCCTCCGCTGGAGTGAGGGAGCGAGAGGCAAAAGCTATGGTATACTCAGTGCCCATATCATCTCTCTGGGTGAGCACTGCGCCAAGCCCTTTAGAGCTGGCATCGGTGGTGACAAAGTTCTCCAATTGTGGGTCAAAACCCTGCAGCGGAAGTGCAGCACACATTTCGTTCTTTAGTGACTTGAATATTAAATCACAGTCTTTAGACCATTCAAATTTGTTTTTGAGTTTAAGCAACTGGCGTAAACCAAATGTTTTCTGTGAAAAGTTGCAAATGAATCTTGCATAAAATTCTAGAAGCCCTAAGAAGGACCTCAATTCATCCTTGTCTTTTGGCAAAGGTGCTTCCTTTATGGCCTCCAGCAAATCCTTTTAGGGCAAATGCCATCACCAGTCACTTCATGACCCAGATACGTGACAGAGTTTCTTGCAAACTTGCATTTGAGATGCTCTGCTGTTAGCCCCTTTTTTCCATTATGTTTAGTACCTGTTTAACTCTTTGGTCATGTTCATCTCTGGTTTTTCCCATCACCAGTATGTCATCCTGGAAAAGCAGTATACCTTTGACACCATCGAACACATTGTGCATAAGCCTCTGAAACATGGCAGCTGCGGAGGCAAGGCCAAAAGGTACTCTCGTGAAGCGGAAACACCCAAAAGGAGTTATGAAGGTTGTTAAGTTCCTGCTTTCACGATGCAGTTGAACCTGGTGATACGCCGATTTCAAATCTATGGTTGAAAACCACTTCACCCCCTTGGTGCCGGCCAGCATTTCACCGATTTTCGGGAGGGGAAATTGCTCAACCACAATGTTACAGTTCAGGTCACGAAGGTCCACACATAACCTAAGTTTTCCGTTGGGGCGTTTGGCAATCACCAAGGGGGCAACCCATTCCGAGGCCTCCACCTTTTCTATGATGCCTTCCTCAAGCAGTTGGTCCAGTTGGGCCTTCACCTCCTCCTTGATGGCAAACGGTATGCTGCGTGTCTTGTGAACAGTGGGTGTATAGTCGGGTTTGAGTCTAATCTTATGTTGGTACCCTCTTAGGGTGCCAATGTGTCCACTAAACACTCCTGTAAACGTGTCCACTAACGTTTGGGCATAGTCGTTGTTGTTGGTTACAACTAACACAGGGTCATCTTTACTGGGATCCAAAATTATGCCTAGGCTTCCTTGGTCCATCCATCCTAGCACGGATGGTCCCACTCTGGACACATACAACTTACACACGGATTCTCTACCTTTGAACCTGAAAGTGAGTTTCCTGAATCCACACACCTCGATGGGTTCACCAGTAAATGATTTTATAGTTATGTCAGATTTGGTCAACTGGTTACCTAATTTGGACTTGAATTTATCGTCCCATACCTTTTTGTTCACTATGGTGTATGGTGATCCAGAGTCCGCAACAACACTGATGTCTACACCACCAATGTTCAAGTTACACAGTGGTTTCTTAACTTTGGAGGTGATGGAAGTATTCCCTTTTTCAGTAGAGTCATCGTTAATGTTCAAAACAAACATGTTTACATCCTCCTCATCAGAGGTTTGTTGGTAACTGGTTTCATCCTCTTCAATAACTCTCACCGTGCGTGAGTTCCTTCTCCTGCACGCCTTCTGGAAATGGCCCACGACCCCACAGAATGTGCATTTTACACCCCTTGCTGGGCACTTCATATTGTCTGCCATGTGCGTTATGCTACCGCACCTGTAGCAACGATTTTTGCTGTTGAACGATGGTTTGTTGTATGTTTGTTGCGTTGGTTTGTTGTATGTTTGTTGAGCTTCCCTGGTATAATTCGGACGCTTGGTAGAATACTGGCCACCTTTTTTTTCCAATAACTCTCCCTACCACATCACCATCTCTTTTTTCCTTGTTTTCTAAAAGCACTGCTTTAGCGCACCTACCAGTAAGTTCAGCCTTCCTGGCAATGTCTATGATGTTTTGTAATGGATATTCTCCCTTTGCCCACAAACTGTCTTGTATATTCGCGTTTGAACCCTGCATCACTATCTGGTCCCTTATGAACTCATCATGCAGTTCCCCAAAACGGCAATTAATGGCCAGATTTTTGAGTGTGGACACATATTCATCAATTGTTTCTTCTTTTCCTTGTTTCCTATGGAAAAATTTGTACCTGTCGACTCCCACACATACCGTGGGTTTGTAGTATGTGTTTAGGTCTTCGATAGCATTTACGTACACGTCACCTTCGTTTTCTCCTCTTATTTTTTTGTTTATAGTGTTATAAAACTTTTATCCCACCAGCACCCAGACAATGCATGAGTAATTTATACTTCTTTTCTGGTTTTAACTCTTCATCATCCTCTAGAGTTGCAATATAGTTTATAAAGTACTCCCTCCACTCTTCCCATTTGAGTGTTGGTTCTCCTCCTGCCCTTAGAAATGTTTCTGGTGGTGACAAGTTCCAGACATACCCTGATGCCATGCTTGTACAGAGCTGAGAGTCTGTGTAGCTAGTGGTTAAGTTTAGTTAGTTTTCTTTTTTTTGTTTTGAGTTATTCATTCAATCCTACTGTAACCCTTGTGTGAAGGTGATGGCCAAGGTTATGTTTCACCCTGTTGTATCTTTACACACCCCACTATGAGATGATACCATCAAGTGATTTTTTTTATAGGTGCATTTTCACCTGTGTTCGTTTTTTTTGTTTTTGTTGAATAAATGCCTTGCTTGCGATAATCCTCCTTTGAATCAAGGATGTGTACACTGTGTTTTTTTTTTAAAACAGTACCTTTTTCTTTTGTCCACCTGCATTCGCTTCCCTTGCCGGTTGACAATTCTTCTTGTGCTTTGCGAAGGGTCCGGTGAGCTGACAAAACAGTTCGGAGTACGTCGAGTGCTGCGTGCGTGCAACACTAGTCTGAGTAATTTAATGTCTTACATTTTTCATTTTCGACACTCCAAGATGGCCGCTTGCACCTGAACGCGTACGTGAAGATCCAACACGTCACGCGTCCCACATGAGTGGACGTCACGAACAGCTGACGGTTGGAATGCAGGAGTGACAGTTTGGCCGCAAACTGGATTCCTTCAGCGTTCTTTTCTCCGCTTCAATTTTCCTGCTCTAGATTTCTCACTGGTTTCGTGCTTAAACACCTCAATTGTTCCTCAAAATTTACAGGGGGGGAGGGGGGTTAGTGAATAACAAGGAAAGAAGATGCTTTTCTCTCTTTGGCCTCTTGGGCAACCTTGCTATCTCCACCTACAACGGGAAAATCATGTCCCAAGCCCACAACACAATCCTGGCCACAGTCAACCTTATTTATCCCACCCTCAAGCCCTCCGATGATCTTCCACGCTCCCCCTCTCTGTTCATCCCTAACACCCCTCACCCACCCCTTATGGTCGACCCAGACAACCCCTCTCTCCCTGGACTCCCCTGCGGTCCGATATGCCCCCTCGACCCATTGCTCACAGCCAACACCAGACCGTGAACTCCCCCCCCCCTCATCTCCAACCTCCCACACACCAGTTACTCTCCCTCTGGGTTGCCCTCCCAATCCTCTTCTCCGCCATAGTCGACTCGTATGCCTTCCTGCCCCTTTTCTCCTTCATTGCCCTCCCCTAACATCTCCCAACACCAGATACCAACAACTCACATCTCCCCCAACATAACTGATGAACATAACTTGCCTCTGCTCAACAAGCCCCTTTCCTTGTTCTCGCACCTCTCCCGAAGAATCGAAATCCTCTCATTGTCTCTTTCCCATCTAAGTGTCTTTCTATCCTCCCGTTGCTGCTCTTTTTTTCACCCCCACCGACCCTCTACCCAATACCCTCCTACATATGACCACCATCTACCCAGACCCAAACGGATACAATCTACCATAGACATCTCAGAACTATCCTATCTCCTAGAGAGTTACGCTTCTTCAAGTTCCACCCCCCCCCCCCACCATTCCCGCAGTGGGCTACCCAATCTCCACCATTATCTCATACCACAGTCAAACTAATACACACCATCCCGGTGTACGTTCACCCCCTCTTAACTTGATACAAATCCATCCTCCCTCCCTGAATGCCCTAGCCAGAAAGTCGACCGCTTCTCCCTGAACTGCATGCTACACAATTGCCGGTCTTCAGTCAAACACTGTCTAGAGATAACAACGTCATTCCTGGACTATAATCTTGATGTCCTGATCCTCAATGAAACATGGCTGACTCGGGTAACCACGCTCTAGACATACATCTTCCCAATTACTCCATCTTACGTAGAAACCGGGAAGATGAACTAGGCAGAGGTCTCACACTCATTCACAGAAGCTCACTATTACGCAAGATCCTCCAAGTGACGTGGTTTCAGTCTTTGGAATGCATGTTGGTGGAAATGCCCACATCCATTACCTCCAACATCAGACTGAATGTGATTTACCATCCACTGGGTCATAACAATTCCTTCATTGAGGAATGTATGAATCTCTTCACCTCTCAGCTGATTAGTTCAGACCCACGATCTTCCTTGGAGACTTCAACATCCACTTGGGAATCGAGGGTAACAGCCTGGTAGACACCTTTATAGCCTTTCTCAAAAACCATGATCTCCAACAATACTGCCTTAAACCCACACATCACAAAGGTGCCCTCCTGGACCTGATAATCTCCAATTCCCCCAATATACAGTCATATGACCCCATTTCAGTTGACTGGTCTGACCACATGCAGATCTCATTCTCCCTCTCCGGCTCTTATACCAAAACGTCCGGGCAACTCAAGAAAGAGAAAATATAGTTCAGAGACACATCCAACCTTAACACAGAAGCCATGGCCATCATGGCCCTTCCTACCCTAATCTTGTTTACACCCCAATTTGATATTAATGAGGCCACCAACAAATACAACTGCTGAATGGAAACCCTTATCGGCAAATTTGCACCCCTGAAGTGCAAATTATCTAGACCAAAACCCTCCAATCCTTGGTTCTCAAAAGAACTTTACAAAGAAAGAAAGCTTATCAGAAAGTGTGAAAAAGAATGGAGATTAGCACCCTCTCACCTGAGTATAAATAAGCTTTTCTTAGCACGAAAACAATACAAAGGCCGAATCCTTGGAGACAAATCCTCTCTCTTCAGAGCATTCGTGAATTCTGCAAAGAACATACCAAAGCGCCTGTTTGAGGTTCTCGCACAAACTGTAAACCCCTCCACCCCTCCACCCCTCCACCACTTCAGCTCTTGAGCCATCAGTGGCCCGCTGCAAAAACTTTGTGGATTTCTTTGATTGAAAAGTCTGAGGCATTTATCTCGCTACACACCAGTGAACCTCCGGAAACTGAGATTCTACTGGCAAGGCGCTTAATTTGTGGTCTTCTTTCTCCCCCATTTCCGAATGAGACCTACAGTGTACAATCTCCAAAGTGAAACCCTCGAGCCACCTTCAGGATGCCATTCCAAGGTCTGTCAGCAAATATCTTGCTACAAACCTACCCCCCCCTATGGACCAACATGGTCAACTCCTCTCTTTAACAGGGCATAGGCCAGAATGACTGAAAGTGGGCCAAGTCTCTCCTCGAAAAACTAATCTCTTGACCCAGAGAACATGAACAGCTACTGCCCAGTCTCCACACTTCCATTTTTAGGCAAAGTCATTGAAGTTGTGTTGCTTCCCAGCTCACTTCACACATTCGAACAAACAACCACCTAGACTCTCTCCAGTAAGGTTTCTGCCAGGGCCACAGTACAGAAACAGCGATCCTACAAATAGTCGATGACTCCCAAGACATTCTCGACTCCGGGAACTTCTGCCTCCTGGACTTGTCAGCTACATTCGACATTGTCAACCATCTGGACCTGCTTCACACTCTTGAACAATGGGCTGTTGGAGCACAGTCCTCAATTGGTTTTCCTCTCCAACCGCTCCCAAATTGTGAAAATGGACAGTTCATTCTCGAGACCAGTCAGTGTTCATCAAGGGGTCCCTCTAGGCTCGATCCTCTCCCCAACCCTCTTTAACCTGTACCTAGAACCACTATGTGTGATATTCAGAAACGCTGGGATTCTCGTCCACCTCTACGCTGATGACACTCAAATATACATGAAAATCTCTTCCCCTGAAGACCTTGCCCTCCTTTCAATAATGCTCATAAAGATTCAAAACTGAATGTCTAACCATCATCTAAAACTCAACCCAACTAAAACTACATTTCTTTTAATCTTACCTTCGAAAGGAAAAATCCCAGTACAGGAGTGGATGGCCAACTTTCCTGTCCTGGTTGGCTGCTCTGCCATTGTCTAGACTGCTAGATCCCTTGATATCACCCTTGACAACTTGACAATAATCTAAACCTCCCAAGCCACATCCCAGCCATGGCCAAAAGTGCACAATACCAACTCAGGCAGCTGTGGGGTGTCAGCCAATTGATCCTGGAATGACCTCAAAACAGTCTCTCGTCCCACCAGACTAGATTACGGAATTGTCCTTCTGTCAGGCATTCCTGAAGTTCATCTAGGCGCACTGAGAGCAACACTATATGCAGCAGCGTGCTTTGTGTTAGGTCTCAAGAAACGTGACCACAGTGCCCCAGCCCTGCTAACCCTCCAATGGCTTACCATTGAAGCTCAGGCCCAATTCAAAACCCACCTGCATTACCCACTGAGCACTGCACTCCTCTTCACCCTCCTAAGTGAGAAACTGAAAATCTCAGCAGCAAATAGGGGTTCCCGAAATGCCTAATCTGGAACCCCACCTTCAGTCGAGAATGGTACATTCTCTGGTAGTGCCACAAGAATCTGGAACTCCTTACCGCCCTCTTTTCGCCTAACAACCTGCATAGCTACCTTCAGAAAGGACCTCAAGCTCCTCCTGTTTGACAGGCACCTGGGTTGATCACCCTCGAACATACCCAAGTGCTCTATCCAGGAGACTAACTTCCCTCACTGTGTGTCCCCACCATCCTAATCAATGCTTGAACTGTGTACGTGCCTTTTCCATCGACTGCATTTGTCCTGGCCGCACCTAGCGATGCAAATGTCTGAACGTAAATATTGTAACTGTAACTTGCTGTACCCTTGTATCATGCTACTGTTGTAAAGCTGTCTGATGCCTCCAGGCTATGTCCACGCTAATATAAAATTGCACAAATAAAGTAAATAAATAAAACCGAGAACCCGCCACTCCTGCAGCCGTCTAGAATCAAAACATTTATAGTATTTGTGAACGAGAATTTTCAATTCTGTTAAGGACACAGACACGATTATGCTTTACTTTCTTCACTGTTTATTACAGCACCCATACAATAGTATAGTAAAACAAAGCAAAGAACTACGCTGCCCGGGTGAAATACAGAACTGCAAATCCCAAGATGCCAACAATAGCAGGCCAATCAACATAGAGCTGTCCATTTAAAGGCTTATGAAAATGTTAACTCTTCCTACTGCAAGGACCAAAGACAGCTGAAGACTGGAACTTTGAGATTTATTCTTGATTTTGGGCTGAAGCTAAAAAAATGAAGGTGCTCAGGAACCAATGTATGCTATAAATAAATTAATAATAATAAACCGCAGGCGAGAAAACAAACGCAGTAGGCTTAACATCAACAAAATATTACAATTACTGCAAGATTCCTTTAAGTGGGAGGGATAATCTTCACCTCCATGTCGTTAATAGAATTGCAAATTCTTGTTCAAGATTGCTATAAAATGTTCGATTCTATATCAGGACCGGATGATTCAGATTATTCAAGTTTAAAGCTGATCTACTATTAAAGAAAAATGCTTACTTACTGGTTTATAGTAGAATTCTTTAAACATTGAGTCAGAAGACCAATCTGTTGAACAAATTATGTCCTCAAGGCAAGCTCCAACATTAAAAGCTTTGGAAGCGATAGCACCTCTGACAGAATGAGCTCCAAAAAATAGGAGTATCAATGCCTACTTCAGAAAGAATCCATCTGACCCAACATGCTAAAGTTGGACAAGAAACTGAGGCATAAGATTTTGCAAAAGAAATTAATAATTGTGTCACACGAGCAAAACTGAACTCAGTAGTTAAAGATTCGTAGGTCTTTAAACATTGAACCACACACAATTTCTTATCACCAGGGAAAGCTTGAAAATAAATCTGGTTGCAGATTTAGTTCTCTTTGAAATATAAAAAGCTATGCCATCAGGAGTGAAGTACCTACCTGTTAAATCCAGAGCCCAAATATCTGAAACTTTTTCATCAGAAGTTAAACATAATATAGAAAGTTTGTCAGATAATTGTTTTTTGACAAATATTTATCAGGCTAACTCTGAAGAAATTTTAGTACGATACAGACATCCCAAATGGTTGACAATTTAGGGCAAGGAGGAGAAGTAAATCAAACACCTCTAAGTAACTTGGAAACCAAAGGATGTTCACCTACAGGATGATCTGCTATTGGTAAATGCCAAGCAGAAAAGACCGATCACTAAGAATTTATTGTTCTGCAAGAAAGACCTTTAGAGCAAGAGAAGCCAAGAAATTTACAATAAAAGTTTACATCTGTTAAAGTGGGATCCAGTTCCCCTTCAATGCTCCAACTATCCTTTCTGTTCTATGTGGATCTATAACTTTTGGAAGTGGAGTCTGAACAGGCTTTATCAATAAGGTTGAGGGCCTGCTTCGAAAGGCCTGGCACTTGCTGGTGTCTCCTGAAAGCCTCCAAGCTACTAGACGAAAAAGATGTTGGTAAATTAAAGGATGAAGCTGACCTGGAGGGCCTAGAAAGAGATCAGGATAAGCTGGGAGAATTAGAGGGAATTGACATGGTAATTCCATCAGAATTGGAACTCAGCTCTGAGTTCTCAGTAGAGGAGATATTAGAATTAATTCTGCTTTCTGTCTCCTTGTCTGAAAATTTACTCTTGGTATAATGTAAAAAGGAGGGAAGGCGTAATTCAACCCTTTCCATTCCTGAATGAAAGCATCCGAAGCCAGAGTTCGGGGGTTCGGCCTCCAGGTGTAGAAGAGTGGAAGTTGGAAATTCAGACCAGATGCAAAAAGATCTATTCTGCATGGACCCCAAAAGTTCATTTATTGGAGGAAAAGAGATGATTTTAATTTCCAATCACTGGGATCTTTGAGAAGGTGAGAACTCCAGTCTGCAACAATGTTCTCTTTGCCCAAGAGATAGATTGCTTAAAATATTGTGGGAGATGCAATAATACCAAAACGCCTTTGCAATCTCTGCAAGAAGATGTGATTTTGTTCTTCCTAAACGATTGATAAATTGTACCCCTGAAATATTGGCCATTGTTAGAAGGATACTACAGTGAGAGGTTTGGGAGAAAAATAAAATCGGATCACAAAAGAGCCGGCTAGTAGCTCCAGACAGTGGACATGAAGACATAATTACTCTTAAGACCATTTGCCTTCTGTATTTATCTCCCCATATCTTGCACCCCAGCCAAAGCGACTGGCATCTGACTCGATCTCAAGATCTGGAACCAGGCCAAAGATGGCTCTTCTGTTCCAGGCATCCATTTGATTGAGCCACCACTGTAATTCTTGTTTCACCTCTGTTGTAAGCTGAATTTGATCTACATATGAAAAACCTTTCCTTAGATGGAGAATTTTTAATCTTTGAAGTGCTCAATAGTTTAAAGGTCTTGGAAAAATAGCCTGAATAGAAGCCAATAGTCTGGCTAACCATCAAAGGGTTATTCTGTCTTTCGAGACATTTTGTGAATCTTTCTTAGATATTCTAAATCTTCAGAATTGATATGGACAGGGTAATTGAAATTGCATCTATGGAAAAATCTAGAAACGTCATCTGATTTGTTGGAAGAAGGACCAATTGTTTTATATATTTATTACAAAACAAAGGTTCTGAAGAACAGTCATAGTGAGATTGAGATGAAGGAGCAAAGTGTTCTGACTCTGGGACATAATCAAAATGTCGTCCAAATGATTAAAAAAGCTCCTTGAGTCCTGAGAAACTCTACTATTGGTTTCAGAAGTTTGGTGAAACACCAAGGCACTGAGGATAGACCAGAAGGAAGAATCATTAACTCGTAAGTTGTTTGATGTCATTGGAACTGAAGGCAATAACGATGAGATGAGGAGGAAAAATGAAAATTGTTAGACAGCCTTCCTTGAGATCTAGACGAACCATAAAATCGCCTGTTTTTAAAAGGTCTCTCATAAGATGGATTCCTTTCACCTTGAAATGTCTGTAAAGAATCCAGGAATTGAATTATTTTAGGTTGATAACCAAGCGAAATCCTCCGCCCTTTTTGTCTACCATAAAGATGTTGCTGATAAAACCATTGGGATGTGGGTTGCAGGGAGTTATAGCTTGTTTCTGAATTATAGAATTTATTTCTTGATCTATAAACTCCTGCTTCTACGATGAAAAGAAAATTTGTTTTGGAGAGTGTGTTTGAATAGGAATGTCGTAAAATTCTAGGGGAAAACACTGTACAGTTTGAAGAATCCAAGCATCCTGAGATATTACCAGTTAATTTTGATAAAAATTTTGAATTCTGCCTCCTAAACTTAAAAAGGATACAATAATATGACTTACCTGGAAAGGTAGCATTTGTTGAGTTTCCGCAGAGTATTCCACATTGGTAGTGACCCCTAAATGCACGACCTCTTGAAGTAATGGATGACCAGTGTATCTCTTTGATTGTCATTTTCTTGACTCCTCTTTCTGAAGGATCCACAAAATGGAGCCTGGTAAAAGAGAGGGCCTTCATCTGCCAGTTCTGCCAAAAAGGATAGGCTGGAAAAAACATTTTTAAAGAGCATATTGCGCCTTGCCTAGGGAAGTGAATGTATTTGCAAACGTAACTTTTTAAATAAAAAGATTCCAAAGAGAAAGCCATCAGCAGAGGGACACGCTTCATTAGTCACAATTGGCATTGTCAAGCAAACATATAGCTCATGGAGATCAGCCTGCTATTATGCCAGGATCAATTGTAGTACTTTGATCCTTGGCAGAAAAAGCAAAGTCCAGAATTTTAGATAAAGGCCCCGAAAGGTCCAAAAGCTTGTCTTGGCATGCCTTCCAAGATCTATCTATGCCTTTTTTAGGGTTTTAAGGAATTTACCAAAAAAAGGTAGCTGACTTGGGGTCAATATTAGCAGTAGTAGCAACTTTGCTCAGATAAACATGAATAATGGCATTCAGCATGAAGTTTATTCCTAGCGTCTTTAGGAAAATATTTTCTTAGTCTATTCTACATGTAAGCTGCAGATTTGGGAGTAGGTGTCCATTCTGATGAACGAAGATGTATGATTTCTTCAGGCTCAAAAGTGTCACTTGAAAGAGAGGCACCCAAATTGACTGATGAACCTTCTGCTTCTACATCCACATGCTTTCTTTTTTTTAGGAAGGGGATGCCAAGACCTTTCTTCATTTTCAGAGATATACAACTTCAGCTGATCTTGTTGATGATAAGGGGAGGACATGCAGGTATCGCCTTTTTCTTCATCATCAGAATTTAGAGATTCTTGAGTGACAACATCTAAATATGTTTTTTTAAGCTCTCTAAAGCCTTTGCCTTATAAAATTATTTCTTAACATTTAGAGAAAAAGGAATTTGTGAATCATTAAATAAATTAAGAATATTTCTTAATTTTTGAGTCATGGGCCCCAAAGTAGAAGATAATGATTTGTGTATGCAATTTTTAAATTTTTTGTCAAAATCATTTTATCCGGCCCGAAAACCGAATCAGTAGTATTCTCAGAAGTCACATCCATGGGAATGGACGAATTAGACTGTGACATTTTACAAATTAACAAATATTCTTTCCAGTATTGATTTAAGTCCCCAGAATGAAATTTGTTGTGTCACAATTACATTTATTAACTTATACACCCTTAATAATACAAAGGGTTAACTCGCTTAAACTGCCACAAAAAATTAAAAGACGAGGGGAATAAACCATAGCGAGCTCAAACAACAATAAATATGTTTGTTTAGGCTAACAACTGTCAAATTCCCTCCGCCAAGCTGTGTTCAATAAATATTGCAATCCTGAATATTCTTGAAATTCGGAGCGTCTTTACACATACACAAATAGAAGCAGTTCCAAAAAGAAACAACTCCTGTAAAGTTTGTATTGAAATAAGGGACGGGCAGAGGTGTGGTTATGGGCAGGAGGAGGTGGGAACTGAGTGGGCTGAAGCTGCCAGGAGAGTCACTCCCTCACATTGGTTGCATCAGTCAGAGTGCGTCTGATGCTCGAGGCGCACTATCAGCGATAAAAGGAACAGGCGCCGGCAGAGCGTGTCCGTTGTTCAAGACACGCAATCAGCCAGAAGGGTAGCAGGAGGCCAAATAGTGAACAGTGACACGGGAAAACCAGTAAGACGCTCTACACTGTCGCAATTGAAACAAAATGGCTGCATCACCACGTTATAACTTAATAATAAGAAACAATGTGAAAAACAATTAATATAGTAATTAAAGAAGCATATAAAACATAAAGGGGCTGATTACGATACGGCCTGTAAAGACTCCGACCTTTGGTCGGAGCCTCTAGGGCTGCATCATAATGGGCCGGTCGGATTCCTTTCCGACGGCCTCATTTTGATAGAGGCTGTAGGAAAGGAATACGACCGCCCATTCCGGCTGGCTTCCGCCGTGCTCAGAGGATTCATCCGCCAGTCGGAATGTGGCCTGTAATTTCAAGGACGGCTCTTTCCTCCCTTGAGATTACAATGCACGGTTTCCGACATGGTTTCCATGCCGATCTGTTCGACATTTAAACCATGTCAGAAAACATGTTAGGGGGCCACCAGCAGGGCCCCCTGGCCGAGGGGGCACCTATTGTGCCCCCATGTTGATCCCTGCACCTTGTGGCAGGAACCTTGAGGTGCCTGCCACGGGGTGCAGGGATGAACTGCACCTCCCATTTCACTATGGGAGCATGCATTTCAGCCGTAATGCATGCTCCCATAGTGAAATATAGGAATGCGACCGAACGGTGTTCGGTTGCAACCTAATGGAATGGTCGGAACTGACGACTGGGTGTTGGTCGGTCCCATGACTGAGTTGGTGTCGGGCGGAAGTGATCCGCCTGACATCGTAATGAGCCCCTTAGAGTAAAGAAGAGGAAAATGTACTTAACATGGCTGTCAAGCAGCAAAGAAGAGGAAATGATAACCTTTTCATAAGACTTGATATGGAAATCTCTATGTTGATTGGCCAGCTGTTCTTGGAATCTTGGCTTTTGTAGTTCTATATTTCACCTGAATATTGTGCTGCAGTTTTTTTGCTTTGTTTTTCTATACTATTGTATGGCTGCTGTAATAAACAGTGAAGAAGGGAATGTGTAATCTAAAGCTTCCGGTCCTAACATAAAACCAAAGTGTGTATTTATGGACACCCAGAAGCTCTGTCCGTGGATGGGGTATGGAGCACCAAGGAAAGTCTACCTGAACCAAGGTGTATGTCACTCAGACAGACCTGGGGATGTTACAGAGCTGTCTGATGGCCCAGTACCTGCAGCTGGAATAGTTCACATTTCAAGTCTACACCCATGAGTTAGACAGTTTGGTTGATGAATTTCCCGGATTGTTTGAGGGTATCGGTTGTCTAAAAGAGCAGCAGGTACAACTGCACATCAACCTTAACATGCAACCCACAGCTCTGAGGCACAGGAGGGTGGCGTTCTAACTAAGCTCAAAAGTTAAGGAGGAGCTCAAGAAGTTATAAGCTGTGGACGTCATTGAGTTGATGCAGGGGCCCATTCCATTGGTTTCCCCCACTCTGCTGACGCCCAAACAACCTAGGGAAGTCCGTCTGTGTGTGGACATGGGGCTCCCAAATATGGCCATACGAAAAGAATGGCACAGCACCCCCATTGTGGATGACATCATAGGAGAACTGGGTGGTTAAGGGGAGGGGCTGCTGGTTCTTTAAGATTGATCTCCGATTAGGCTACCAGCAGATCCTCCCAGCCCTGGAGTTGAAATACATCACAACATTCTCACTCACGTAGGACTCCGACAGTACAGGAGATGAAACTTTGGCATCTCGAGCCATGCAGAGGTGTTCCAGACGGTGGTCTGAGAAGTACTATCCGGACTCCGGGGTATGCTGAATGTGAGCAACAGTAAGCTTGTCTACGTGTTCACCCTTGAATAACATCCCAGCAGCTATTGGACAGTAATCTCACCCTTTATTGGTTATCGCGTCTTACCACAAGGGGCTGCGCCAGACTATGCAAAAGTAAGAGATATCAAAATGGCCTACACTCCGTTGACCATCAGTGAAGTTGAAAGGTTTCTGGGGACGGTAATTTACTGTGGGAGGTTTTCCAGGAACCTTGCAGCCCTCACCACCACGCTGAGAGAACTGACTCCGAGCCATTGGCACTGTGAGCATAGGGCCCTCTGCAAAAGAAAGCATTCCAGCTAGTCAAGGACGCTGTGTTAGCCAAAACTATATCGGTGTATTTTGATGCTCAGGAAACGAATGTGCACGTGAATGCTGGTCCCACTGGACGAGGAGCCGTGCTATCCCAACGACAAGCCTGTGGGTAAAGGGCACAGATTGCCTATGCCAGGAGGGCACTCACCATGCCATTTTCATATTCATGTTTACGGGCACCCTCTCGCCGTGGTCTCTGACCAAACAAAAGCTGTTGATCTCTGTGTTCAAAGGGATGTCCACGAAATCCCAATCCGCATCAAGAAGTGGGCATTACAATTCCAGGAGTAGTCTTTTGACTTGGTGTACAAACCCAGTTCTCAGAACCCAGCTGATTATTTGTCTCGGCACACCCAAATGTCCACGACAGATGAGGCCCTGGAAGAATATGACTCTGAAGAATATGTCCATTTAATCACTGAAAGGTCCCGACCGCTCCTAATGTCCCTCCACGAAATTTCAAGAGCCACTGCTCAAGCAGATTGTCTACAGTTAGCCTAGGAGGCACTACAGTGCAGCACGTGGGTGACTCTCAAGAGCACAATCCCTCAATGGATGCACTACAAACCTTGACATCCCTCTACAGTGTGCGACAAGCTCACTTCTCAGAGGATGGGTGCATATTCAGAGGGAACATGGTGGTTATCCCGCCAAGCCTGGTGGAGCAAGATATTCAGCTAGCCCACGGGAGCCATTAAGGAGTGGGGCCAACAAAGACCTGGCTTCAGAACAAGGTATGATCCCTGCTGCTCACTGAGGGGCTGGAGACCTGATACGGGCCTGCCCAATGTGCCAAGCATCCAGGCCAGCAGATACACCAAACCCAATCATTACAGGACATACCGCAGCAGCCCTGGGTATGAGCCAGCGCTAAATTTGGCAGCGTCCTTGATGGGAGACACATGTTCGTTGTTATCGATGATTTCTGCAAAGACCCAGAGGTCGAGATATTAGAGAGCACTGCAGCAGAGGAAGTAGTCCCAGGCTCGAGAAAATTCTGGCAACACATGGTATTGTCCAGGAACTCTGAGCTGACAGTGGCCCACTTTTTCAGGGCCATGAAGAAGCAGACTATCTGAAATCATTGGTGATCCGACACCTTCAAGTCACTCCTCCCCGGCCACAAGTAAATGGGGAAGTCGAGGCGGTTCATATGCACTCTAGGGAAGGTTGTGCACATTGCCCTTGCCCAGCATCATCATGTAGAGTGGATACTATATTAATTTTTAAGAGGGTATCGACAGACTCCTCATGCCATCACCGGAAAGGCTCGGAGTCATCTGTGTCTGGGGCGCACCATACAGAATTTGATCCCTCACCATCCCAAATGGTCTTTGGTCCCGTTGGACTGAGTGGTGGTTGAAGAGTAGTGGAAATAGCATAATGACTTTATGAGATGGAAGCGAAGAGCTAAAGTAGTGCCCCTCTGACCGAGGGATTGAGTTTTGGTGCAAAACTTTAAACCCTGCAGCAAGTTCAAACTAACGTTTGAGCCTGATGCACAGACCTCTGTGGCTATCTAAGGAATCATGATCGTGGCCGGACGCGGACTAGAAGGAGTACACAGAACAGGTCCCTGTTCAAGAAGTACATTGAATCTCTCCCCGCGGCAGACCACGAAGAAGATCCAGCTGGTGATACTCCATCTGGTCCTGTGGAAAGTGGAAAGGACTGGAAGGCCGATAAAGTACCAAGGGGTGGTTCCGGCTGACTTGATGTCCAGTGCTGCTATGTACTCCTCGGTGGTTCCCCTGTGTTCCCAAGAAGGACCAAACATTGAGAGTGGGGGTGGCCAGCAACATCCCCTAAGGGATGCACACCCCTACGCAACCTTCCAAGTACAATGACTTTGTCATGGAATGATTAAAGTGTGAATGGGCTCCATAAAGCTGTACGTGTTTGGTGAGATTGTTTGGGACTGTCAACTGTGGGATAGTTAGTCGGTTGTGTTTTTGGGAGGAATTTTATGTATGACCATGGACGGGCCACAGTACTATTTGGTTATGATTAGTGTGGGCAGCCCTTCTCTGGGACTGTTGTGGCTATGGTTTAGCCCTGAGGTCAGCATAGTTATTTTAGGGATTGTTTCCCTTGAAGACGGGGTTAGTGGATAGAGATGTTAACTGAATAAAGACTATGCGTGCACTGATTACTTGCAGCCAAGTTATGATTAGTAGAGGCAGATGATAGCAGTCCTACAGTGGCTTACTGGGTCTAGTGACATAACAAAGTGGTTAAGAAAGGTGGACTGATGAGAAGCAGAGTATAATAGTTAACGTAAGCATTTATATTTTGAAAACCCGCAAACAAATAGGTAAAACGACAACTGTGACAGTAAATCTCTCTTTTCTCAATTGGTCACAAAGATGCTTCATTTTAAAATATCTTACTGGGTTAAGGCACTTGCTCGTGCATGCTATCTCAAAAAGGATCCACATTATTCCTAAAAACCCTGCATGAAAACTGACTTTGACTTAAAACCTCTGTTTGTCAATTCCCCTTTTTCTTTCAAATATCTTCCTCCTTCCTTTCCATCCTCTGCATACCTCCTCTCTTTGATCATAGCCCAATCTAAGTCACATGCACTTTTGCCATAATCCCTATTATTGTAGTTCTGCAAATTACTCGCACCTCATGTCAAAGATTAACTTTTCCTTTAAAAGTCATACCTCTGCAGACTAACAATACCCAATTTCCTGTAGCTCATCTATTGATATCCCCAAACAGTGTATGGATTCACAACCCTCCCCGCTCCACTAAAGATCACACCTAATGCCTATTACCGTAATCTACCTATAGGAAATGAGTAATTGCATGGGATGGTTTCATTAAGAGTGCAAGACTAATTACAATAACCCAAAATAAATAAATAAATATAAAAATACTAACCCTGCGTTCCAAGGTTGCGTGCTACTTAGCATAAAGTACTGCAATACCTTTTCAGGGTAGTAAGTGCCATATACATGCAATTACAATAGAGTACCCTACAATATATAACCCTCCTGGCTCACACTAATACTAATTTCATAGCACTCAGTCTTTGGGCAGTTGATTGTAGTTCATACAGACTGCATAATATCCTTATACTGCATGATACTCTCATACTCGCATATGACAGAACTTCTATGGGTCATGTACATCACCCAGTTCTCTCCCAGTGCACAGCAATAAACCACCCAAAATCTTTCTCTATCTCTCCTGTGTTTGCAGTTCATAAAGGAAGCCCCCACCCCCATTACATTGTATTATCTAATTAAGGGGCGTGTTGTCACTAGCACCAACTCAGTCGTTTATTATATTTTTGCTTTTTTTTCATTTTATTTGTACATTAATTTACCATTTGGCTTTGATTAGAATTTGCTTGAATTACTCCATTAGGGACAATTGTTCATGTACTAACCTAATTTACTCCAGGACTCTACTGACTTTAGGTTTTCCCTTGTATGCATGTAACCAACTTATATTATAGCAAAACATGTAACTATTGAGTGGCTTTGCCCTCCTGTTGGCATATGCTGTGTTGTGCACCCGCAGTTGGGCTGGGTTTATTCTAGAATGTGATTTTTAGCTTTCTCATGTAAGTGTTTTGATCCTCTTCTCATGGTCATTGGCAACTTACTTTCTCTCTGGGCGCAATTATGATTATCTCACTAGGGTGGATCACCAGATTCATGGACCTCACCTATGCTGATAGCTAACAAGCATAATAACTTGATTTTTTTATATAGTGCTTGACACCACATTTTTGATGTTCTGAAGATTGTAAGTAATAAGTGTTTTTATTAGCCAATTTGGTGTTTCTCGATTTACTGATCTCTGAAAGATGAAAAGCTGAGTAGACATTGCATGGATTTGAATTTGTGATGCATATTTCAGCGATGAGTGTTGGTTTTGCTTCGCCATCCTGCTGGCACTAATCATAATTGTTGTTGTGACATATAGCAATTAAATGTTTCTCTTTTCCATGGGTATTCGTTTCCTGCCATAGAGATTATTAAAAGACGGTTATAGGATACCATTTGTGTTCCTGATATTTTAGGGAAAAAAATTATTTTCCCAATTGAAAATCGCTCTTTCCGGGGGCGTGGCCAAGGAAGATGGTAGACGGTACGTACATTCCCAAAGTTCCCGGCCTGTTTACTGTTATCCAGCCAGATCCCGTGCCATCTAGCACAAACATTGTATTTATTGCTCCCCTCGAGAGACACTGAAGGAGACAGGGGGCCCAAAAAGGAGCGACGTCAGAGGCTTTAACGCCCGCTGCAGACAGGCCTGGTGGGGCACAGCCACACTGTGTTGCTGGGCGGCCTACAATTCCTGGCAGGGCTGGGGTGTGGCGGCCTGCTGCCTGAGCCCCCCCCCCCCCAGTGCTTACTGACATCATTTGGGGCAGCAGCCACAGAGCGAAGCAGCGGAGGAGGCGGGGGTGGTCAGCCGGGCCCAAAGTGCTCGCCTGGGAGGTGGTCAGCACAAGGAGTGATCAGCGCAGTTGATTTCTGCGGCTGAGAAGAGCTGGTCCCCTTGAGGCACCTAGAAGAGGCCCGAATGATCCTGCGGGGGCCGGACAGTGAGGGGGTAGATTTGTTTTCCCCCGTGCCTGGGGGGCCACAGAGAAAGAGGCCTGCTAGGTGTAGCGAGGGCCACAGATCCTCTACACCTGCGACTGGGCATCCACCTGGTCATCTTTGGCAGAAGAGTCTGGGGCTGTACTGGCTTGTGCCTGCCGGCTTATGGCCTGAGGTTGCTGCCTGTCAGTCGACGGCCTTTTGTGGGGCTCCGGGGCCTGGACCTGGTCCCTCATGGCCTGCAGGCGGTCCAGGAGAGGGCCGTGAAGGTGGGTCCTACCCCAGCAGAAACCGCTCGATTCTGGTGACTGGACTCTGGGGGGGGGGCTTGCTCCTTCCTAGTTGGGCCGCAAGGAAGCCCCAACTGCTGGACCTGCAGTGTAGGGGACTCCTGGCGGATGCTGAGACTACCATTGTGCCGCCGGGCCCTGGACTGGTGCCGAGGATCTTGTCAAGCCTCGTGCACGCTGTGTCGTGGTCCCCTGGGGCTGGTTTGGAGTAGAGCTGGGGCGGTCTGCTGTGGAGACCTCGAAGGAACGTGGAGCGGAACCTCTGTATCCCTGAACAAGGTGAGCGCAATGGGTGGTGAGAGCGGGGGCGCTCAGGCGACAGTCTCACATGGCATTTGGCGCTGAGCACAGCTTTGAGAACTGGGGAGACGAGAGGGGCTCCCTGGTTGAGGGGCTAGTGTGATACAGATGGCTGGCAGGGATTTGTGTCCTGGAGCGGAGTTGCGTGGGCTGCCGTGTCCCGTATTTTTCAAGCACCCCAAAGAGTCTGGGAGTGGCTGGAAATTTGGGACAAGGCTTCGCTGCCTCGCTTCTGTGGGGGAGCCTGGAGCGAGGGCCCTGGTGCTGGTCCCTGAGCTAGGACCTGACGTGAGCCACCCCGATATGGGCCCGCAGGGGCTGGTCCCTCAGATGCTTACTGAGTGATGATCCACGATGATGGTACTATGCAGGTCGAGGGAGTCTTGTAGTCAGGGGAGCCTGGCGGAGGGACAGCGTTCCCACCTGAGGCTGGAATGGAACTTGCTTAACAAGGAACTGTTGAGTACTTTGTCCCAGATACGTGGTGCATGGACACACTGCTAAACTGAACCTGCTAAATATGTTAGCTAGTATCTCTGCTTGTGCTCTGTGCATATGTTGGTTTGCGGGCCCGGTGGCATGATGTGAGCTTGTGAGCTGTGTGTGATGATGGCTGTTTGATGGGTGGTGGTTCACGGATGCTCTGGAGTGAACGCTAGCTATGGTTGGGGTGGGGGGGGGTTCTGGACTGGGGGGTTCGCCCCAGATATTTGAGATGTGTGTTGGATACTGATATTACAATTCCACTAGATGGATGCGTGGAGTGAAGGGGCTGGGAGCCGGGATGAGTGGGACCTGTCCCTGTTGGAGGGGATGGGATGAAGTGCGGGTCCCTGCACTTGAATAGGGTGGGCTTACATAGACCTTATGTTGCACTATGTGTGTCTGTGGCGGGGGGATGTTTGATGATGTTTTTTATTGTTAGTTGTTGACCATGTTAACGCAGCAAGGTGGGATCGTCATAATGCAGAGGAGGATGGAAGGGATGAGGGGTAGTTATTGTTTCATCACTTTGAACGTCCGAGGGCTGGGGACCTATATTAAGAGGTATAAGGTATTATCCTATTTGAAGCGCAATAAAATAGCCTGCCTGCAGGAGACATGATTGGAAGATACTGAGGAGAAGTGGAGAGGCCAGCTCTATCATGCCTCCTACTCTACATACACTTTGGGGTTCCTGATCTGTGTGGCTCCAGGCACGCCATTTTCTCTTACATATGTTGAGGCAGATGTGGATGGTAGGTATGCCCTCCCACAGGGTAAATTGGATGGCAGGGAGATCTCCATGCAAAAACACATATATCCCTAACGTGGATGATCCTTGCTTTTTTCACATAGTTCAAGACTTGGTGGCACAAGAGGTGGACACACCCCTTCTCTGGCTGGGAGATTTTAACAGTTTCACTGATGGGGCGCTCGACAGATAGGGATGGCACTAAGCCCTCGGGAAGATGACAGACAATCTGGGGCTGGTTGAGGCTTGAGGGTGCTTCATCTGCAGCAGAAGATGTACAAGTGCTATTCTCTGACACACAACACTTATAGTAGGCTGGATAGGATACTGGTGGGGGGGATCTATGTGAAGAAGGGTATTACAGTAACACATCAAACTAGATTCCTCTTGGACCACTCCCTGGTGCCTGCACATTACGGTGGGGTGCACCTGCGGAGTAGAGTACCCTGTGGAGATTCCCGGTGGGGGTTTTGACTGATGCGGTAGGCCGGCAGGCTTTGTTGCAGATGCCGACTGAGTGTATAGGGACAAACTGGGGCTCTACGGTGACCAGGGCTACGTAATGGAAGGCGGTGATGCCCGTGGTGTGCTTAGGGTTGTCGTGCAGGTGCGGCGCCAGTTGCAGGCAGACCTATCAGAATCTGAAGAGACACTGGCAGAGTTGCAAGGAGGTGATCTAGCTGATCCAGATGTAAGGGGGGACGAGGCAGATGTGCTGCGACGCATAGCAGATACATGGGACAGGCTGGACAGGTACACCCTGTGGCAATACAGGCAAGGACTGCACAGGGAAGGGATAAACCGGGAGGGCTCCTGGCCTGGATCCTGCGTAGAGAGGTTGTAACCCCTCCGGTCACACATTTGGTGGCCCCTGCGGGACCTGTAGTGACTTCTCGTTCGAATACAGTGGCCTCTTTCAAAGTGCACCTGGAGGCGGTATATAGGGTGGACCTGAGGGTCACCCAGGTGCTATATCAAGCATTTCTGGCAGACTTTGAGCTCCAGAGGATCTTGGAGGTGGCAGCGAGAGAGCTGGACGCTGGGCTTGACCTTGAAGAACTGTGCGAAGCCCTGTGTGTGCTTCCATAGTCTAAGACTCCGGGTGGGGATGGGTACCCGGTGGAGTTCTACCAGGATTTTTCGGCGGTGGTCACTCGGGGCCTCTTGGAGATTTTCTTAGAGGCCGAAGGGAAGGGGGAGCTGCCACACTCCATGCAGGAAGGGGAGATCAACATGTTGCCCAAACTGGGTGGGGAAAGAAGTGATCTGGCGGCATACCGACCGCTCACCATGATTAATTCTGATGTTAAGATCATGTGCTAACGTCTGGCTAACTGAGTGAACCCGGTTATGACTGGATTCAACGCAGGTTCATACCCGGCCTTAGCACAGGGATGAGTCTTAGAGTCAGCAGGGTGATCGACTCGTTGCGCACATTGGCCGCATTCTGGAACACGCTGCCCCTTTCATTGATGTGCAGGGTGGCGATCTCTAAAATGGTGCTTCTGCTGCAGTGTCTATATGTGGTGCAGAATTCCCTTTGTCCATTACCCGCTGGGGTGTTTCAAAAGCTGGACTCCATTTTTATTTTGCTTCTCTGGGCTGGGAGGCGTAGTAGGGTGGCATTGTTTACCCTGACTTGCCGTTATGAGGAGGGGGTTCTGGAAGTGCTGCGGTTGGAGTTTTATTATTATGCCACGCAAACGCAGCATGCGCTAGATCACTGGAGAGTGGGGCTAGCTATGAGAAACATATGTTGGTGGGAGTGGTGGAGGTCATGGATCTCCTGTCTTTGTTGATGGAGGGCGACAGTGTGTCTCCTGACATGCCTTACGTGGTCCGGCATACCGCACATATTTAGCATAAACTAGTGAGGGTTGTACTTCGTAGTGTCCCCTTTCATAGGGAGTTGCCGGTATGGATACATGCACTGGTCAGGCGCATGGTTGACAACATGAACTGTCAGACCTGGAAGGAGGGTGGTTGTGAAGCACTTGGCGACTTGTACCCCAATTAACATTTTATTACATTGAAGGATACATGGGGCAAGTTTGGGTTAGGCCCTAGGCACTTCTTGCACTATGCCAGTCTGGCCGAGCTGGCCAAGGAGACCTGTACCACCTTTCCGATGGCGCTGGTTCCCTCCTGCATCCTGGGAATCCTATTGACCTGCGGGTCTGGTCGACATTTGGTGTCCTTATTATACAGAGCAATGGTGACTGAAGCTGAGGGGGGCACGTTACGGGCTCAGGCGACATAGGAGGCTGATCAGGGGGTGCCGCTGCTGGACACGGACTAGCTGCATATATATACACTCACCAAAACAGTATCTAGCAATGCTCGATTCAAGCTGGTCCACTACAGTTTCCTGCATCACACTTACATTAAAGTTGCATAAAATAACCCAGACGGACGCCTGTCCACGTTGCCGGGGGTCCAGGGACTGATTTTTTACATTTAGCAGGGGTGTATCGTCTGGTGCAGTATTATTGGGTGCAGGTAGTTGAAAAACTAGTACACATCACCTCATTGGACTGTTCCCTCTCCTGCAGTCTTGACTTATGGGCAATATAAGCAGACCTGATGGGCACAAGATAGCATACAAATACCTCCAGCTCGGGCTGGTCCTTGCCCGCCTCATGGTTGCCATAACATGGATGGGTCAGCGTGCCCCAGAGACTGAGAGCTGGTGCAGGGACAATGAAGAATAGACACTGGCTGAAGAGAGTCACTTGAAACTAAGTAGGCGGGATGAGAATGTAGAGGATGATATACAGCTATGGAGGCCACTGGGAGACAGGTTTTTGGCTAGTGGGGACGTTTCATCGAGTGATGTATCTACTGACACGGAAAATTAAAGCCCGAGTGGTCTTGGAACATGGTGGAGAGGTACCACACAATTTGGGCAAGGTGGATGCTCTGTTCTGTATAGATTGATATTCTTCCCCTGTGAGAACAACTATGCTGCTATGCTTCTGTTCTCTTCTTGACACGCTGCCCACTGTGGCGAATGTTTTTTGCTGCAATGTTGGTTCAATTTTACTTATAAATGAAGGTTTTGAAAACAAAAATCTCTCTTTCCTTCCCATAAATGATAGTTTAACTGGGTTATATCAGATGTTTGAACAATTTCATGTTTGACTTCAAGATGTCTTCTATTAAGGGTGGCTTTTGCAGACTTTTTTTTTTTTAACTTGATGCATTTGTTTTATGCATTGTCAAAAAAAATTATGGAGTGAGGCATTGTATGTAGTCTGTGACTTGCAGTCAACAAGCGTGTGTTCTAGATTTGGATCTTCTAGACACTGAGGTTCTTGGTGCTGATGATGTTTTCTGTCTTGTGAGAGGACTTGGTCAGCATTACGTAGTTTGTTGCTAGTAGGGCTGATAGAATGGGTCTGCTCTTACTAACTATTTATTATGTTTTGGTGGGTGGGGGTTTCATCCCCCAGTAGGTATATAATGATGCTCATCGAATTGGGATCACCAAATTTTGTTTTGGATTAATGTTTATTTTGCTCTAAGGGTGATAATTGCTTCTTTGAAGTGCACAGCCTTTCCTTTTCTTAGAGAAACTAAATTCAGTTTTCTGCAGACTATTGATAAACCACTCAGCCTCGCATGTAACTAACTGCATCTTTCTGCCAAGTTCATGAAGGCAGGTTCTGCAAAAAGTTCAGCACATGTAATCATGCCTTGAACTTTTTTTTGTTTAAATAAACTGCTTCTGTACAAAATTTCCTTTCAAAATGCAATGTAAGACACACTAGCTTGGTGTTGTCTTTTTTTTCCTGAACTTTCGAAAGCTGTGTTTGGTTTTTGGGTATCTCTCCAGAAAGTGATTGTTAGAAATGGGGGTCTCTAGTTGGCAAGGGCTTGCACCTCTGTCCAAATAGGGACCCTTCTTCCTAGTCAGGGTAAGGGAGTTACACTCCTAAAATAACCCTTGCTCACCCCCTTGGTAGCTTGGCACGAGCAGTCAGGCTTATCTTAGAGGCAGTGTGTAAAGCATTTGCACATAACCAACAATAATACAGTGTAAGTACTACAAAAGGACACCACACCAGTTTAGAAAAATATCCAATATTTTTATATACTTAAGACAAGACCAAAAACGATAAAAAACCACAATACAGTACTTAAAAATCTTCAGTTATCAAAATATGCTTTAAAAACAGTTCCTTGAGGTCGATAGCTCCGTCCGGGGCTATCACGGCGTCGTGAGCAAACAAATCCAAACGGTTCTGGCTGACCGCGGCGTCGCGGGCCAGCTACGGTGTCGGGAAGACCCGCAAACAGTACCTTTTAGAAATGCAGGGCGTCGGCGACCTCTCGTTGAGCTTCCGAAAGCACGGCGTCCGCAGGCATCGGTTCCGGAGGTCGGTGCAGGAGTCGTCGGGGCCCTCCAAGTCACACGCGTTGCAGATCGATCTCCTCTCTGTTGAAGTCAGGAGCGCTGGCGTCGGCAGGCGCCGGGTGCTGCGGTGCGAAGTGCAGCGGTGCGGCGTGCGGTGCCCTCAGGTCGCGGTGCGAGCAGCGGCTCGGTGGCGTCGTCGGATGGCGTCGTCGGTGAGACCAGGGTCGCGGTGCGAGATGAAGGTGGTGCTCGTCACGGTGCTGGCAGGTCACGGTGCAAGCAGCGTTGTCGTTGCTGAAGCGATGTCGTCGGCTGACGAACTGGAGTCGATGGCGCCGGCGTCGGTAGGCCAAGGCTGCGGTGCGGGATGAGGGCGGTGCGTCGTGTAACTTTACGAGCGGTGCCCTCGAACCACGGTGCAAGCAGCGGCGTAGATTTCGGCATGGAGCGTCGTCGGGGATACCAAGGCGTCGTCGTGAAGCGAGGCGGTGCGGAGTGCGGTGCCCACAGGTCGCGGTGCGAGCAGCGGCTCGGTGGCGGCGTCAGGAGGCATCGTCGGTGAGACCAGGGTCGCGGTGCCGCGTTGCGGCGGTGCCCTCTGCGGTGCCACGGCGTCGTCGTGAAGCGAAGCGGTGCGGAGTGCGGTGCCCACAGGTCGCGGTGCGAGCAGCGGCTCGGTGGCGGCGTCAGCAGGCGTCGTCGGTGAGACCAGGGTCGCGTTGCGGAGGTGCCCTCTGCGGTGCCTTCGGGACACGGAGTCGGCAGCGGCGTCGTCGACGTCGTCGAGTTGCTTTTCTTCTGTTGCAGCACAAAACACACAGTCCCCAGTGCTGAGGGCAGAAGAGCTTGGAGTCTTTGTTGTGCCTGAGACTTCTTGAACAGGGGGCAAGCTCTACCTCAAGCCCTTGGATAAACTCACAAAAGTAGATTGCAGAAAGTTCAGTCCAGTCCTTTCACTGCCCAAGACAGAAGCAGCCACTGCAGGCCAACACAGCAAAGCACACAGCAAAGTGGTAGTTCCTTCTCACAGCTTCTCCAGCTCTTCTTCTTGGCAGTCTTCTTGATCCAAAAGAGTTCTAAAGTTCAGGGGTCTGGGCTCCAATATTTATATCCCAAAATCCTTTGATCTATTAGGCAGAGAGTGTCTGTGCCAAGCCAGAACCAGTTCTGGCTTCTCTGGTGTGACTTCCTGGCAGGAGGTGGAGACGGCATTGTCAGAGGCAGACCAGGCCCTTTGAGGTGCAAGGAAATCTCCTCCCCCTTCCCCAATTGCAGCCCAGGTCTATTCAGCCCTTTCCTGACCCACCTAGACTATCTGGAGCCCCTCCTGCTCCCCAGCCTTCTGTCATCCAAAACCCAGACAGGCAATCCACATTCCAGCAGAGGCACACGGGATGACTGAGCAAGAAAATACCTACTTTCTAAAAGTGGTATTTTCAAACACAGAATGTAAAAATCACCTTCACTAAAAGGTGCATCTTTAGATTCTGAGTTCAGGCATACTAAACTTCATTTTCTTACCTAGTTCCCAGGGCCAGTTATGTTTATAAGATGTTATAAACAAACTTCCCATTCTGTCCTATGGGGAACAGGTAGCCTTGCAATAGTGAAAAACGAAATTGACAGTAATTCACTATCAGGACATGCCACACACACCAGGGCATGTCCTACCTTTCACATACACTCACCCTGCCCACAGGGGTACCTTGGGCCTACCTTAGGGGTGCCTGACCTGTAAGGGAAGGTTGGGGCCTGGCAAGTGGGTGCACTTGCCAAGTCGACATGGCAGTACCAGACTGCGCGCAGACTCTGCAATGGCAGGTCTGAGTTACCTTTTCAGGGCTACTCACGTGGGTGGCACAATCAGTGCTGCAGGCCCACTAGTAGCATTTGATTGACAGGCCCTGGCACACTCAGTGCACTTTACTGGGGACTAACAAGTAAATCAAATATCCAATCATGGAAACACCAATCCATAACACATTTTTCCACAGGAGCACTTGCATTTTACCACTGATCAGCAGTGAGAAAAGTGCGCAGAAACACTAAGCCAGCACAAACAGAGTCAAAACCGGGAGGTCAGAAAGCAAAAACTCAGGGGAAACACGCCAAAAGATGCCAAGTCTAACAGTGATCAATTGGCATGTGGCTTTGTCTCAACCATTATTGTATTTAGTGTAGTGAGCTGCTAGACGCTAATCAACAGCAGGCCGTAGAGAAACTGAGTGGAAAGAACATGCTTCCCATTGTGTTTAAAAAAAAAAAAAATCTGTAGTTGTTAGTTTAATTTTGTTGGTAATTGCATTCTTGTTTTCTGTCTTTTTGTACCCTATTGCTTTCAAGCACAAAAATATATAGACCAAGGAGTTAAAAAACCAAAGAAAGGCACTAACTGGTCTTTGCTATCCAAAACCGGAAAGCCCGGGTTAAGCCAATGTTCTGGTGAGATGAAGCACTTGGAGACACATGGGGTCCTTTCATTCTGTTTTGACATAGATATAGTAGCTTTTTAGAAAATCATGCAAATATTGTGCAAAATTTATTTTGGAAAATTAATGGTTTTAATGGTGCATAGAGTCGTAACCGAATGTCTGAAATTGCACTTGAAACAAATATGCTATGATTCTTGGAAGTGTAATTAATACAAGAGAAGTAGTTATGCCACATTTTTATGTGACATATCATTATTTTAAAATAAATGCAGTTTCTGGTGTTTTTGCTCATCTTGCTCCCGCTCATTCGCCTCCCAGTCAGTGTCCCCCTGCAAGTCATCTCTCCTCACGTTTCGTCTGAACACCAAGTAAATGACACCAAAGATGCAAAGATGGACAGTTGTGTTGGGGAGTGTGTATTGTGAAGGAAGTTTCTATTGTGTGCCTCAAGAGTCATTTACAAGGACTTCAGATAGAAATTCTGTTGTAGGCATGTTAATGATATAAGCCATTGTTGGAGAAATGTTTCATTTTGTGGTGTACATCTCCGAAATGCAGGTGCTGAGGGAGAAGCTGGAAGATTTCTTTTGCCTTAAGAAATGGGTTAGTGCTAAAGATTTAAAGTATTACGTTGTTGTTTCTGATTTGCCAAATGTGACCCTAACCACGATAATACCATGATGAGTTTTCAGAATCTATTAATAGTTTATGTGAATTGTATATGAATACTCCTGAGTCTTGGGAGTCCGTTAGCTTTTTGACTTTTGGGTCTGTTGGCTTTTGGGGATTTTTGCTCTTGACTTAGGGCTTTTGGATGTTTTGGCTTGCCTTGGTCATGCTCTTCATTCCTCTCTAGGGGGATGTCTTTCAATTTTATTCCAGAGACTTTGTCCATTTGCTTTTAGATTCTCCATTGGGATTCTATCAGTGCTCTTAATGAGTTTGACTTTGAGGGTTCTTATTTCTGTATTTGAGCCTTCATGGCTATTCCTGCATTTTTCGCACTATCACGTTTATAAATAATTGTGTAATAAACCCATTTTGCCTTATTCCTGATCTAGAACTCTATAATTAATGCTTCCATACTTATTTTGTTTTAACTTTGTGAATTTTTCTGATGAGGAGTGTATTTTCTTACCGCAAGACCAACTGGAGATTTTGGAGCTGAATTGAATAGGTACAATTCGGGGTGATCAAAAAATATTGGGGTTTTCAGCACAATCAGCAATCAGTATTTTTGCGTCCAGTAGAGAATTTTACTAACTGTCTTATGCACTTGTAGGTTCGTCTGTACAATTCCGAATCACAATGAGTCATAATCTGACCTACCTCATGAATATTAATGTGGTATGTTGCAAATTGTGACTCGCTATAATTGGAGGCCATCAGAGGGACAGTGTCTTGCAAGAGTCCGCAGACATGCCCGCTTCTTGCATACAAGATGCTAAAGTCAATCCAAAGATGCAACTAAAAAGTGCCTTTTCACATTCTTGAAATCGGGCACATATCTAATCATTCAGGGTCCAGATACAAACAATATTAGCAGTAAAATCTGTCTCTAACTTGGGTAGTGGGGGATGGGAGGAAGGTCTGTCTAGTTGGCTACCGGTTGATGAGATGAGCCTGCACCCAAAGGCAATATGATTTCCCTCTTTCCAAAGATCATTCATCTAGTTCTTTCTTCTGCACTGCTTGATAGCAAGTTTCAATAGTGCAGGCCCTCTGCTGGCTCCCAATCCAGAATCCAGTTGACCATTTTCTCATTTGACGTCTACTTCACCATGGAGTGAATGTTAAATCTAGAGTCATGTTAAACTTATAAGGAAAACATCTATCATATGGGACGTTATTTTCTTGTGTTTCAACAATGAACATTGTATGTCTCAACAAATAAAAATAATTTGGCTCAAACCCTTTCACAAATGTTAACACAGAGAATTTCTGTTTCTATACCATTTATTTGAAGGCCTTACCCTTTTACCATTCATAACAGTTCTCTGCCTTTCAGCTCTAATGTACTGAATACTGTATGAAGACGGGCACCCTGAATAAGAAATCTGTTGTGTGCATTCAATTATTTTAATTAAACTGTTGCCCACATTTATAATAAAAAGTGCTCAGTATTGTGGCATGCTTTGTGGTGAATTATCTGAGTTATAATATTTATTAAGAAGTCTGTAGTTGCGCCAATCAGCTTCATTCAGACTAATAATTAGAGGTGGGCAAGCCACTGAAAGTTCAAGCCAGGAGTATGAATCTGCTTCAGCTCAGGGTCCTCTTGTAAACTTGAGCCCAAAATGAGCCAAGCTTTTACGGGAGCCAATGTGGTCTTGTGGCTATAGCTGCTGAGCATGCAACACCATGATTAACCCAGCCTCTGCTCAGAATCATGTGAATCCCAGCAAATCTCCCAGTGATGAAAAAGGGTGGAACATAATCTGTAGTCAAGTGTTCCTATGTTCTTGGGCAATGTTTGTGCTGTGTAAAACAGCCAAAAATAAAATCTAGATTCTATGTCAGGACCGGAGGCTTTGGGTTAGGCTTTTCTTTCTCCACTTTATTTTGTCCAGCAGCCATCAATGGTTAACAAGATATAACAAAACTGCATTTCCCATGATGCAACGTGAAATGGAACAAGAAAAAACTTCCAGAATATAGTCCAATCACGGTGCAGAGCCTCCAATGGCTTCCCCCGAGGATGCTCTACCCTCCTTTTTCTCCGCTGCTCCAGCAGCATCAGCTTAGTGACTTGTTTTTTCTCTGGTTTACCTCACGTTTAATAACTGTTAAAAAGGAATAACTGGTGGTTTATTGTCAATATTTGGGGCATTTAGCCGCATGGGGGCTTGATTAGCACTTGCATATCGTGCCGTTACAATTTTGCACGTTCGACGGCCGCGGGAGTGTCTCTCGCTTCCTGCGCGGTCGCTCTCTGGACTGGAAGGCGCTCTGCGTGGTGCGGCCTCCGGCCGCTAGGGGACTGTGCTAACTAAATTTTCGCGCTTGAGTGCGGCTGTACCCCCTGCACGACCGGCGAATCTTCCTTCTGCTCAGTTTCAAACACGGAGAGACTCGCACAGTCGTTTTTGCTCCTACACACGCGGGGGAAGTCAATTACACTCAATTGCCTTTGAATCTTGTTTTCCTTGTCAAGTGAGAGCCCCTGCCTGGAGCTTGACACCCGTGACTCGGGTAAGATAAATAGCACCAATACTGAAGGGACCAGCCTGGGCAGACACACAACCCTTCAAAAAAAGGGAGCAGTGGTCCCAGGCGTCACGCCTCTATCAGCAACCTCAGGGTCATTAACTGTGGTACAGGGAAACTCCCTATATAATCCCCTATCACCCATAGTCCCCACTGTCTATACTATGGAGGACGTTGAAGATTATTGTGAAGAGGAGGAAGAGGTTACTTACCTTCTCATAGATGATCACTTTTGCCAGTTTATGGACACCTCTATCCTCAAGGCGGTCTCCCAGGTGGTAGCACCCTTGGAGAGAAAGATAATTCAACTTCAGGCCCAGTGCCAAAAACCTCTTGAGACGAGGGAAGACCCGTCTGGGGCTCTGAACCCCCTACCTCCAGGGCAGCCCCCCACTGCCACCACAGACCCCAAACGAAAGCATGTTGAGAGTAGGTGCCGATGCATTCGAGCTCTTAAAGAAAGCCTTTATGGATTCCCATCCCCCTTCAAGTCCCGCTCGCCCTCAGAGAACCTGGCAGGACCCTCAGGGTACCCGGATATTTTGCCTACGGGGGATCCGGATGAATCCCCCCAGACCTCGGACGGAGACGGGGAGTCGGGCAGGCCATGGTGCCCTGCAAAGGCAGGTCAGGACGTAGAACCCGATGCAGGGAACAATATGTTGAAACCTGATGATCTCTTACACCCAAGGTCAGTGGAATGGACACCTGCCCCTAAGGTAGCAGCATATATGGCTGCCAGGCTTCGTAAACCACTCGACAAGGAGGTTAGAAGTTGCCTCTGAGCAGAATGTCCGAGACAGGCTTTGGAGGGGAAAGTCTCCCTTACGCTGGAGGTGGACCCTAAGATGGCCACTTTCCATGCCAAGTTCATCCGTGACCCAAAGAAGGGCATAGACCGTTCCTGGCAGGCGTGCCAGGACAAACTCCTGGACACCGCAGGTTCTCTAGCGAAGATACTAGACATGACGGAGGACGCAAAAAACCTCTGGCACGCTTATCTCCCCAGAGGCCCTTTCTAGCTGGGTGCAGAGAGCAGTCATATTCTTAGGGAATGCTAATGCAGCAATATCCACCGAACTACGCAGGCCATTGCTGATAAAAACAGACCCTAAGTTAGGAGAGCTGGCCACTTCGGAAGCTGGAACGGTGGCGGAGGGCAACCTCTTCGGTGACCCCTTCGTTAAGGAGTTAGGTAAATTTGTGAACACGTTCACTTCACTTGACAAGGCCCAAACGTCTACAAAGCGCATCTTCACCCCGCATGGTTTTGGCGCAGCCGGTCGTGGCAGGGGGCGCTCGACCGGCCGTTTCTTCAATCATGCCTCCTTCAAGTCCGCAGAACCTCGCAGAGGACAGTGGCAGGACCCTAATAATTTCGGGAACTTCTACCCTACGAGGTCGTACCCGCGCTGCAGGGGCGGTAGAGGAAGAGGAAATGGATCTTACAATAACCAACAAGGTGAGCTTTCAGTGCTCGGGGGATATAGAGATAGGGGGCAGACTACAATTATTTGTCCACAAATGAGCCTCTGTAACCTCGGATGCCTGGGTCTTACAGACAGTACAAGGCTTCCAGATAGTTTTTCGAATACCCTACCCAAATGGTTCGCCCAGACCCCTTTCCTTTCCAGTGGAACAGATGGAACTGATAGGGAAGTTTCAGACCTCCTTCAGAAAAGGGCCATCGTGCCCTCCACCCTCCATCCCCAAGGTTTTCTCAGCAATCTCTTCCTGGTAGAAAAGCAGGACGGGGGTTATCGCCCGGTGATAAACCTCAAGGAGTTCAACAAGTGGCTGATCTACCGCCACTTCAAGATGGAAGGTATACACCTCCTCAGCGACCTTCTCCAGGGCCAAGATTGGATGGTCTGCCTGGACCTCAGGGATGCATACCTTACGATCCCAATATTTCCCCCTCACAGGCGTTTTCTTCAGTTCCAGTGGAACGCCCAGATATTCGAGTTCTCCTCCCTCCCTTTCGGTCTATCCTCCACTCCGTGGTGCTTCACCAGGGTGATGAAACCTGTGGTGGAGCGCCTAAGATCGGATGGTGTCAGACTGATAGTCTACTTGGACGATATCCTCATAATGAACCAGTACCCTTGACGCCTGCTCGCCCAGTTACAACAAACAGTAAACCTGCTAGAATCTCTGGCTTTTGTGGTCAACAAATCCAAGTGAAATCTCATTCCCTCTCAGAAGGTTCAATTATTGGGGTTCATGGTAGACCCAGTCAGCGCGACTCTGAGCCTTCCCCTTGCAAACTGTCCAAGATCAGGCACGAGCTGAGACGCACACTAGCCAAATCCACTATTTCCCTACGCCACCTAGCCAGGGTGGTGGGCCTTCTATCGTCATCAATACTGGCCATATTTCCGGGCCCCCTCCACTACAGGGCCCTTCAACATCTCAAATGCTCACACTTACGCAGAGGTCTCACTTTCTACCAATTTGTGCCCCTCTCGGAGGAGGCCAAGACCGAACTGCAGTGGTGGATCTCCAACATTGAGGCGTGGAACGGCCGGGCCATCTTCGTATCCCAACCCGATCTGGTGATCGAATCCAACGCCAGCGGCTCGGGCTGGGGTGCTCGATGCGGAGCTATTTCTACCGGCGGAAAATGGTCTTCTACAGAACAAGGCCTTCACATAAACTGCCTGGAATTAATGGCAGGGTCCTTCGCGGTGAAATGCTGAACCAGGGACAAGGCCCAATGCTGCGTCCTTCTCAAGATGGACAAAGTGGCGGCGATCCGTTATATCAATCATCTAGGGGGGGAGAGCCAACACCCTATTGATCTGGGGCGCGACCTCTGGGAATACTGTCTGACCAACCAGTTATCGCTATCGGCGGAACATCTTCTGTGAGTATCCAACCAGGTTGCGGACCGGTGCTCCCGCCATTGGAAGGACACCACTCTCTGGAAGCTACATCCCATGGTATTCCGGGAACTCCAGTCCCGTTGGGGCCCCTTCTTGGTCGACTTCTTTGCCTCCCGGCTGGATTTCCAACTGGGGAGGTATTACAGCTGGCGCCCGGACCAAGAAGCGATGGTGGTGGATGCATTCCTTCAGGACTGGAGCACAGAGAAGGGTTATGCATTTCCCCCCTTCGCAATGATAATTAGAGTGTCAACCCAAATACGGAGACAACGGGCAGATCTGGTGGTGATCACTCCAATCTGGAGGCCGCAAGCTTGGTTTCCAGTTCTGATGGAACTTTCTTGGGATTTTCCAATCAGTCTACCCCACTTTCAGGATCTCCTCCGGGATCCTCAAGGGAAATCCCCATCACCTACTTCTCACGGGCGCGCTTCACCTGATGGCCTGGCGGGTTACAAGCAACACTGGAAAGTGCCAGGCCTTTCAGGCAGACGCTGCCTCATTGCTTGCAAAGTCTTGGGCAGAGAGCACTAACAAGAGATACCGCTCCGCCTGTTCTAGATGAGGGAGCTGGTGTGTTCAACAACAGGTGGATCCGATGAGGGCCGATGTTGTCCATGACCTTAATTTCTTAGCCTCTTTGGCAATGGAAGGTTTGGCTTACAGGTCGATTAATACATTCAGATCAGCAAAATCGGACGGGCATGTCCCAGTGGATGGCCATCCAATAGGGGAGCATCCATTGGTATGTAAGCTTCTAAGGGGTATCAGACTGTGCCCCCGGAACCTCGGTACTCCTCCCTATGGGATGTTAACAAAGTCTTAAATTTGTTTCGATCGTGGTCATCTAATAAGTACCTATCCAGAAAACAGATGTCAGCAAAATTGGCAACACTTCTATGTTTGATTTCCTGTCGCAGAGTTTCCGACGTGAGAGCATTGGATCTCACAGGCAGAGTTTTCACTCCTGAGGGAGTTACTTTTCATATCTCTAGGAGAACCAAGTGTAATTCGAAGTCGGTGTCCTGTCCCGCCTTCCAAGGTGTACCAAAATTATGTGCGGTCAGAGCACTCAAAGCCTATGAAGTGGCAACCGAAGACATACGCCCACAGGGCGTCAGACAATTGTTCATAGCTCTCACTAAGCCACACGGGGCAGTTTCCCCCCCTACGATTGCGCGATGGGTCCGCTGGGTCATGCAAGAAGCAGGGATAGACACCTCATGCTTCGGAGCCCACTCTGTCCGTGGGGCAATGACATCGAAAGCTTTCTCTCTGGGGACGCGGCTAGAAGACATCCTTAATGCCGCAGATTGGTCCTCAGACTCCACCTTCAAAAGATTCTACTTCATGCCAGTGTTAACGCTGGCATCTTTGGTGGTGGACAAGCTTTAAACTAGCCTAATCCAAAGCCTCTGGTCCTGACATAGAAGGAAAAATTTCCAAACTATCGTGAAGGAAACTTTCAATTCAATTAAGGACGCGGAGGCGAGGATTAGCCCACCCAGTTATTTAAATCCCTCCCAGAAGACCTACGTAGGTAATGGAAGTAAGACTTTTTCAGTTTTCTAACTGTTCTTATTAATTTGGTTGTTAGGTTGGCATTGCTATTGATGCTCAGACTGCTTGTTACCTGATGGTGAGCGTTTTCCTCTATTCCGGAGTTACAACCTTCTCTTTATTTAACTTAAGTACGGATGCCAATAAACAAGAATAATCCGAAGACTTGCTGGATGTGGTCGCAGGAAGAAAGAGGAGGGTAGAGCGTCTTCGGGGGAAGTCATTGGAGGCACTGCACCGTGATTGGACTATATTCTGGAAGTTTTTTCTTGTTCCATTTCCCGTTGCATCATGGGAAATGCAGTTTTGTTATATCTTGTTAACCATTGATGGCTGCTGGACAAAATAAAGTGGAGAAAGAAAAGCCTAACCCTCGCCTCCGCGTCCTTAATAGAATTTAAACCTTCCTTTATTATAGCTTGGAAATATTTCATTCTGCCTGTCACCCAAGCTTTAGTCTTATCCTCCAAGAATTAGGGACGTGTCAGAAAGATACTAGCTAAATTGTACAGTATGGTACTGGAAATCTAGGATCAATCCTGGGTTCCTTGCTTGACCTAATTGTGTGATTCTAGGCAAATACTTTTATTTAACAGAGCCCTCTTTTTGTTCATTATAATATCTGAGAGCTCCTTCAAATATGTGAGTGCAGGATCTGTGCTATATAAAAATCTCCTGTGTGTTTGATTTATTAGCCGAAAATGTTACTCCATCTGTAATGTGATTCTTGGTCACATAGACAATACCCTGACAGGGATGTGGAATTCCTATAGCCTGATGCCCAGGACATATTGTTTGGGGTCAAGGGCAACAAGTTTTCATGTGTATTTTGTCTTTGGGACAAGTAGGCCCAACCCCCTGCAGCACAAACCCTTTGACTGCCAGTTTGCAGTACCCCATTATGGATCAGGGAAGGGCACTGTCTGCAGTTAAGGTAATATTTTTGTCCATATGTTAATGCTGTTCAAACTTGTATTTATGGTTCATTAATTGAAAGCCTTTATTATTAGGGTGAGTGCTCTAAGTAAATGTTGTAAGCTCTGACTGCACTACTGACAGTGGTTCCAGTATAAAAATGTGTACATACTTTTTCAAAGTTTAGCAATAGGAGGCTATGTATTATGCTCCCAGAATGCTGTCTGATTTGATGGAAATATTTGCAGAAGCTTGAAAGCAAGATTGATGATTCTTTGCTTTCAAAATAAAATGTTCATAAAAAATGAAAGCAGGAAAAAAAACATTTCGCTAAACCACTGTAAACTTTTAGGTACCATTTCTTTGCAGCATCATTTAGTAATGTGTTGATGCATGCTAGTTTTTCCCAAAAATATTCATAATGGAAAATCAGTGTAACCCGTTTCAATAAGATTATGGGAAACAAAAATAAACAAGTATTGGCAAAGCCAGTAGGTCTGAATTGGTGGTCATCTTTTTAGTTTTGCCAATGTGTTAATTGTTTTGGCATGGTTTTTGTAAAACCTTATTGGTGTGGGAGCTGCCGGGCCCTCACCATTATAACAAACATTGGCAAAAGCAAAAATTGTTTTTGGTCTCAAAAAGCACACACTGCCACAGTAGTTACTGGCACTGAACAAAACTACTTTGTGTGCCGATATGCTCCTTGTGAAAGAGCAGAATGCTGTCACTCACAGTGAAGCCAAATGATACAGAGAGAGAGACAGAATTTTAATAAACTCAAAAGGTCACGGTCAACGCCAGACCAAATTAGGGGGCCAATTATTAAAGAAAGTCTCAAAAGTGCACCCATGGTATATGTCCTTGCATTAAGTGCAGCTATACGGCTTTAGTGAATTCCCAAGAATTTACAGAACTAGGACAAGAAATAGTACTCCTAGAAAATATGTGAACTACATTTTAGCATGTGTATATTTGCTCATTTGAAAATCTGAGTGTTTGCAAGTTCACTTTCCCTCTAACCACTTTGTTCCTAACTCTTGAATTAGGTTTACATCTGCCATTGTCAGGAGTAAATTGCCAGCATTTCTCAGTATGGGAACAGATTAGAGAAGAGTTGTTGAAAACCCTTAAAATATGCAAGTTAGTAGGTTTGCATAGACTCAAAAGGGCATTCTAACACTGGAACTATTGCTTACCACTACCTTCAGCCCCAGTATGTAGATCTGCAGAAACGTGGCAACATAATGGGATTGGATTGCAAGTATTCAAACACTACTATGGTATGAGCCTTGGCATAATCAGAGAGGCTCTATCAGAGCTCTCATATAATGAGATTACTGCCATAATTTGTCGCCGCATTACATGGCACCAAAGGAACAAGTGGATTTTGTTACAGGACAAGTAGATTTATGAAGCAACCTGCCCCATGGACAAGTAGATATTTTATTAAATTCCACACCCCTGCATGACAACTGACTTGCATTTTAGTTCACTAATGGCAATCACTTTTAATAACAACAACTCAGTGCAGAGATATGTGGTGTACTTCTGCGAAATGGTTTCACGTGTTAAATACTCTTTTTTGAATTTCGAAGGCACCGTATCTTATTCTCACACAATGTTTTTCCTAATTCACATGCCAAATGTTTTCCAGGCTCAGTACATGCACCTGCGGCCAAATCTGATGCTTAGCTGAGCTTTCCCTGTTAATTTGTTGGTTCGCCAACCGCTAGTCATGACTGGCATAACAAATTTGTTATGTTCTCGGGTGCTGTTTGAAATAAAATCTGGTGAAACTGAAATATTTGCATTGTTTTAATGTATTTTCCTCTTTCATAAAACCATTGAAACATTTTAACAGATTGGAGTAAAATAAGTTGCAAAATCAAATTAAATAGGACAAACGGTCATAAAAGGAAGAATGATTCTCAAAAAGTTAGAGAAGATTAGTATCATAAAATTAGCAGAAGTGAATTCTCTGACTCTATAGACGAAGAACGTGTCACAAATGGAGAAGTATACACGAAATTGGCCATGGATCTGCACACTAAATACACCAAAATCCCATTAAAAAAAATAATCCACAGAATCCAGCCAACGCATTTTGCTCAAACAAGCATTTGAACTTCGTCAGGGCTGTAAATAGTATACAAAAAACGCAAATAAGAAACCACACATCAACATAAATTTGTACAACAATACTTGTAAAGACAGACAAGTCACACAATAAAAGACCATGACAGAAAATAGTGTATGACAAGACAACAATCGCAACACATATGGGGCCAGATGTACGACCTTTTTTTGCGGTCGCAAAAGGGTATTCAACCCTTTTGCGACCACAAAAAACGGTGGTGGTATGTACCAACGCTATTTTGTGAGTCACAGACTCGCAAAATAGTGTTTGCGACTCGCTATTAGGAAGGGGCGTGCCAAGGGCGTCCCTTCCTAATAGCGAGTCCAAATGGTATGTACCATTGTTTTGCGAATGCATTTGCGGTCGCAAAACACTCGCAGTTTACCACCTACTTCAAGTAGGTGGAAAACCATTCGCAAATGGGAAGGGGTCCCCAGGGGACCCCTTCCCCTTTGTGAATTGGTGCAAAAATATGTTTTAAGAACAGGCAGTGGTCCCAGGGACAACTGCCTGCCCTTAAAAAATGAAACTGTAAAGTTTGATTTTTCTTTTTTAGATGCATCCCGTTTTCCTTTAAGGAAAACGGGCTGCATTTAAACAAAATAAATTGCTTTATGTAAAAAGCATTCCCAGACATGGTGGTCTGCTAACCCCAGCAGGCCATCATCCCTGGGAGTGCTAGCCATTCCCAAAGGGGTCGCAAATTGCCCTGACCTCATGAATATTGATGAGGCATGCAATTTGCGACCCCATTGGGCATCGCTAACAGTGTCTGTGACACTGTTGTACATTGCATTTTGCGACTCGCAAATTGCGAGTCGCGAAGCGATGCAATTTGCGAGTCTCAAAATGCAAGCTTCGTACATCTGGCCCCATATCCATAATCACAAAATAATATCACTATGGGAACTAGTGTGCAAGAAAACCCCACCAAAGAAGTGGACCTGCTCCATTACTACTATCCTGTATCTCTTTTAAAATGGATAACACAGAAGAGAAGAATAAATCAATAAGGCTAGTTACAAAACTATACAATACTTAACAAATATTTACATTAACCAATGTTATCGTATCATATTTCTAATACTTCCATAACTTTTAATGTTTTCAATATTTTAATAATTATCACACATTGTACCTTTATATTTCTTGTAATAGTACTACAGATCCTACGTTACATTTATTTACCTCATATATAGGTAAAAATGAACATACCTCTAATATCTTAATATCCTTTATACTCCTGATGCAGAAATGAATTAAAGCAGTCTTCACAATTCATTGGTCAAATTAAGCAGAAACTGTAATTGTATGATCTCCATATTCCTGAGCCAGATCCGCCAAAAACATCTAATGACGGCAGGTACCGGAAAAGAAGTGCACCGGGTTCTAATTGGTTGGAACTTTATGTGAGGTGTGGTTAACAAGTCCGCCATTGGTGTTTGGGTTGTTCATACTTCAGTTTTTGTACATTACTGCACCCACTATCCGTAACTGAACTCATACAAGTTCTACAAGACGAAAATGCTGAAAGTTAATGCCAGAAGAGAGTAATTGAAAAAACTATGATATTTTGATTAAGGTTATAGAAAATAACCAGAAATATCTGAAAGACATAAAAATGAGAAAGATTAAGAGAGATGACCGAGACTATAGGGAGGGTTGTATATATACTTTTGCTAAAAAGTATGATAGTGTCAATTCGATTGATGACAGGAAATGAGCTAGGGAGGAGAGTGAGGAACTCAAATCAGCTAGCAATAGTTCCATTGCGCCAACAAGTACTACCACCTCTAGTCACTTGGCATCTGAAAACCCTTTAGGGGAAAGAGCATCTTCCTTCCAAAGGGAGCTGGAGAGGCTCCGAATGGGTGACGAACAACGCATAAAGGAGGTAAAACAACCAGAAGGGGCGGACTGAGGTGGAAAAGGAAACGGGTAGAAAAAATGGGGGTTCAGACCTAATCCAGGAAGAGTTAACTGGGAAGGGCCCCTTTAAAGGTGTGGCTCAGAATATATATATATATATATATATATATATATATATATATATATATATATATATATATATATTATCTACTGGCGGTCGCCAGTAGATAGTTATAGTTAGGACCTATTTTCCATAGGAAATCCGCAACATTCTATTTGAAATAACTTTGGCGCCGGTTGGCGAATCTTCGCGAAATTTTCAAAACTCGTGGCCCGCTCCGGTACGCTCCTATCCTGAAAGTCTCGGGGTGATTCGTCAAGTGGGGGCCGAGAAAAAAGGGGGGTCCCAAAACGTGTTTTCCCCATGCAATTTTCCATAGGAACCTTTCATCGCAGCTACAGCCCGAACGGCTGAACGGAATTACACCAAATTTGGAAAAAAGGTAGCCCTTGGTTCAGAGTCGTGCCTTTTGCTTAAATGGTGTAAATCCGTTCAGTAGTTCCTGAGAAATTTGAAAAAGAAAACACATATATATCTGGGCGGAGCCTAACCACACATGTCATCGTGAGATCTGATTGGCTGTCAGCACTTCATCCTGGAATTGCTGGCAGCCATCTTGGGACCAATATAAATGATAGTACCCCATTGAAATGCATTGTAGTGAATCGAAGATTTTGAGGGTTACCAAAAGGAGAACTATAAAGGGTGATGACAGACTTTAGTTACATTAGAATTCATTTGTTGATGGTACCATACTAATTTCAGGAATTGTGGTGTGTTCTAAGGTGATTTTACCCTGTGAAAAACCTTCTGCTGGGATATCATGAATCATGTTTGAGAGAAAACTATGTTCACATGCTTGTCCCATACAGTTTTGGAAGGTGCTCCAGAAGCTAAAATGAGAGCATATTTTCAGTAAATTCACATTATCTTTCTCAGTCATGTGAGAATGAAGTCTGACATTCTCAGTAAAACATGTACATCCAACAAGGGCAGAGACTGTCAGTTGATTCCTTTGTGTTCTACTGCAGCTTCCCAGAGTGTTCTAAAGCACAACTAGAGTGCTAACAGCCTTACTTATGACAAAAGTATGGCACACCTGAAGCCATCTTGATTGGAATAAACTGGTAACACTTAAAACATTTAATTTAAAAAGGAACAAAATGATGGGGTTCATTTTGTCATAGAAATTATGGTTAGTGCTGTAGAAAGAAAAATTAGGACATGTTTCAAGTGTGATCTCAAATATCTTCCTGTTATATTTCAACAGGAGCAGCCTGTCAGTTGATGCCTTTGTGTTCTACTGCAGCTTCCCAGAGTGTTCTAAAGAACAACTAGAGCGCTAACAGTCTTACTTATGACAAAATTATGGCACACCTGAAGCCATCTTGATTGGAATAAACTGGTAACTCTTAAAACATTTAATTTAAAAAGGAACAAAATGAGGGGTTCATTTTGTCATAGAAATTATGGTTAGTGCTGTAGAAAGAAAAATTAGGACATGTTTTAAGTGAGATCTCAAATATCTTCCTGTTATATTTCAACAGGAGCAGCCTGTCAGTTGATGCCTTTGTGTTCTACTGCAGCTTCCCAGAGTGTTCTAAAGAACAACTAGAATGCTAACAGCCTTACTTATGACAAAAGTATGGCACACCTGAAGCCATCTTGATTGGAATAAACTGGTAACACTTAAAACATTTAATTTAAAAAGGAACAAAATGAGGGGGTTCATTTTGCCATAGAAATTATGGTTAGTGCTGCAGAAAGAAAATTTACGGCATGTTTTAAGTGAGATCTCAAATCCTCTTCTATTTCATTAGAAAATTCTGACATGCAGACTGAAACAATCACTTTCAATACCAGCAGTAGACTTCCAGTTAAATCCCTGGTGAGCAGTAGCTTTACTCCAGTGATCTAATGAACAACTAGAGTGCTAACATTCTGAATTTATGGCAAATGTGTGACACATCTGAATGCCTTCTTGATGGAATCAAAGTAAAAACTGAAAGCATTTCCTACTGAGGAGACTGCAGTAAATGACGAAATTAGGAAACTTCATAACAAATAAGTCTCCCAAGATGGCCACCAGAGAAAAAAGAGCCCAAATGTAGCACAAATATCACCCAGATGTAGCCCACATATAGCCCAATGACAGAAGTGTGCAAAACACTTTTTATTTTTAGTTTTTCTGCAGTTTTATATAGTGCAAACTGGCCAGGTATTGGAGCGTTACATCTTACTTGGACCCCTTATTGCGTATTTTGCACGAAGTACATGAGATTGATCTTGCGAAACATTGAACTTTACGATTCTGTTAACCTGAAGTTGCTCTGAACCCGGCTTTGTAACACCCGTTTTTACCTACTGGTTTTAATTAATTCTCACTGTATTGTATTAGGAAAGAGGATTTACTGTTTTTATGTACACTTTTATGATCTATGTTTCTAAATCAGATCAAATAAAGTTTAATGAATTCTATGGCAGGACGGAGGCGAGGATTATGCATATCTTTCCTCACTTTATTTGCATAGCAGTTCAAAGAAAACGTAACACAACAATCATTAGACAAAAGACTACACAACCCATGAACCATTAGGGGGGTAGTCTCCAAGGCAACTATAGTCCAATCATATCACAGTCCATCGTATATAATATCGTGACGTCCCTTCCACTTCCTCTTTCTTCACTGCTCGTCAGTTAAGTGCATTCCTTACATTCTTGGCTTAATCTGACGTTGTTGCTGTTTGTATAGCGGTTTCTTGTGCACGTTATTAGCATTATTGCCTTGGAACTGCTTCATATTCCCTGCGCAGCAGGCTCTTGCCCGAGCGCGTTCTCCCCCTCGCAGTTTCTCCCGCTGTGTGCTCTGCGCGCGGTGAGATCCTGTCAGGCGCGTCTGGTCCGAGCGAGGCAGCTCCGTCGAGCGCTCCCGCTGGTCTTTACGCGCGTTTGGGAATCCGGTCACTCCTTTAGTGTCCGCTTGAATCCCGACCAACCCTCGCCTAATTTTGACACCGCTACGCGGTGATTTCCCCACACGGCCACGTTAGTGACCAGCGCCACCTGATGGTGGTAATTGGTATTGCGCCTCAGTCTATTCTTATAACAGCTTCGGGGAAAGCCCAGCTGTTGGAGCACTGGCGAGGGGACTGTCTTAAGGATTTTAAGGGCATTTGTTCTGTGCTCACACCCTCTGCTATCATGTCTTCTCCAGAAGACCATTTTTACTCCTCCTACCAGGAAGTGGAGGAGGAATGGCCCCCCAACTTCTCCCTCCAGCAGTGGACCAAGCCCTCTCTCTGGCTATTTCTAGGGCGCTGGCTCCTCTTAGGGATCAGGTTGATAAGCTGGCGAAAAGCATCCCTGGGGTGTTCAGTGACCCATATCTGGTGGTGGCGGGTCCAAGTGGCTCCCAGATGGGGAATAAAAGGGCCGTTAAGCATAACGCGGGGGACTTGGAAGGATTTGATAAACTTACGGAGACCTTCCTCAAGAGTGGGCGAACGCTAAAACATGCACCCTGCCGGGAGGAGGAGGGGCCCGGAGATAATTGCGACACTGTCACCACTATTGTAGATCCCGACGGCGGGTTTCCCTTAGAGGAAGAGGGTGCATCGGAGGACGATTTCTCCTCCGATGAGGATAAGGACTCGGGGTGTCCCTGGCGTCCAGAGTCCCACTCCTCTCAGTCCCCGGTTGGGGACGGGGTCCACTCGGACATGTTCGAGCCTACCCAAATTTACCATCCTAGGTCGGCAGAGTGGACACCTGACGCCAAAGTGACAGAGTATGTGGTGGGGAAAATCCATCAACCCCTTGAAAGGGAGGTCAGGAATAGGATGAGGGGAGAATGCCCCAGGCCCTCACTGAAGGGGAAGGTGGCACACACGCCTGAAATTGATGAGAAACTATGTACCTTTTTCTCCAAGTATATGAGGGATCCCAAGAAAGGAATTGATAGGTCTTGGACGTGGTAGGGCCCTTGACCCAAATTATTCAATTGACGGAGCGTTCCAAAGAGTCAGGATCCCCTTTGTCCACGGATATTGTGGCTGGTTGGGCGCACTACCCTAAACCCTAAAACACTACCCCTCCACTACCCAAACACCACTGCACTACCCTAAACCCTAAAACACTACCACCAGCACGACTCCCTACACTACCCAAACACCACTGCACTACCCTAAACCCTAAAACACTACCCCCAGCACGACTCCCTACACTACCCAAACACCACTGCACTACACTAAACCCTAAATCTACCCCCCAGCATGACCTCCCACACTACCCAAACACCACTGCACTACCCTAAACCCTAAAACACTAACCCCAGCATGACCCCCTACACTACCCAAACACCACTGCACTACCCTATACCCTAAAACACGACCCCCTACACTACACAAACACGAATGCACTAACATGAACCCTAAAACACTACCCCCAGCACAACCCCCTACACTACACAAACACCACTGCACTACCCTAAACCCTAAAACACTACCCCAGCACGACTCACACTACCCAAACACCACTGCACTACCCTAAATCTACCCCCAGCACGACCCCCTACACTACCCAAACACCACTGCACTACCCTAAACCATAAAACACTACCCCCAGCATGACCCCCTACACTACACAAACACCACTGCACTACACTAAACCCTAAATATACCCCCAGCATGACCTCCCACACTACCCAAACACCACTGCACTACCCTAAACCCTAAAACACTACCCCAGCACGACCCCCTACACTACCCATACACCACTGCACTACCCTAAACCCTAAAACACTACCCCCAGCACGACCCCCTACACTACTGCACTACCCTAAACCCTAAAACACTACCCCCAGCACGACCCCTACACTACCCAAACACCACTGCACTACCCTAAACCCTAAAACACTACCCCCAGCACGACCCCCTACACCACCCAAACACCACTGCACTACCCCACCCCATTCCCAATCCCCCTTACCTCTCACTCCTCATGGTTCCTCTTTCCTCGTGGTTCCTGCTTCACGTCATCTCTGAGGGGCGGTGCACGTCGTTGTGAGGAAACGGAACAGCCTCTGTTTCCTTACAACGACATGGATCGTCTACATGTTTTTAGAACGCATGGTCATTTACCATACATACCTTTACAACAAAATTCGTTGTAAAGGCATGCGTGGTAAATGACCATGCATTCTAAAAAATGCGTAGTAATGACTTCGTGATGTACAACGCATGCGTGGTAATGCATGCGTTGTAATGGTATCGCAAAGTAAAAAAGTCGTTGTAACGGCTGTTTACCGATCGAAGCTGGCCCCTGTTCTTCAGTGAGACGTTTATTTGATTAATTAGGAGGAAGGAATGTGGGTTTTTTTACCGAAAAGTGCATTCCCGGCTGTTGTTTTGTGAAAGTGTCCGCGTGTCCTGGTTTCACTTCCGGTGAGAGAGTGGAAGAGTCTGTTTGGATCTAAAGGAGTTCTGTTGTTGGACGGAGCCGGCGCGACATGTCATCAGAAAACATAGCTAATGGAAAGCGTCGTCCCTGAAGTGTGGAGCAGTGCCATGAGAGGTCAACGAGTGTGCGTCCCACCGCAGTATGACCGTACCGCGTGTCCCATGTGCCGCCTCCAGGGTATGGGAGGCAGAAGCGGCATCGCAGGTCCTCTTGAAGACCGTTGTAGCACTAATTCTACATTTTGGTACTAGGGCATTTTAACTTCGTTGTTCCTGCCAGATACAAAGAGAAGATCCTGTGTTATTCAGTGCCCTCGTTACCTTTTTTGTGGGTTGTGGTGCTTGTCACTTCGCTGCCCCGCCGGTGCACACGACTGGGCACCCCACCTTGTGTGCCATCTCCAGGGCCTCTGCCCTCGGATCACTGGTTTCGGTTTCTGGAGTGGCAACATAAACAGTTGCTCCCAAATGACTAGCCTGAACACTTAGGTGAATATCCCCTGCACCAGCATTCCACAGAAATTCTTTCCTAGCTCTCCCACGTCAACGAGCACGGCTCCGCTCGCGACACCGTATGACGTCATCGGAGCCATAAGAGGACCTCGTCGGCGTGCTGACGTCAGTTCCACCCATTTTTTCCGTGCCACCGAGGCAAACAGGGGACCGAAACATTTTCACATGTATACATAGTATAATAAATATATATATATTCACTGAAAAAACCATAGGTTTCAGGCACGTTATAGTTAGAAATTAGCATTTAAAAAACCTTAGAAATTCACTGAAAGACCATAGGTTTCAGGCACGTTATAGTTAGAAATTAGCATTTAAAAAACCTTAGAAATTCACTGAAAAAACCATAGGTTTCAGGGGCGTTATAGTTAGTTGGACATTTCACTCGTACAAAACCATAGAAATTCCCCGTTATAGTTAGTTCAGCTAACTATAACTCGCGCACTCGCAATGCACTGCTGATGACGTCACATATTACATCACTCATGACATGGTCAGTGACACCACTCATGACATCACTGATGACATCTCAAATGACATCACTGATGACATCATCCAGTGAATGTGTGTTTTTCTGAAAATTAAATATGTTTTATATATGTATATCTCAAGGTCGATGGAAGAATAAATGGGTATATAAGTGTCTAAATGGATGATTTTTTTGTAAAATTGATTGTATAACTGACTAAGTGTATCTTAGTGAATACATGGGTTAGTGAGTAATGTTTAAATATGAAAATATCTGTATCAGTCTCTCACTTTGTGTATAAGTGGCTGCATGGGTTGGTGAGTAGCTACATGAGTGTCTATATGGGTTATTAGTTGGTTTTTTGAGTATCAGTATGAGTGTCTGTATAGTTTGGTGGGGGTATTACTTAGTGCATAGATGCATGAATGAGTGACTCACTGTTTGTATGTGTTGAAGACAGCATGTGTGCAGGACTGTATAGGTGGATGAGTATGTGTATGGGTGTGTTAGTGAGTGAATGACTGTCTCAATAGTGTCTTTATGAGTAACTACATATGTTTTAAACTAGTATATGTGAGTATTGGTGTATATAAGTGAGTATATGTGAGAGTGAGAGATTGGAAGAGTTCCTGAACAAATAAGTAGGAGTTTCTATAAGTGATTGTTTAAGAGAGTAAGTATGTGTAAGTTTCTGTAGAAGTAAGTGTGGTAGTGTGTGTATAACTGTATATGCAAGTAAATGGATGTTTGATATTTTGTTTGCATGTGTGACTATGTGTTTGAGTAACTCTATGGATGAGTGGCGGTGTGTAACAGGATGTATAGGTGTATGAGTACAAATGATGAGTGAGTACATGTATGAGTGACTGTATAGGGACTGTTGGTGAATGAGTGGATGTGTGTGTAGATCTTGGAATTACTGAATAGGTGTGTTGTAACTGGTATTGGTATGTCCATTGTTTTGAAAATGTTAGTTTATATTTTTGAGTGTGTGTCTCAAAGGTTATATTAGGGTGAGAGGAGGTCTGCCACTCTATCACAAGGATGATGTCATGAGTGATGTCATCAGTGATGTCATTTGAGATGTCATCAGTGATGTCATGAGTGATGTCACTGACCATGTCATGAGTGATGTAATATGTGACGTCATCAGCAGTGCATTGCGGGCGTGCGAGTTATAGTTAGCTGAACTAACTATAACGGGGAATTTCTATGGTTTTGTACGAGTGAAATGTCCAACTAACTATAACGCCCCTGAAACCTATGGTTTTTTCAGTGAATTTCTAAGGTTTTTTAAATGCTAATTTCTAACTATAACGTGCCTGAAACCTATGGTTTTTTTCAGTGAATATATATATATTTATATATATATATATATATGGTAAATATTTGTTAAGTATTCTATCATTTTGTGACTATCCTCCTTGATTTAGTCCTCTCTTCTGTGTTATCCATTTTAAAAGAGATACGGGATAGTAATGGAGCAGGTCCCCATCTTTGGTGGGGTTTTCTTGCACACTATTTCCCATGGTCATTTTATTCTGTGATTTTGGATTTAATGTGTTGTGATTGTTGTCTTGTCATATACTATTTTATATTATGGTCTTTTATTGTGTGACTTGTCTGTCTTTACAAGTATTGTACTGTTTGTTGGACAAATGTATGTTAGTGTGCGGTTTCCTATTTGTGTTTTTTGTTTATTATTTACAGCCCTGACTAAGTTCAAATGCTTGTTTGAATGAAACGCGTTGGCTAGATGTCTGTTGAAATGGAAATTTTATGAATATAAAATAAAAGAAGAATAACAAATATTGTGTAAATCATTGTTAAGGGGTGCAAATGTTTTCTTACTGCATCTGCTACACTTTACTCTCTATTAGAAGTTTTTCAAGTGGAAGGACCAATCCTATCTTCAACTGTCTGCTGCTTCAATAAGGCTGTGCAAGGCCTCACCATACACAGATTTGTTTATGGCAACAGTGGAAAAGGATTATACTCACAACAACTTACGGTGGCAGACACACTTGTGAGTCTGCATGAGATGTATCAATAATATATCTCTGGTGTGGCCACAACCATGGAGAATGTAAGAGAAAGCATCAATAAACTTGGTGCTCAAATGATTACATCAAATTCATGTACACTACTATTGTAAAAAACATTGATTATTTGGTTGTCAGGATGACTAACTGTAATATTAGCTGTTTTTTTTTTGTAAAATCTTTATATTGGCATTTCATTATCTTACAATGTCCACATTTTATGAAATCAACATTGCAGATGGTTAGTACATTAATCACCAGCCTTTTTATTCTCGGGTGGTATAGTATTGATTAGAAGCATGAGTCATAACTCAACATTCTTCTTTGTATCTAGGAGCGGTGTACTCGTAAAGCCTGTGCGAACAGATGTTGTCCACCGTAGGATGTGCTATTACTCATGTGTGGACCTTTTATGTAATATTAGCTGGTTGACTAACCTTTCTACTAAATTGGCAGAAGGAAATGGCATTCTTCACTCTAAGAGTTTCCATAATGCATCTTTGAATGATAGCTTACCAATATTTCAACTCGGAGTGAAGAGAATGCGTTCAGATATTGAGAATTACATAGATGCAGAGGATAGAATTTGCAGTAAATTTAAACAAGGGTGTCATAGTTTAGGTGATAAAGCCTGCTGGAAGGTTTCAGTACTTTATAGAGAAGTTCATTTGGTAACAAACACAAGCAGAGCAAATGTTTACTACTAAATTTCTGACCAAGAGTTTTCTAAAAGGAAAACTGTTTTAAGTTAATCGGACATTATCTAAAATGAATTTGACTTTGGAAGTAGTTTTACCGAACAGCCACTCTTTGCATTTCCAAATAGCAGAAACATTAGGATATAATTTATGGCTCAACAAATACATGTAACATTTCATATCAATATAAGTAGTACAGTGAAGGCCAACTTTTCATTTTTAGAATGCCTTTCCTGTAAAAGTGTCATCCAGAGCCAGGCCTCGAAAAGTCATAAAAATGTTACTAGACCTGTAGGTTTAGTGACTTGAATAGTCTACTCGACCTAACTGTAATGTACCTGACCCTTAATCTGGTCTTAAATATTGTGATCTTAGCAAACATTTTCTTTTACATAGGCACCTTTTTCTTCATCATCAAATATGAGAGCATCTTCAAATATGTTCAGCATTTCCGCTGCACAAAAAAGCTATTTTGTTTGATTTAATAAACTAAACATTTGCTCCATTTATAATAAGAATCTACCCACATGCAGGGTACACATAACCCTTGACCTGACTCGTATTTCACAAATAGCATTATCATCAGGGCGTGGAGCAAGAATGTTTCTCAGTTCATGTATAAAAACGCACTTTTTATAAATGTATCACTAAAGCATGATTTGGTAGTGCACTTGTATTTACAAACTGCATATTTTCAATTGAAATGGCTACAAACATTCTCACTAACATGCAGTTTACTGATAAAACTAGATAGCGTATAAACAATAATCTGTGGAAAGTAGGTTTCAGCCAAAATGTTTATCATTTGCACATCACCAAGTAAAGTGTTCTGATTGGTTTTCATCCTATTTAACACTTTTTTTCATCAGACAACATTACAAAAAGTGCTTTCATAACTACTAAAATATATTTCGATGTAGTCGTACAGTTCATTTACAAGCTATTTAAATGTGTTAGAAAAAAAAACTGACGCCCTACAGCCTTTCATTTGACACTGGACAGCATGATTATCAGACAGTTTACTTTAAAAAATCATCTAACTTTACTGCTTATTTTATCCTGGAGGTTGTGTTTACTTTTCTTTCTCTGACTATAAATTGTAAGACGTAAACTGACATTTGATCTCTGTCTCTCAACAGAGCAAATTTGACAAGATAAAAATAAGATTTGAAGGCATCTTTATTGCTCATTCCTTTCTGAGATAACAGAACATCTGTTCTTTATCAGCTTGCCAGAAGGGGCCAGTAGGCCCTAAAAAAATAGCTCGCCCTGATAAAATCTGACTTGCCATAACAAGTGGGTAAGTGGATTTCTCGAGGCCTGAGAGCCAACATGTAACACGCTAATAAAAGTAAAAAAAACCCTCAGTTAAATTATGATGCTGAGGTATATTTGTAAAACAAAATAATTACTCGGAAACAGTGTGTCCTGGCATTGAATCCTTCCATATCTGACTGAGGTCTGTTAGTGATGAGTGACAGGACTGTGTACGATGATGTGTGTGTGTGTTTTTTTGTGTGTATTTTTTTTAAAAGTGTAAATGAACAATAAACTAGAGTGCAAATTCAATGCCAAATCTCTAATTAAAAGAAATCTAAGCATACTACCAATGAATTTCTTTTTCACGTTCTTAAAGTAATAGAGTTCAATGAATATGATAGAAACTTGAAATAAATTGAACTTCAGAGAGAAGTATCTGGATCAGGACATCAAATGCATTAGTCACTGTTGGGACTGGAATGACCACTACATGGTATGGCGAGCGTGCACCCCTCCCCTGAGTTACACGACTTCAAATACTCAAAGTATTTTTTATTTTTATTTGACGACACGTGACAATCATGCGAGTGCACCCAAGCCTTGTATGCAATGGTTAATTTGTGCTGATTGACCCACACCGATGCTGATTTAAGGGACTAGGACTCCTTAAGTCCCTCCCACAGATGACTGTCTGCAAAAACAATTTCCTGACTGTCACCGCCTTTGCGCCCCGTCCAAGTACTGGGATACATGGCTCATGCTTTGCAGTGTAATTTTGCGGACGATGACACTACATCCAAGTAGCTAATCTATGCCAAGTCAGCACTTGCGTTGGACAATTTTATCTTTAAATGATGTTCTTGTTACAACCTGACCTGTGCACACAGGTTAGAGACTGTGTGTCCACTTTCACATTCTTACATAACCCTGGCATTGCTGTATCACTCCTGATAATGTTTCTGAAGTATCTAGAGCAATATCTCAATTCAGAAATTGATTAGTGCCCCAAACGAGCACTAGGTGTAGAGTGAACTAAGTGGGGTCTGGAATCTATTTTGTCTAGCATGTGTGTGTGTGGTGGATGATTTGTTTTCCTATGAGGCTGTATTTTTTTAATACAGGCAGAGCTATTTATAAGAGTTGGGACTTCCTTGCCTTTATTACGTAACTAGTGATTGAATGTCATCCTGCGGATGAAAAACAGTCTCCACATATTGCTGTTTAATCACTGAAATGTTGTGCACTTGTTAGGGGATCTTGAAGTTGGATTTTTCTGCATTGTTTCACTTTCCAGATAAACTAAACTAAAGCGGACAGTGCCATCTACACTAAAACTCATGGATTGTATGTTTTTGCTTTCAGATCAGGGGAATCTGTCTGGTGTCCGCCACATCATTTTGGTACTTTCAGGCAAAGGGGGCGTGGGGAAGAGCACCATTTCAACTGAACTGGCCCTTGCTCTGCGGCATTTTGGTAAAAGGGTAAGTGCTCCTGATGACCCAAGACATTACTTGACAAAAGACAACCAATGAGAAGCTGTCTCTTTGCCTGTTTTCCCTTTTCTGCCTGCACTATGTAAAGTGTGCCCTTTGGGTTTGTATCCGAAAACATAACATAGGATGACATGTGATTCCTTTTTCTCCCTTCTGTTTATTTTGATTGGCATTTCTCTCTCTGGCCACTCTGCCTACACAATGTATGAGTCCTAAAGAGTTCAGAAACATTTATTTATGTTATTTTAGCTACAAGGTTCCCACGAATCATACCCACTACCCGCCTGACCTTCTCAGCACCTCCTGTAAAAATAAAATTGCTGGGGAATGGCGCTTAGCGAAGCAAAGATCTGTGCCTCTTTTGATATGATCAGTAAGGCAGTTGACATTCCACGACATTGCACGAAATACCACACTCAGCTTGTGACATTATTGACCGTACAGTAGCATTGAGTGCCCCGGTCGAGTGGGACGACTGTCCAGAGGTAGGAACGAAAGACCACAGTGGGTGCCTAGCATGCAGGATAAGGAGAACGTGTTTACTGTGTGGGTGAAGCAAAGAAGAAAAAATAACGAATCCCCTTGTAACCCCTCAACAGCCTCCCACCCCACACATCAAAATCCAGACGTATCTGTCACCCAAACTCCGCTGTAAAAACAAAACAAAGAGTAGTATGGTAGGGCAGCACCACCTCTAATGCATCATTAACAGACAGGATAGTGCTGTTGGCTAGTGGTGCATCAGGAAGTAAAGTCTGATGCAATAACTTACAGTCGCAGTAATTTCAATGGATTTAATAGTGGCAGGCATAGGAAGGAATTCTTCAATCCGTGTCTTGGATCCAAGTGTCTCCAGAGTACGAAGTCCGGGTGGCAGCAGGATCCCGTTGGGGGCGATAGTTTTCTTCACCGGAGCCTCCATACTGTTCACCTTTCAAATGGCAAGAGCTCGATGTTCCAACAGCCGTGCCACGTCTTTTTCTGAATCACTGTCTACTGCGGCTGCCAGCACCCCCTATGGCGCCCTTTAGTTTTGGGGCAGTGAAGGGCCCCAGAAGGGGGGCAGAGTGTGACATTTAAGTTCTTTCCGCTCTGCAGCCCAGTCCCAGGGGCCCCCTCTGGCGTGTTGAAAAGGGGGGAGCAGGAGCCATAGATAACCTTTAGCTTAGCTGCAAACATTAGCATTTACAAAATGTTCATTGTTTGGAGCTTTTGTTTATTGGAATCAAAGGCCTCCAATTGTATCTGTCCGAGACGAGGGGAATAATAAGAATCCGGGTGGATTGGTAGAGGATGGATCCTCTTGAATCCCCCTCTTTATGGATCGCATCCCTGTCTTTATAGTTGAGGACTGTGGCCAGGAACGGGCTAAGGGAGGGCCCCAGGTGGAGGCTGTTGCGTTGAGGAATGATGGGGGCATTCCACCACGAAACAGTTGAATTGTTAATCCTCAGGGAGCCAGGTTGTGATCCATTCCTCTAGGAATTTTTCCGGTGAGGGGCCCTTGTGCGTTTGAGGAACCAAAGGCATCGAAGATTGTTCTGGCGCATTAGGTGCTTGTATGACAGTTCTAAAACATCAAGTTTGCTTCAAAATGCTACATGGGGAAGAGCATGATCTCCATTAGGAAATCAATGTTTCTATAAAAGGGTTGCTTTAGGTTGGAACTAGCTGTCCATGCAAAGAAAAAAAAACACCCAAGAGAGGCTAATAAAATCTCTTAGACATGCTGGTGTGCTTGCTACCAGAGAGACCTGTGGTGAAGCGGGCTGATGCGCAACCTACAGGAACAAAGTTATAGAATTGTATGGGTATTTTATCAGCACATATTGTTAGTTACTCAAGTTGTTAGATCTAGTTTGACCTTATGTGATAAAAAAAAAAAAAATCCAAACACAAACTGTTGCGCCGTCACGCTCAGCCTCAAGCCGCACAGCCACATGAATGTACATTATCACGTTGCATAACGTAATTCAACTAAACCATAGTAATCCAGTGTAATCTGTAACTTTTTCAATCCATCTTTATTCAACATTAATCTTGAATTTTGCACAGGAGGCCTGGTGGTTCCAAACTTAAAGTGCAGTTAAAATGCCAATCCAGGCCTTTTATAACGACTCGTTCCGTCCACTTTGTCATCTTAGGTCACCATGCATGTATTCACCTCACCCAATGCATTTCGGCCTCTTGCCCTTCGTCAGGGTAGCTGCGATGTTAAAGCCATCTGTAATTTTAAATACTTTCACATTTTTAACAATAAATAAATCTATAATTGTAAATTTTCTCAAAACAATATGAATCATATAGTGTGCAAAGCAATAATCACCCTTAAAACTCCTGCAAACCGTGACTTATGTGCCCCATTATCTAAACACAAAAAACCTTTCAAAACATATACTAAACATGTTTAATATGCTTAAATAAACAACGAAAAAACAGTAAAGCAGCCAGATCTATCACGCCATGCTCTCCGTCCGACCACTGCTCATAAAACCCACAAACGAATCCAAAATCAACTCACAATCAAACCAAATAATCCCATGTCTTCCAGCTCTTAACACCATGCTAACAGCGTAACTCCTTTGACTTTAAAAAAGGAAATGTGCTCCAAGAAAACAAATTCAAATTCAACCTCTGCGTGTATCCCAGGTGATTGGAGCACCTGGGATACACGGAGAGGTTAAATTTGAATTTGTTTTCTTGGAGCACATTTCCTTTTTTAAAGTCAAAGGAGTTACGCTGTTGGGCATGGTGTTAAGAGCTGGAAGGCATGGGATTATTTGGTTTGATTGTGAGTTGATTTTTGGATTCGTTTGTGGGTTTTATGAGCAGTGGGTCGGACGGGGAGCATGGCGCGGTAGACCTGGCTGCTTTCACAGTTTTTTGTTGTTGTTTATTTAAGCATATTAAACATGTTTAGTATACGTTTTGAAAAGGTTTTTTGTGTTTAGAGTAATGGGGCACATAAGTCACGGTTTGCAGGAGGTTTTTTAAGGGGCGATTATTGCTTTGCACACACGTATATGATTCATATTGTTTTGAGAAAATTTACAATTATAGATTTATTTATTGTTAAAAATGTGAAAGTATTTAAAATTACAGATGGCTTTTTTTTACATCGCAGCTACCCCTGACGAAGGGAAAGAGGCCCGAAATGCATTGGGTGAGGGTGAATACATGCATGGTGACCTAAGATGACAAAGTGGACGGAAACGAGTCGTTATAAAAGGCCTGGATTGGCATTTTAACTGCACTTTAAGTTTGGAACCACTTGGCCTCCTGTGCAAAATTCAAGATTAATGTTGAATAAAGATGGATTGAAAAAGTTACAGATTACACTGGATTACTATGGTTTAGTTGAATTACGCTATGCAACGTGATAATGTACATTCATGTTGCTGTGCGGCTTGAGGCTGAGCGCGACGGCGCAACAGTTTGTGTATGGATGTTTTGTATCCGTGCTTGGGATGGAGCATAAGTTGAGCCTGCACGCCAAGAATTTTGCCTTTGAGCATCTTCAAAAAAACGGATGATTAAACTGAAATACGAACAAAACAGAAAAGGAAGGGTGTGCACTCTAACCCTGTCTTTGATAAAAAAAAAAAAATGCCATTCAGGTTTTACAAAGAGGGTCTTTGGCTCTACCTCGATATTGGTGAACAAGAGTGCCTGTTTTACTTGGGCAGAAGTTGTGTTTCCACAGAAAAAGTTCTTCCACTCCATGCAGCTGAGGTTAGTTGTTTGTTTATCCAGCTGCATGAACCAGCAGCAGTCTGACTGCCTGGAGAAGGCTCACTAACACACATAAAGTATCAAGCTTACAATGGGATGGAGGTTGAACTTTCAGGAGCACGTGCATGGCACTGTTAAAATATTTTAGATAAGTAGATCATTTATATTGTTTGTTTTTTCATGGAGATGGATCTTTCGTGTTGAAGAATGTAAGGAACTTGATACACCTACTACACTTATTAGCAAGGCATATAATAATCACATGCATGGAGTAATAGTCATTCGTCGCATGGTGGTTGAATTATGCACGGACTCACTGGCACTATGAGCATTTGCTGTCACATGTGACACTGTATAGAGCTTTCCAGGCAATGTAAGCAGTTTCTCTTGGAGTGTGGGTTCTTCTCTATTTATGACACCTTCAATCTCTGGTCTAATAGGTGACAAAGGACTTTTCATCGGATAGATGTATATGATGTAAATACAATTGCAATATATAAATTGTGTAATGTCTTTTAGGTGTAGGTTCTCCCCGCCTTCCTAGTCTAAAGCATCTCAACCCTAGAAATGAAGGAGTCCAAAAAAGCATAATATGGGTTGACTAGTGCAATCACAAGAAGAAAACAAGGCGACTGTTGCCTCTGAACTTATTTTACCGGGTGGCTCCCTCCTAGTTTAACCACTTTGCGATTATAATAACAAGGAAGCAAGGAGATAAGAAATGGACAATGATTTGTTTTGTAGTGTACAGAAATGTTGTATTTTCATCGAATGGTAATTTCTTGTCTTTGTAAGCTAACCGTTTCTCGTTGTTTTTGTTTACACATCAGATACTTTAAAAAAATTATGGAATGGCAGGCCTTGACAAATCTACTTGCACATTCTCTATGGCAAGTCAGATTTTATCAAGGCGGCCTATATTTAGGGCCTACTTGCCCCCTTCTAGTGAGCTGACAAACCCGGGTGTTCTGTTCACTCACAAAGTGAAGGAGCGTTAAAGTCGCCTTTAAATCTTGTTTTTATCTTGTCACATTTATTCTGTATTCATATACAGAGGTCTAAAGTCAGTTTACATCTACAATTACTTTTATTTCTCAGACTGCAAATTTCCAGGATTTTGTAAAGTGTACTGTCTGACAAACGTGCTGTACAAAATGTGTGAATTGAAAGGCTGTGGGATGTCATGTTTAATTCTAACAAACATTTAAATAGCTAAAAAGTGAACTGTACAAACATTTCAAAACAAATTTCAATAGTTATAAAAGCCATTGTTTTGTAATTCTGTATGATGGAAAATAATATTTTTATAGGATGAAAACAAATCAGAACACTCTACTTAGTGATGTGCAAATGATAAATATGTTAGCTGAAACCCAATGTGTACAGCTTATTGTTTATACACTATATAGTTTTATAAGTAAAACTGCATGTTAGTGGGAAAGGTTTTGGCCATTTCAATGGAAAATGTGCTGTTTGTAAATGACAGTGCACTACCACCTCATGCTTTAGTAATATATTTATTATAAGTGAGTTTGAAAAAATGTTTATTGATTTTATATACAACAAATCAACTATACAGTAACTTTGCGTTGATTCTCACCCCAATGTCCCCAATCCCTTCCCAGACCACACACGTCCGTCATCCAGTAAAGTACCTATATTATAGAAACATAACCATACGTACATTTTAGCAGTGTTCCGTACATGCACACCACAGCATTCCTCCCATCTAATTTATTGACATCCAGTGATGCTAGCTGTGCCATTCATGTGGGTCCCAGGTCCCAATTGCCCCAGATTTTTTCGAACTTCTGTTGCCATCCTCGCCTCTTAAATACCTTTCTTTCCACAATCTTGCAGTAGTCCAAGCCTACCTCCCAGTCTTGGTGCTTGGGGGCTATCCCAATATCCCTTTTGTACACACTGTCCTTCTTTGTGACAATACAGCCTAGATTTACTAGAAGTGTCTGGTATCGTGACATGTCTGACAGCCCCCATATGCCCAGTATCACCGGTTTGGGTTGTAGATCCAAGGGTAACCCAGTAGCCTCCTCCAGCGAGCCCCATACCCCCTCCCCCCTCCCAAAAGGCCTGCAGGCGTGGGCAGTCCCACAGTGTATGCAACAGTGTTTCTTCCATCCTGCATCCTCTAAGACTGTGTGCACTTTCCGCCCTGCCAATTTTGTACAGTAAGGCCTCTCATATGTACGGTGTAACATTTTGAGTTGAATTAGGCGGAAACTAGTCTTTATTGCCCCCTCTGCGGGGAAGCCCAATGCTTGTGTTTTCTGCATTATGGAGCCATATGTCAGTGAAATATGTTTGCTATTCACTTTCCCTTCTAGCAGTCTCCCTTCCAATGGGGAGTCTTCCTGGATTTTCTCCTCTGGCGAGATGCATTCCCTAAGGGGCATAGCGCAATTGGCAATAACATAGCCATTGTGACTCTGGCATCTGATATTCCGTCCTCAAATAGTCGAATGGCACCATCCAATTAGCATCACAGACGTCACCCAATCAGGAAAGTCCAATGCTTTCCCATCACCCGAATCCTGTCAATGGTGCTGCCACCCGCAGTCTAGTCCCCTCCCACAGTGGCGTTTTCGGGGTTAGTCTAGTGCCCCAGCCCATTTCCCTAGTCAACCTCTTCCAAATGTCTACTACTATCTTAGTGGCAGGGCCTGCATCGGGGGCCAATGCACCCCAGTACAGCACTTGCAGGTAGCTCCATCTGCCCATTCCTGTTCTGTCCTGACGAAACGCGGGACATTCCCGATCAGCATAGGCCCAAGTGTTGACCTCTCCTACCTGTGCAGTCTTATAAAATTTCCAGGTACATGATAAGGCAACGCCTCCTTCATATTTGGACCTTTGGAAAACCTTACGACAATTCGGAGTTATCCCTTGCCCAAAGGAGTGTGCGCATTAGGGCATTTTTGTTTGCAAACATCACGCCTGGGATCATATATGGGATATTCTGGTGGATGTACAGCAGTCAGGGATGAGCTGCCATCTTGAACAGTGCAACCCTTCCCATCAACGATATGGGCAACCTATGCCAATGTTTGGCATCCCGTTCTAGGCCCTGGAGCATGGGCGTTAGATTTGCTTCATAGTGCGCCTTAGGGTCATGTGTAAGCCAAAACCCTAGGTATTTAAACTTCTGCATTTCTGTGCTGAGCGATAGGGGTAATTCCCTATCCTGGGTCCAGGAGTCCGGGGGGGGACCAGCAGGGACTTCTCTCAATTTATGGCAAAACCAGTATGTCTACCAAAGATAAAAAAAGTCTCATAGTCTGGCCGTTGTCTTCTCCGATCTTGTTAAATACAGCAGAATTTCATCTGCATATAGGGTTATGTGAGCCTCCCACCCAATGGCTCCCGGCCACCCCCAGACTTGTGCATCAATCCGTATCCACGCAGCCAGGGCTTCTATTTTCAATGCAAATAGCATTGGCGACAGTGGGCATCCCTGTCATGTGCTCCTCTGCACTCTAAATTCCCAGAATGTTTGTCCGTTTCCTTTCACCCTAGCTTTCGGTCTATCTTATAGCAGTCCGACCCACTTGATGTGCTTTGGACCAAAGCCCATCCAGGCCAGGACTTCAAAGAGGTACAGCCATTCCACAGAGTCAAAGGCCTTATTGGCGTTGAGTGAGGAAATGACGCGTTTCTTGTTCATAAATTCTGCTCCTGACATATTGTTATGTAGCATTCTCAGATTCAGCCTGGTCGATCGTCCCGGCATGAACCCTGCTTCGTCCAGGTGTACTAAATCCACTATCACTTCCCTTAGCCTCACTGCAAGAACCTTTGCAAGGATTTTAACATTGGTATTAAGTAGAGAGATTTGGCAGTAGGAGTTCCAATGATCGCGCGTTTTCCATGCCTTCGGGATCAGAACAACTGCAGCCGTCCGCATATCCTCCAGCTCCTCCGCCCGGAATGAAGCCTTATAGGCAGCATGGAGTGATACCGTAGTTTTCCTGGCCAGCTTCCAAAACAATTCTATTGGGAGACCATTTGGGCCCGGTGTCTTTCCTGCCTGCATCAGTCCAGTGGCCTTAGATACCTCCTTCACTGAGAAGTCATCCTCTTCTAAATTCCTCACCTGTTGTGCATCCAGGCGTCGGACGGGGCAGTCTTTGACAAAGTCTATAATCTCCTCTCTAGTAGCCTGCAACTTTGTGCTGTAAAATGCCTCCAAGTAACCGGCAAAGGTCTCTGCTATGCTCAAGCTATCCCTCACCACTTCCCCAGATGGCCCCCCAGTTCGCGCACAAACATGCCTTCCCTTTCCTTACTACCCAGCCACGCCAGGAATTTGCCAGCTCTGTTTCCGGCCTCATGTATTCGTTTCTGTTTTGCCAGAAAAATTGTTTTCACCTCGTGGCTAGCCACTGCCATATACTCAGTCCTCTTTAAGTCTAGTGCAGTTTTCAAATGGGGGGTGGCAGAGGCCACATAGTGCCTCTTCAGCTGTGCCAGTTCCCCTTCCAAGTCAGTCATCCTCCCCTGTCTCTCCCTCCTGTCATTTCCCCTATAATAATTACACCCTTTGTCACTGCTTTATATGCTTCCCATAATGTGATTGGGCTCTGTACCGTTCCCTTGTTTTCCCTAAAATAAAGGTCAGTGGCCTTATCTAGTCACTGGACTTCCTATTTGTTCATCAGGCACCAGGTCTCCATCCTCCCTCTGACCTTCCGTTGGCCTGTAGGCAGAGTTATTCACAAGGGTGAGTGATCACTTTTGCCCCTGGCCAAGTACTCTGCCTCAGCAAACCTATGCAGGGAACGTAGTCAAGCCTGTTGTGCATGTCATGAGCATTTGAGCAATAAGAGTAGATTCTTTTTATGCATGGAGCAAATGTCTATTAAATCAAACCAAATAGCTTTTTGTTCAGCTATAATGCTGAACTCACATATTGGAAGGTGCTCTCATATGTGATAATGAAAGAAAAGTTGGCTCTACAAAATAAAATCTTTGCCTAGGATGACCTAATGAGACCAGTTCATGGGTCAAGAACATTACAGTTAGTTCAAGTAGATTATTCAAGTTATTAGACCTGGAGGTCTAGTAACATGTTTCTGTTTTTTTGAGGCCTGAATGATAAAGGATACACAGAATGGCCTAAATTATTAATTTGTAAAGGTATCTTGGATGGAGTCAAATCCCGGTGGAAATGTATTACTTAATTGTGGCATGAGTTTTTATGAATTTGTCCCTACGGTATGACAATGTTTTGATTTTGAATGTTTTCCTTCCCAGGGTCCGTGGGGTGAGGCTGGCAAACCCCTTTCTTTTCTGTAATATTTTTGTTTCTCTGGCAGCAACACAGATCCACTTTCTTTTCAATCATTCACCTTATACTTCTCAGAGCAGTTGCATGTTTGAGAGCAGTATGTGATGCTCAGGGCTACAGTAATCCACATGCATTTTTAGATCTGCCTTGCTAGCGCAGCTTGCGTAGAACCTTATGTATTCACAAAAAAGTGCTTTCTGAATACTACTGTGAGAAGGGCTTAGGCACCACCCCCATGTTGGTTTTTCTGCATAGAGATTTGATTATTTTCCTCCAATTTTTTATTTTATTTTAAAGATCTTCATAAATTGCATAGACACAGTGTACACATATGATGACAGTAAACAATGGAGGTAGTACAGTATTGCATTGAGCCAAAGTAGTGTGCTTCTTCTAAAAAGAGAGCTTGAATTGCTCTTTTTGGCTCATGGCATAGTTTATACTCCCGACAGCAGGACTAAGTTGGTTATGGTGGTAAGCAAATGATCATAGCAGTAGGCCTGATCTGAATATTAGGAAATGTTATGAAAAAGGCAGCAGGCCTGATGTACTTATTGTGAAAAGAATATGTTTAAGTCAATAGGTATTTACACGTGGATTGTTAATTGTATAAGAGCCTACAGATAGGGATTTTGCTTCATGAAATCTCACAGATTACTTTAGTAGGCAAGGGTTTTGGTGTTGGTTACCCCCTTTCACAAAATCAAACAACAAAGACCTGGAACTAATAGGCAATATCGTTCATTTTATAAATGTCTTGGATTGATATGGGATGATATTCTAACCATTTCCCACACTCGGATACTCTTGTATACACTTTGTCCTAATCCAATACGCCTAGTTCAATAACAATTTAAAACCACCCACCTTGAGAAACCAGTTGTCTATCAAGTCACTGAAACAACCACACACAGAAAATAAAGTGTGTATCCCACCAAGAAAAAGTGTGAGGAAAATGAGAAAGTGTCTCACGTATGCACCACCAAAACGGGCCACTGGCAGGTTCTCACCAGCTCGCCCAAGTACTTATCATCATTGATCACTTTCTCATGTGAAAGAAGAAAGAAAAAATTCTTCGTGTCCAGTGTAAGGGAAATGAAAACATAAATGTATAGAAAAGACCCCGTAACAGATGAGACACAAGTAGTCTCTAATAAAAATTAAGCTGCACTCACACACATACTTATGGTTTTTTAATCCAACACGTGAGTACGCCCAATATTAAAAACACGGCATGTTGTGAACCACTTCAAGGACGGCCAACATGTTTCATTGCCAATTCAATAGTAGCGGCAAATTCATCAGGGCAACCGAGGTCACACGTCACCTCCCTGGACGTCTACTGTAATATCAAAAAGTGACTGACAAACATAAAAAGACAGACTGGTTAACTCATTAGAGAACACACCCTCAGACTTTACTCTAGAACAGGTAAAAAATTGGAGTGGACTGAATTATCGCTCCACTTCCCATTTCATTGGCAAATACTCATATTTACCTAATGAGAGCCATGGGCCCACATACCAGCTCTCAAGAATCACAGGGGTGTATACCATATATATTGATCTCCCCCTTCCTGTCAGCACTTTTGTTGCTCATAAAATGATCTGTGGAAATAGACATAACAAGTTAGCATGTACCCATAAGTACAGCCCTCCTCATTCCATAAAACATAACCGGATCGATAAGGTAACTTATCATCCCGCCTTTAACGTGCTCTTAGTTTTACATCACAGCACACAATCACGCACAATTATTAAAATGCCATATACACAAATTCACAGTGTTATAGGGCCTGTTCCTTTAATTTAGTTCCATCTAGGGTATAGGGTTACTCGCTCTGACTCCTTACAACCCCTCGATCACTCCGCGGAATCAGACATCCGCGTAAGAGCCATACATAAGTTATGATAAGAAGCATCTCTCTCGCATCAAACTTCCTCACATACTGGCAATCTCCACCCCGTATTTTCTGCATCCCCTGTCTCCTTACCACGTTGTGCACAAGACCACACGGTCAATCGTCCCGGCGTCTTCAACATCTACGCGCACTCACCATTTTTAACTTAACACCACGTGATCCACGTCTCGGCTCGTCATTACGTTGCCGAATGTCACGTGATCACGAAAGCTAAAACGGCGGCCATCTTAAGATGTCTAATAGACAGATCTGATACTCATATAAGAGGCATTTAACAAAAAAATACGAAAAAATACGGGGAGCTGTGATTTAAATAGCATGCAGGACTAGAAAGGGGGAGACGGAGAGCCCAATGTTCTGTGAATTAGCGACTGCTCCGCTCGACGCTATCAACATCTCCAATACCCCTCAACTCTCACAAGTGCGGTATAGCTAATAATGTCGAAAAACAGCTATTAAATTCAAAGGGATATGTAAGTGTCCCTAAGGATGACCAGTGGGCACCTTAATCAGTATATCAGAGAATATTAAATGGATATGCATTGAAGGCAGACACGCCATACAGCAACAGCAACCTCGGGGAGCCCCCCTATATTTGCATCCTCAGATATATGTTTTTTGTGTTACTGTTTACTGATCTTATTCCACTCAATTTGGTCGTTAAGACCAATCTGGTCCACTTTCTCGGAGAAAATCCAACGAGCCTCCTTAGTGGCGAGTATCCTCTCCATATTACTTGAATCGCCCAATACCTTCTCCAATACCACCCATTTCAAATCTCTGTAGCCATGTTGGTGTTCCTTGAAATGTTGTACTAACCGAGTGGTTAATTTCCCTGATTTAACGGTACTTAAATGTTCCTGCACCCGAACCTTAATCTTACGTGATGTGAGGCTGATGTAATGCAACCCACAATGGCATGTAAGCCTATAAATCACATTCATTGAGTTGCAGTTACTGAACTTGTTCAGATTCCATGTTCTTCCGTTCAGCAACTGCACACTCATTGTCCTGTCTGTCAGATCACAAACTGAACACCCTCCACACGGGTAATGGCCAGGCGGGATCGTAGTGTTAAGACTCCGTGATACAGGTCTTGTGTGGACAAGTCTGTCCTTTAAGTTCTGTGCACGTTTGAACGCAAACCTCGGTTGCGGCATCTGATATTCAGTGGTTGATAACAAAGACCAATGTTTTCTAATGGCCTGACGAATTTTGGTAGATCGAGGGTCAAAAGTCAGCACCACTGGCAAGCAGTCATCTGTTTTTTTACTATTCCTTTCAAGAAGGGCTTCCCTCGGTGTATTATGAGCCCTCTTGCGGGCTCTGTTGACAATCCTTCTGGGATACGCCCGCTGCACCAGCTTTTTGGTCAAGCTTTCAGATTGTTGCAAGTAGTCACATGTAGAAGAGCAATTCCTCCGATACCGAAGGAATTGACCCACCGGGAGATTATCCCTGAGGGCCCTTGGATGAAATGACTGATAGTGCAATAATGAATTCCTGTCCGTAGCCTTCTGATGCACACTTGAGGTAAGCCTGTAATTGTTAACCCCAATGTCCAAGTCCAAATATGTAGCTCTTTCATCACTTATGCTCCATGTGAATTTCAGGCAGTCATCACGACTATTGAGCCAATCCAAGAATTTTAATAGTTGGCTCTCAGGCCCCAACCAAACACAGAGAACATCATCAATATACCTCTTCCAGAGGCAAATATGCCTCTGGAAGGGGTTAGATGAATGGTACAGATGATGCTCTTCAAACTGGCCTACATAAATGCAGGCCAGACTGGGCGCAAAAGTTGCGCCCATTGAAGTCCCTGATGTTTGTAAAAAGAGCTCGTTCTTATAACAAAAGTAATTCCTGGTCAATGCAATCTCAACACACTGCATCACGAATATTATCGAGCAGGTGCTGCCCCTACCAGTCTCTTGGTCAGAATTGAGTCGAGAATTTTCCTGGAGGATAAGCAGTTCCGGGTGGACTGGAGCTTCAATGCTAATAAGTGCACCCGGGACTGGTTGATTTTGATCATCCAGACCGCTAAGAGATTAAGTGAAGAGTTATTGAAAGAGATTTTGGAATTGGAGGAGAGTTTGAAGGCAGACATGACCATTGTAGATGCGAAGGAACAGCTACAGAGAATACAGGATGATTTGAGTGAATATAAGAACTATATGGTGAACCAAAAAATAAAGGGTCTAAGAAGAAATTTAGAGAGATATTCCCACGAATGGGCTTTTCCCTATACTGAAGACAGGTATTATCAACAAGGTAATGAGCAGGTTCCACAAAATCAATACCAAAAGGGAGGTCGACAGCAAGGGAGACGTACCCCCCTAAATTGGACTTTTGATAATACATCAAGTGAGGAAGAGGAGGGGGCTCAGTTAGTAGACCAAGGGAGAGTGAGATTTAACCCCCAGGTACAGGCAAATCAGGATTTAGGAGTACTCCTACGTTCTTTTTTAGTCCAGACCCAAAGGGGAAACAGAGGAGGAGGAACGAGGGGCAGAGGCAGGGCTCGTCAGAACCAAGCACAGACATGGCAAACATTTTCACCACGGGTAACCCGGAGCAGAGGGAGAACTCTGATTTGAATAATATTGTGGTTAATTTGTCTGATCACCTGTTAACATCATGTGAATCAAGAGTCCTCAACAAAGGTTTGGGGTTTGTGCCCACCCCTCGTCATGATCCATTCAAGTGTAGAATGGAAATACAAGAAATTATGAGGAAGATAAGAATCAGAAAGTTCTTTGCTAATAAAGAACAAAATCCCCCCTCGGTGTACTCCACTAACCTCCACCGCCCGTCACAGTTCTATCCACCTAGCTCTTCGGTTGGCCTAGAAGTGCTAGTGTTTGAGAGAAAGGTGCTGGAGGAAATTAAGATGTTGGAGGAATCCCAGAAACAACGTACCTTTAATAATATGGGTCGGAACGATTGGCAAGCAGTCAAAACCCTACAGGATAATGCCTTGCTGACGATAAATCCGGCTGATAAGGGTGGGGCTGTAGTTTTAATGAACACCTGTGATTATGAAGCTGAGGTGATGAGGCTGTTACGGGATAGGAACAACTATCAACCTTTACCAAGAGATCCAGTACATGAACTTTTGAGTATTATTACGACCATGGTTGGACAAGCCAAGGAGAAGAGATGGATAACTAGTAAGGAGGCAGATTTTTTAATTAATGTAAAACCCAGAACACCGGCGTTTTACATTCTGCCTAAGATACATAAGAGACAACGCCCACCGCCTGGGCGCCCGATTGTTTCGAGGATCGCTTCTGTGTTAGAGCCCCTTTCGCAGTTTGCTGATTTCTTCTTAAGGGAATCGGTGCTGAGACAACCATCGTATGTCCAGGACACCACGGACATTTTGAATATTATTGAGGATATGGAATTTGACCCCTCACAGCAGTTCCTGGTCACTATTGACATCGAATCTTTATACACTAGCATACCCCAAGACGCGACGCTGGTGGCAGCAGCTCGCGCTCTTGGGGCACAGGAATGGTTTTATGACACTCCACAATCTTTCGTGATGCAGTGTGTTGAGATTGCATTGACCAGGAATTACTTTTGTTATAAGAACAAGCGCTTTTTACAAACATCAGGGACTTCAATGGGCGCAACTTTTGTGCCCCGTCTGGCCTGCATTTATGTAGGCCAGTTTGAAGAGCATCATCTGTACCATTCATCTAACCCCTTCCAGAGGCATATTTGCCTCTGGAAGAGGTATATTGATGATGTTCTCTGTGTTTGGTTGGGGCCTGAGAGCCAACTATTAAAATTCTTGGATTGGCTCAATAGTCGTGATGACTGTCTGAAATTCACATGGAGCATAAGTAATGAAAGAGCTACATATTTGGACTTGGACATTGGGGTTAACAATTACAGGCTTACCTCAAGTGTGCATCAGAAGGCTACGGACAGGAATTCATTATTGCACTATCAGTCATTTCATCCAAGGGCCCTCAGGGATAATCTCCCGGTGGGTCAATTCCTTCGGTATCGGAGGAATTGCTCTTCTACATGTGACTACTTGCAACAATCTGAAAGCTTGACCAAAAAGCTGGTGCAGCGGGCGTATCCCAGAAGGATTGTCAACAGAGCCCGCAAGAGGGCTCATAATACACCGAGGGAAGCCCTTCTTGAAAGGAATAGTAAAAACAGATGACTGCTTGCCAGTGGTGCTGACTTTTGACCCTCGATCTACCAAAATTCGTCAGGCCATTAGAAAACATTGGTCTTTGTTATCAACCACTGAATATCAGATGCCGCAACCGAGGTTTGCGTTCAAACGTGCACAGAACTTAAAGGACAGACTTGTCCACACAAGACCTGTATCACGGAGTCTTAACACTACGATCCCGCCTGGCCATTACATAGCCGAAGAAGACTACACTACCAGCCTTAACGAGGCCCAGGAGAAATGGACCGAAGAGTGATGGACGTTGCCGGAGGACAGTGGCTGGCCCACCGAAACTCAGGAGAATTGTAGCGTAGCGGTTGAGTGATTCGAGGGAGGGAGCTGGACTTAGTCCAAAGTAGACTCGTGATGTATGCGCATTCTTAGTTGCCTTTTTCTCTGCACCGATTGTTATTTGGCCGCATGCCTTGAGATATAACCAGACGCTCAGTATTAGGAGCGTAGCAGCACTTATTCTTTAAAAGACACACTTGTTTGATTCATGGGGTGGAACTTGAGGTATGAGCACTATTGTTTCATGTTTGACGTTCACTCATGCAAGGCGCAACCACTTGTGCAGCGTGGGACAGTGTCAGAGAAACTGAGGGGAATATTCAGCTGCCTTTCTGTGGGGGAATCTGAGCTAAAACAGTGGGCTGAAATCTCAAGAGACCCATAGAAAGAAACACCGTACGCTCTCAGAGGAAGGCTCAGGCTGGGGCTCTTTGAGGCTTGGGTTGGGTCACATGTTGTCATCCCTGCACTGTTCACTATCATGGGTAAGGTGATGGCTACAATCCAGGAGAAAAATACAAACCTCATACTTACCGGTCTTTCTTTTCTGAGGATTCTGGCTGCGCCATCTTGTTGGGAGGAGACACCTAGAGGAAAGAAAGAATACCCAACATCAGCCATATCTTGGAGAAGAAGGAGAAAGACAACTCAAGAAACAGTACTAAAGTCCCAGAGATTTATCCGCATAAATCTGTGAACTTAATAAAACTCAAAATTCAGAAACCTACACAGCCTCCTCGTCCATTTATCCACCCTTCCCTCCTACAGAGAGATAGTATTTTGCTTTGCCGACTGTAATTTTGATACTTTTATAGTTTTATGAATGTATTCCTGGCGGTTGCCATGTGGGAAAACTTACACTTAGTACAATAGGCCAGTGTTTATTATGGTGACAAGCCAATGATAACACCTACAGCCCTGATGTTCTGGTCAGTTTATAATGAACATTTATGAAAAAGCTAGTAGGCATGTCTTAATTATTGTGAACAGCATTTGGGAAAGCTAGCAGGCCTTTAAAAGGGGATTGCTATTACATGATGTTACAGGCTATAGACAGGTATCCGGTTACATGTAATCTGACAGATTCTCATGGTAGGCAATTGTTTTGGTGTTGATCACCCACTCTGATAATCCCTGGGAGCAGCCGCGGTCCGTGCAGGTAACAGCGGTGGGGCTATGGGGCCGGGTAAGGGGGGATTTCGAGGGACGATGCAGAGGGAAAATTAAATAAATAATTACATATTCCTCGCCATCGTCCCTCGAAATCCCCCCTTACACGGCCCCACGGCTGTTACCTGCACGGACCGCGGCTGCCTGGGAGTAGAAGATTTTCACTGCAGTGATTATTGTTAGGTGCTATTGAGAGGGGCTGTATATTGTTTTGCTAACTGTAATTCTGTACATTTGTAATTTTGCAACTGTATGTATGAGGCTTGCCAGTTTATGCACACTTCAGTAAGCCTTTGTTAGTTATAATATCAAACCAATGGCAAAGGCTATAGGGCGTATTTGTTCACTGGAAAAAGGTTACGTCCGATTCCTTAGGAGTGATTTGCTTAGAATGAAAAGTTATTACAAAGCAAGTAGACCTGACTTGCTTATTCTGAAAGATGTAACAATCAGTGGGGTTACACTTTCCCTCATGTCAACCAAGGCGGCACTGTTCCTATCAAGATACAGAAGGGAATTAAAGAAAGGGGAGGATGAATCTCAAAAATGAAAAAACAAAAGGGAAGCCTACGGATTATTTCTTGTTGCCCTTACACACCCCTAGGGATATCATGCTTCATCATTGGGCATTGTCTCTCGTCCGGCCGACGCTGCAATGCCCTACGGGCCCCACGAAGGGTCGCTTTCACAGAGGTCTTTTGTCATTTATGCCGTATGATGGAGGGTGTAGGTGCGAGGGTGTTATGAAAGTGTGTGGTGGTAATATGTAAGGGAGTGAGGAATGAGTGGAATAAAACTGTCTAGGAGATACCAAGTGGATATTTTAATGTGGTGGTTCTCCTGGCAGGATTAAAAGACCAAAAACTGTTTATGGCTACTGCCTGGGTGCAATATGCCCAAGTAGCTGTGAATTAATCAATATAGTGTAGTCAGGTCAACATGTTTCACGGTCAACACTTGAAAGGGTGACAAGCATATGTTTGGGTTGGAACCCTCTGCCTCCCAAAATTATGTTAGTTTATACCAATAGGGAGGGTTACCCTTGCTTTGTAAATCCTGCTTTTGTCCGCGAGATTTTTGCGTAGCCCAACGTATATCTCATCAAAGTGCAGGATCTACACCCTGGTAAATCGGTGTGATCTATACACATTTTAGGATATATTTGTTGGGTTCTCACCACAGGTACTTACCGTGGCTTGCTTCATCATCGGACCCAAGTCCTACTCACCTAGTGTGGGTGGGCGGGCGGACTTGAAGCGTTTGTAAGCGGAGCACTTGATCTATTGTGTAGGGATTGTGTTTAGGATTAAAATCGCCTGCCGGATCCTGTTGTGTTTTAATCGGTTGGTCCTTTGGCAAGGTTAAAAACAGCGCAATATCATAAGGGTGTAGTGACCCCATACATGTGTGGTTGACATGTTTTAGCCCATCTGGGTCAATTGGCTTTCTTCAGGACCGTTATTTGTAATTATCCCTATAACCTATAGTAGCTTTTTGCCGCCAGTAATATAAGCTTTCATAAATTAATGTGGTAGAAAACATGCACGCAGCTTATATAGAGGACAATTGATTCAGACATTTTCCTTTGTTTATGTCTACAATGGCCTACATTTCAGTTAGGCTTCATAAGGTTATCGGGTCGGACCTTCCTTGTATTTACACTTTCGTCAAAAGGACTGTGTCTGCGTCCATACCAAGTTGGCTTCCCGTAACCCTGGATGTTTTGTGCCTGATGGTCCCCAGCTGATCCACGGCGCTTCGACCGGACCAATACAAGGTGGGTGGTGAACCTACCCCACACCTATGCTGTGAAGTATTTTGTAGGTTTTCCACAGAGGTAAAATACCTGATGTAGATGTAGAGAAATTTATGATCGTCCACCTGCAAGTAAAATAGTAGAAGAAAAACAAGTAGAAGACAGCATATTTTGTATGATATATCATTGGAAATGGTGTCCTGTAATGCTAGCAAACTGTCTCCACTTGAAGACATGCACATGCTGTGGTTGGCCCTCTATGGTTGCCAAAATGGTGAGGTCAGTGCAAACTGACATATATTGTACTGCAATTAAGTGAACAAGGAAAGACACACACACCATATAGATAAAAACCTGTGCAGATGTCACACAGTGAACAGCCATGTGACTTATACATATCTCTGAATGGCTTCTTACCCTATGAATCAATCAACATCATTCCAACTGGTCGAGACAGAGGTCAGTGCACTGCTGCTAACTAGAATAAAGATGTAAGTAGCAGTCAGGCTCACAAAAGCGCAAAACTCACGTTGGGGAGCTGAACGTGACAGCAAGGAAAGAACATAACATAGCCTCCGGACGATTTTACTCACATGGCTCCCGTGCGTAGAGTACCAGGGACCTACCCTCCTCTGCTCGCCTAGATCGAGACAGAGCAGAGGAGGCTGCCCGGTTTTTAAAGGCGGCCGACAGAGCAATTAATCACAGATGTGCGATGTAATCTGCAGAAATCTGGTTACTGTTTTGGGTTACCCTTTCCTCTAAAGAACCTGAGCTTGCTACAGTATATACTTTTGTAATGTTCTGATGTATTGACTACTATAGTATTCAGCAGTTATTCTATTTATGGAGTATATATTGTTTCACAGTACTTAACATCACTATGTCAGCAATACATTTCTTGCACAATGCTCCTTGCACAATGAAAATAGTGCTTAGGCAACATATGGTTGTACTCAATAGAAGGATATTAAATTTACAATCAGTCAGTATAAATCAGTCTTAGGCTTGGCCATAGAGTCTCTTAACGTATTCCATTGGACTGGTGGCCATATTCCTCAATTTACCTTCCAACACAGTTCTGCTAGACCATTCTTATGCTCCTTCAATGTTACGATGTGTTAAAGATTGCATACTATATAAACATCCATTATAGTCTTCCTCAGATAGTATGTTGGAAAAACCCTGCATAGTGAAAATAAGGGTGTGTCAGTCCTTCTGTGTCAGTTGTTTAACGTATGGAACTGTGTAATTAATGGGTTAGAACTCACCCAGTCTTCAGGAGTGTGGCTAATAAAGATATCCTAGTCCCAGCTTACTATGATCTTCTTATTGTTCAGGAAGACCTCACAAGATAGATAATGGTAAAGAAGGCCAAAATGACTAATATATTACAACCAGACACTACGTGAACTGGTAAATCTAACCCGTAGGTTGGTCCACGCACCCTTGTTTATTGATGAAGAGGATAAATTAAACTTATGAATGGCTCCCTCAGGTTGGCACATCACAAAAATGTACAGTAAAATGGTTAAATATCAAGATTTAGTAATAATTCAGGTAAAAAAGATCGAACTTAGGGATCCATAATTATGGAAAAAGGCCGAACTTTAGGGTCAGTAATTAGCTGCAGGGGTTTCAGTTCACCCGCGTCTTAATACTTTAGAGGGAAATGTACTTCTTTATTCTGTGAGTATGATTACAAGTATGATTGAAGTTGCATCCTTTTAGGCCAAAAACACAATAATGTGTATTGCATCCAAAACATTTGATGTGTAAGTGTGATGTGAAATACTCACCCCACCGCCCATCTCGTGTTTCGTCTTGCTCTCATCAAGAATGCACTGGGTGGTGTGTACTTAATGCAGTTTGGCACATTGGAGTGCACATTGAGGGGAGGAGACAGAAAGTGTTAATTACAAGATGGTGCACTCTAGCTTTCCTTTTTGATCTTTGCCTTAGTTTGTGAAGGGGAAGAGATAAATTGTATCTCCCCCTGTGCATTCTATTTCTGCATACTGAAATATTACAGTGTGGCTTACTGGTCATGCTTCTATCCAGGAATGCGGAGGAGTTGTATTGTATCACCCACCATGTGCTCTAGTATTATCTGTTTTCCTATTTTGCTTAAGTGGGCACCACCAGACACATGAAATTATTCTATTGTATTTTAGAAGTTTATAAACCGTTAGGATTTGAAAGTTAAAAATGGTGATTAAATGGATATTTTCAGATATGTGCAACAAAGTTCAGTGTATACAAATATAGTTACATAATGCAGTACATCATGCTACATGTGGATTCACGACCAAACCTGATCTAAACCAGGGGTCTCCAACCTTTTCTGTAACAAGAGCTATTTATATTCAATAAAAATCATCCAGAGATACTGATATTAGTGTTGTAGTAGTGACCATCCCCATCCGAGATTATTTGCAGTGATCACATCAGTGCATTAGGTAGGGTTGCCAGCAGTAATACCTCTAAATGGGTAATACATAACAGCCGTAGCTGCAACGCTTCTGGCACCAAGGTAATAATGTGTGTAATCTCTCCAACCAAAATGATAGCTTTAAATACATTTTAAATATGCAACCATTCTTCTCCAAACAACACCTCATGAGTACTAAAAATAGACATTTTCATTTCGAATATATGCTTTTTAATTTTGCCAACATATAGTAATTCAACCAAGCAAAAGCTTCTATAGTAGTAGACTGGGCTGCACATAGAAGTGCTACTCACAGAGATCTGGAGAGGTACTGGTAGCTCACCAGCTACTCGGAGATGCCTAATCTGGAAAGACTCATATACACAAAATCAAAGGATTAACAATCATATTGTATGTCAAAGCAGATTTACTAATTCTTAACCAAACTAACACATGCAAATCTTCGTTGTTCAAGAACCTATATATTTTGTTCATATTTCTTTTTCTGTCTGTGCATCATGGCGTATTGTTGCTGATGTCTGACTACAGAAACGAGTATCCAAAACATTAATAAATGTTTTTATTCTGAACATATATTAAAACCTGACAAAAATGGTCTTAACCACTGTTATAAACTGCCACCTGTAGGTTTATCTCTTCATACTCATTAAGTCCATTCTGTACCGTATTTAACAGGTGTATCCATTTACATTCTCTCTGATTGATTATTGCAGCAATGTCGCCTCCCGTGGGATTATGGGTGATTTTTGTTTTCTCTCTAGGACCAGCTATCTGATATCACCTGCTTTATGACTGGTATTTTTGAAATTTCCACTAATGGGGCTCCATTTGTATTACATCGAATTTGACTACAATGTTGTAAAATCCTTGATTTCGCCTTTTGTCTGGTTTGGCCAACATATGCCAAAACACATGGTCACTTCAGCATATAGATTACGTCAATACTGTTGCAATTAGTATGCCCATTAAGAATGAACTTCCTGTTGTTCTGTAGAAATGACCTTCATTTATAATGCCAAATTGCATGCTTTAAATCGTCCACATTTAAAATGTCCCAGAGTGGGAGGCAGGGTCCATTGTGTGCATATGGGTGGTTGTTCTATACTGAGTAATAAAGAGCTGGCCACATAGCCTCTCACTTTCTTGCCCCTTTGCAAGGCAGACAAGGGTTCTGTCTGTGTTCCAACCTCATCTTGCACTAAGTTCCATTGTTTGTTTATTACTTTCTTTATTTCATTACAACGGGTACAGAAGGTGGTACACATACCATCCTGTCCCTGTTCTCCTTTTTGCACTCGTGTGTCAGTAAATGGTCCCTAGGGCAATACCAAGCACATTTCCTGGAACATTTTAGGTGTCCTTTGTTGCATCCTCTGTCATGTAACTGGTTAATAAGTACCTCAGACTCTTTCAAATATTCGGTCCTTAGCGCGCAATTCCATCTGATCCTAAGGAATGGGCCATAAGATAAGTTATCCCACAGGTTCCTTGGATGGTGGCAGCGTACCTTAGAAGCATGTACTCTCTGCTTCCATTCATGACATGGTTACTGCTTGGGGTAATGGTTCAGTCCATATCAGTCATTGGCTCTCTTGACCTGTGAGTGAGGGCGGTTTCTGATCACATGTGCACATCTACCTGAAAATGATTGCGGTTGGGTGGCTGGTAGTTCTATTTTTCAATGTTCTTCTTTTATAGTTCCTGTTTCGTTTCAAAATGTTTATTTCAGCTGTTAGACACAGCCATAAAAACACAGTGCAATCATATAAAACATCCTTGACATAGACAAAACAAAAACACATTTAATCATTAGTTAAAAAGTAATAAATACACGATAAAATACTCAGAATAAAAACATGTGCAAAGTGCCAGCAAATACAGTAGTGAATTATCAGAAAGCCCTTTGTTTTCTCCTACTGAGAGCACATTTTAGGAAGGAACAAATGGAACAGCAGAGAGTGGGGGAATTCAATGATCGCAGGTACGTCAAGGCCTCTGCACATCTTATACCACAGAATCTAATCAATGGGACTAAAAAGCTTTTTGGAGTAAGCCCTATAATATTTACAAAAAAAAGTAAAATGGACCAGACTTCGGGTAGAAGACTTGTCACAGGGACAAATTAACACGTTGGTGTGATTGAGTTGACTCATTGGAAAGCTTGGTTGCCATCTAACTATGCCCAGCCTAAATCTAGTTAACAGGACACTGTCCCATGTGGTGTCCATCCAGGACAAGCATGGTTTCATATGGGGAGTAGATTGCAGACTACTATATTCCCTAACAGAAATGTTGGCTACTTCAAGCTCCTCTCTGCGCAGTCTATTCCTGGTTATGAACACGTTCTTGACCCAAGATAGATTGGCATTTCCTGTTTGATATAAATCAGCCATGAAATATCTAGGCCTCTATCACAGGCAAGGCAATCAAGGATCACCTTCCTGTTAAGGCCTGCATGCTGGTTCTCCGAAATGGCCCAACAGAGTACCGAAGGGACCACTTTGCTAGAGTCCTCAACCACAACTCCTGATGAACATTATACGAGGCACATGAGGGTGGAACACCGGGAAGGCGATGCAGTGCCCTGTTCTCTTCGATCTGGAGGGCAGAGATGTTGGAATAGCCCCAAATATAAGCCCTATAGGTGAGTATGGGAGACATTTGCTCATAAATACTTTCAAGAAGGGGGCCATGGGCTTTCTACCGATGCGCGAGGCTAAACTATAAATGAATCCAGTAGCACCTGAGAACCTTTGGATTGTTTTGTGCTTACAAAGACCCCAATTTCAATACTTTATGTATCCTCTTTTTATTTAAGTTTTTCTTAACAGGAGGTACTACAGCTCTTCAGGCAGTGGTAACAAGTCACTTGCTTGCCACTCATTTTTATCTCCCTCTAAGCTAGGTAACCAATAGGAAATGCTGTTGTCCATAGTGCATTCTTCTTTTACCATTCAAAGATGGCCAATACATTAGTTTTAAATGTGGTGGCCGAGCTGGAACTTTAAAACATTGTTAGACTATGCACAATGCATCTTCAAGGTGAACACTTGCTGCTACATTTAATTTTGTTATTGCAAACGTATACCTGTTGTGTTTGTATAGCAGCGTGTTTTTCTTCTTCTACTTATATTCTTTTAATTCATCTTGCTCATGTTTTTGAGTGTGCATGTTTTATTGTGGTTGTGTTAGAGGATGAATGCAAGAATGAACTACTGTACAAATGAATGGATACATGTGCAACTTTGAGTGACAGCATCCATGTATGTTGAAGAATTGAGTGCCTAAACCCATGAATGACACAAAAGGCACTTTAATTCATAAGCCAGACCTATTGCATTGGCAATATGCCTGTCTCATATTGGTGACATGATAGGTTGGTTAATTTATATGCTGAGGATGTGTCGTCCTACATTAATAATTGATCCTCATATACCGTAGAAGAACTGCAGTTTGGACACCATGTGTTGTTGTCTCATTTCATCAATTTCTAATTGTCAGTTTATCATTTATAGAGATTTATCATGTCATTTTACTGTTATTATTATTTGTGAAGTAATTTTTTTTTAATGTGAAATCATGTGGAAGGTTTTATAGATGGCAAGTGTTGGTGGTAGTTAATGTAAACGTATGACCTTAACTGTTTTATTTTTTGTCTTTTGAAGTTTTGTGTTGAAGGCACTATTCAGCACCTGTCAACCCATATCAAATTTAATTAAACTTTAACATTTATTTCAGTGAATAGAAGTATTTATGCAGTGGCAGTGAAAATAAATGTGGCACGACATTACATTATTTAGGGCAACTGTACTGATGAATACATGTTCACAGTGTTAGTACTACAGTGCAAATGTCAAATTCGAGACTATTGCCACAGTGTAGCAAAATTGATATGGGAATGCACTAATTACTGCCTCACAGATTGCATTTATCAATTACTTTCCATAGGGAAACAGTCTCTTCAAAGAGAATATCACCTTTCTGCACAAATTTAACTCCTTGAACCCTGGTTTTGGTTAAATATCTTTTGTTAAACAAATGCACAAGGGAAAATGCCATGCCATAAAACACATATGCAAAAGCATAGAGTATAATATGCTGTTTAGTAACCTTGTTGAGGGATCAGAGGAGCTTCATGACTCACTTGAGGTTTTGCTTCTTCTGTGTCAGGGCTCCTCCCCACACTCCGCAATGGTAATAAGTACCGTATTACACTCTGAGAGTCCTAATTGTTCGCCGCCTGGGAATTATATGTTTACAGTAACACTGTTTGTTCTGTTCTTGGTCAGACATCCCTCTCAGGCCTCTCAAAATCATAACATTTTTACCAGACCTGCAGGTCTAGTGATTCGAATAATCTACTCGACCTAACTATAATGCTCTTGACACATAAACTAGTCTCAAATTGTGTGATCATGGGCAAATACCTTATTTCACTGATCTGACATTTTCTTCATTATCACATATTGAGAGCACCGTCAAATATGTAAGTTCAGCATATCTGCTGTACAAAAAACTATTTTGCTTGAGTAATAGACTAAATTTATGGTCCATGTATGACCTTGGTTTGCCTCTTAGTTCGCTAACATCAATGTTTTCAGGGCTCGGGCAGGAATAGGGTTTCTGCAAATATTTATCGTTTGCACACCACCAAGTAAAGTGTTCTAATTTGTTTTGACCCTATTAAAATCTCTGTTTCCATCACACAATTCTGAATTGCAAATAATGTGCTTTCCTAATTCCTGATATAGTTTGAAATATTTGTACTGTTAATTTACAAGCTATTTAACTGTTGTGTGTTAGAAAAAAACTGACAGCCTTTCCTTTCACAACAATTGTCAGACTATTAAGTTTACAAAATCCTCTAACTTTGCAGTCAGAGAAAGAAAAATAAGCACCAATCTCTAGGATAAAATAAGCAGCACTGTGTAAGAAGAAATAAGCTGACATTTGACCTCTGTCTCTGAACACAGAAAATGTGACCAGATCGTAACAGGATTTAAAGACATCTTTATTGCTCACTCACTCACTTTCTGAATGAACTGAACACTTGTGCCGGCTCAAGTTCTCTCGCCAGAAAGGGCCAGTAGGCCCTAAAAACAGCTCACCCTGGTAAAATCTGTCTCGCTATAGCGAGTGGGCGAGTAGGTTTCTGGGGGCATGCTGCGTGTTGGTTCAGCAGAGCTTCTCCAAAAACTAAGAAAACTGCAATCTACTTGTTCAAAGTAGCCATTTTTTAATCTTTATTTTTTTATCCTAAATGTGTTATTATATTTTAAAACCGTTTTGTTTATTGATTGTATTTTAACAGTCGTAATATGTATAAATGGTTACTGCTGTGTTTCAGTTTTGTGGCATACATTATATTGTATAATTACAAACAACTAAGCAATCAAAATTACTGATCCTATAAAACAACATTGCCATTTTGATTTTTTTAAAAATATTCCTGCTTGTACGCAAAAAGATTCTGTATGCCCTACAATTGGCAGTACTGCTGCTTTCATCTGGTAGTGGGAAAGGCCTCTTCTTGCACCAACTTCAGCTTGTTCTCTCACATGTTTTGCTCGTAGGTGGGGATCCTGGATGTTGACCTATGCGGTCCCAGCATCCCACGCATGCTGAATGCTCAGGATAAAGATGTGCACCAGTGTGACAGCGGGTGGGTGCCAGTATTTGTGGATCAGGAGAAGAGCATCTCCCTCATGTCCATCGGCTTTCTGTTGGAGAAGCCAGATGATGCTGTGGTGTGGAGGGGGCCCAAGAAAAATGGTAAGGGGGTTGGGCTTTGTGGCATTCATGAGTGAGAAAGGAGCACAGTGACAGTTGCATGCCACATTCATCATATTGTAATGTTGCTCTCTCCACCATTTCTCCCAAACATTAATTTCAGTTCCCTTTCTTCTCCTAGTTCCGTTTGTACCTTTTAATGTAACTTTTATAAAGCAAATAGAAATAGTGCCGGTGCTTTAATGTCAGGACAGAAGTACCATCTGATTGATGTATGCAAGGAAATAATTAGATGCATTAGGTGCCTTATTTTTTAGACATATTACTAAATTATACTTTTTCATGCTGTACAACCTTTGTTTCACATTTTTACCATAAACTCTCGTTTGCATTGTATGGAGTAGTTTGTAAGGTAAATACAGATGAGCAACTTCAGATTTTTCCTCTGTTTAACACCCTACCACCCCTTCGTCTAGCAGCTGGCGTGTTCCCTATCCTCAGAGTGTAAAAGGTGTTCTCTGTAAGAAAATCATCTAGGTGGGCGTTTAGTGATTTCCGTCATGCGGGGTGGTCGGAATAGCACCATTCATAAGTAATGCGGACATTTACCCTTAAAATAGCCCTTAAGGAAGTTCCGAACAGCTTCTGCCTATCAGCAGTAACCCTATTTTACCTGTGGATTAATGCTACCCCTCTGTAATCGATGAATTGATAAAGGTTTTTTTTTGCACCAAATTCCCACTATTAAACTAAAGTTTGAACCACCTCAAACCGCATCTACTATTCCTCTCTGTGGGTGAACTGCCTTTAATAGTTTCCTGTAACTACGTCAAGCTCACCATCATTGTGATAAGTCCTGGAGGATTCTCAGTAGTCGTTCCCACTCTGGAGGTGACTCTTGCTATGAAGAAAAGTGTGCTCTATATTAAAGCCATAACTACTCCGCAGCCAATTAATGGATCCATGACGTTTTTTTGGGCTTTTGGGTTCATGTCTATTCTCCTACATGCACATCTACTGGGAAAACTTCAAATGTAAAGGCTCCAGTAGGAACTATTTTATATATTAACTTAGTTAATGTTTGCATGAACGTAAAATAGTAACACCCAAGCAGGATGGGCACCATTGATCGGTTTTGCAGACTTTATCCGATCTGTGCTTAGTATGTCGTACCTGGAAGTCCCATGTGTATTTAACTTTTGTAGACTTTAAAGTGCATTTGATTGTGTTTTTAACATGAAGACGTTATAGTAGTTGCTAAGAATTTCTCTATGGCTGTTTTGCTAGTGAACTCATTTTGAGACCTGCATAACAATGCTCCTGCCAAGCCGGATAAATATGCTCAGCAGTGAATACACTCAGAAATGATTTATTCTGACAGAGTTCTGGATAGGTTGTGTACTGCATTATTTAGTATGCCTTTGGATGTTCAAGAAGTGTGTTGTGTGACCCCCAGATTCTTAGGGTCTCTCCTGGTAAAGCTCTAAAGCCCTAGAACGAAACTGCAACCTTTTCTGAGAAAAGGAAAACTGGCAGGTGTCTCTCACTCCTTCCTTACTGACTTATGCTCATATAGAGAAAAGCGTTAGAAGTCAGACATAACCGGTCAGAGAATCTCCTGTTAACACGGAGTCCTACCCCAATCTCCAAAATATAGTACCCACACAATGAGTATTTTACACTAGATCATTATTTATTATACACTATTCATCCGCAAATCACTTGTACTCGAATGATTGATTGGAAATATTAAAACCAACATAAGTATTATACACATTAAGGTAATAGTTAGATACGCCCTAATTGTATTTCATCACACATCTCTAAGCAATACGTCTAAAGGCAACCTGTGTTCTAGCTGGCCGTCTTATTGCATACTTGTATTAATCTGCTTGTAATATTATGCCAAATCATTTAAATCCCCCCAGCGTACCTTATTGTAACAGTGGGTAGAAAGTCAGAGCTCCGAGTTTCAGCATCTCTCCATCAATTGCTCAGTGTTTGTGTACCCTGTTTTATATATCTTTCTAATAAATGGTGCTGTGTCGAACGAGGAGGGGTCAAGCCATTATCAGCTTCTATTTTGTTACACAGGACTGCGAACAATACATGTTCAAAATGTAGAAAATACACTGAAGCCTTTTGCTCCTTTTCTCCCTCCTTCCTACAGTACAGACCTTACTAGGTCATCGCTCCTTGTAGCCATGCTTCAGCTGCTGTGTTTGTGAATACAAGACGTTATTACTACACTTGTCCACACGGTCTCCTTGACCCTACTTTGAAATTATTATTGGGTCTTGTATTCATGTGAAAAACTAAGGACAGGACAAAAATCTTGAATCAAACTTCACCTCTGTTTGTCATGTATATAGTGCACCATTGATTTCACTTGTCACTTTGTCACTCATTTCTTACTATATTCACAATTGTATCGCTCTATTTGAATTGTGTTTATGACAGCCATATCTAATTTATTTGGTAAATAACTAAAAAAGCAGACAAATAACTAAAAAAGTAAACGTTCTTTGGCAAAGAAAATTTTTCTTCTGGTGTGTTTCTATCCTAAAGGTTCTATTGCCTTGTTTGTAATTTCTTTACATTTGTGGCGGAATATATTGTGATATTTCTTTAAATATAGAGTAAAGTGATTGTTTTCATCCGACAGAACCGACTTGTTATTCTTATCGTAAATACCCAGGTTCTGAGGGACACAGGGTCACCCCATTAATTTTAATGTTGTTTGTGAAAGAGAATAGGAGAATGGAAGCTTTCTTCTCCTGTCTGTTAACGTGGGCCTGAGAAAAACATGGCAATCAAACATACATTTTATTAGTTGCAGAGTTTAAACTATTGTTTGTTAGAAATGAGCAATTCTGCTTTTTAGGTCCTATTCTTTAATCATGCACTCTAATTCAGTTCAGTGTACAGTGACTGTTACCATACATCAAGGACCAACGTATGTAACATTTAAAATTACATATAAAAACTGTGCTGCCCATGTCAAGTGTACCATATTAGATTGATTCTTGACACCCATATGAGACTCCAAAGAGCCACTACCAATCTCATGCTTTGCAGACAATGCTGTAATTGTTCCGTGATCGAAATATCTATACAGTGAAAAACAAAAGTTATTTTCCACTGTTGTGAAGCCATTTGGAAGTGGTTTGTTATACCTGCTGCTCAGCCTGTGTGTCTGTGGACTGGAATGTTGGTGTGAGAGCTGGTGATGCAATGTTGGATGAGAGAGACTGTCAGTTGGAGGAAGGGCTGAGCAGCAGGGAGGCTGCTCCTGGTGGGCTCAACCTTATAACATCTTGCTTATAATAAATCTACTTGGAAATCTACCTGGACTGCCTATCTTCATTACAACACATTTTGGCGACGATTTAGAAGGAAAAGAACCTGCGTGTGCAACTTCTGCGGACTTTTACTATGAACTTTGGAAACTTCAAGGTAAAGGAACTTAAATCTACATATTTAAAGAAAGCTGGCACCCCTGAGCCCCACCAGTGACCACCCAATCGGTCGCCCACAACCCAACGGTGCCAGCTTCAACCGTAATGTTCCAGTTCCTGCTCTACTTCCCTCCCTCTCCATCTCCTTTGGGACAGTCGTCCCCATCCTGTAACTTTGGCTCAGTGCCTTCTCAAAGTGCAGTTCCCCAGGAGAGCGTATCTTCCTGCCTTCTTCTGCTGCCCTCCTGCTTTGGGTGAACTTTTCCTGCCTTGCTGCATGTTCTGCTACTTTGGAAAAGTGTTTTCCTGTCCTGCTGCCTACCATTTTATGCTACATTTTCTTCATTCCTCACGCCTGGATTCTACTTGCTGTGACCCAACCCACGTGTGCCAGTCCTTGCTGTGCCTGTTTTAATTGCTATCCAACTGTGTGCCCTCATGTTACTCGATTTGCTTGTTCCCTGTCTTACGCGTTTTACAAGCTGCGTGCTCCTGAGCAGTTCACTGAGCGATGCCTTGTTGTCAGTCTGACAGGAGTCATGTAACCGGCACCCCTGGTGAGCGCGTATATTTAAGTGCTCATGCTTTTGCGATCATTATTTTCAAGTACTTTGTCATTTTTGCCACTCATTTCAGCTGCGTATGGCTTCGCTACGGCAGTTGAACCGCTGCCTTACATTTTAAACTTGGCACGAGCTGTGCACAGCGCACACGCACAGCGCGCGCAGCCTTACTTGCTTCTTGCTGTCCTGCCATACCTTCGTTGTTCTTCTGTGACGTGTGCCTGCTGGTAGCAACGCCTTCGAGCACGGTGATGACCGGGAGCCATCCGGCGCGGCGCACCAATACGTGCCGCCATCTTATGTTTGGAGGCACTGTGTGTCCTTATCGGAATGCCTTTCTATATGTTTTCTGCCAACCACGTTCTGCCGTTTTGGTAAAGTTATTTGAAAGGTTTTCACGAGAAGCAGCGTCACCCCGTCTGAGGAGAAACGTCTCAAAGGGAAATCTTCAAAATGAAGGTACTTTTGTTTTGTTGTTTTCTTTTCTGCCTTTTGCCACGTGTTTACAAGCAACAAATCTTGTCATGGAGACATTATGGAGGTCGTGCATCTCTCCTTTCTTCAAGACTTAAACAACTCCTCTGGAACTAGGTTATTTACATTTAAATTAATCCCTGCTCCCTTCTCTACTGCTTCGTATCTGCTGCGTTTGCGACTCTATTTACTTCGGTTCGTGATTTTTATGCCATGGATTACTTTGATGCTTATGTTGCTGCAGTGACTTCTTTTCAACGTTCACAATGGATTTCATTTTACACTAGATCTGTACTTTTGCATTTCTAGAAGAGTTTCGGGTGAGAGGTCGCTCACCAGTGTTCCAGAGTGTTACTGAGCACTAATGTCCGATGCCATGTACATGTTGTTGTCCTTTACTTTCTAATGTGCAAATGTGTTATTTCTTAATTCTTGTTTCACTTTTCCATAGCTCCTTGAAGTTATGTTTCCTGGCATGCGTTTGGATATGAGTGGAAGTTAGTGCTTGATTGTCTTGCTGTTTCCCACTTTTACGTGGTTGTGGGTTCCTGCCGAATACCACTGCTTGTAGTGCACATTTCGTAGAGTGAATGTTTTTTAAAATATTTGATTGCTGTTTTTATGCTGTGCTTTATCCTTACACTTCTTTCGCACGTCAGAGTTGCGGAAGGATTTTTACGTTGCTTTGTGCTGGTACTTTCTTCATGTTCCTGTTTCATGCTTGATATTTTACTGTGCTTTATCCTTATATTTGTCAGGTGTATTGATATAAGTGATGATTGGTATATTAGTGTGTTGATGATTCCCACTTTTACGTGGTTTTGGGTTAGTGATGATTATTTACCACCCATTGCGGTCCGGACCTGTATTACGTTTTCTTTTTCTGGTTTAAGAGTGCATTGTACACGTGTTCTGTGTGGAGCGTATTTTCCACACATCACAACCCAAATTTCTGTTTGGGTGGAGTTTCTTATTGCTTTTCTTCAGGTTCTGTGTGGAGTGCCCTTTCCACACATCACAACCCAAATCTTGGTTTGGGTGGAGTTTCTGCTTGGTATGTTCATGTTCCGTGTGGAGTGCCCTTGTTAGACTTGGCATCTTTTGGCGTGTTTCCCCTGAGTTTTTGCTTTCTGACCTCCCGGTTTTGACTCTGTTTGTGCTGGCTTAGTGTTTCTGCGCACTTTTCTCACTGCTGATCAGTGGTAAGGTGCAAATGCTCCTGTGGTAAAATGTGTTATGGATTGGTGTTTCCATGATTGGATATTTGATTTACTTGTTAGTCCCTAGTAAAGTGCACTGAGTGTGCCAGGGCCTGTAAATCAAATGCTACTAGTGGGCCTGCAGCACTGATTGTGCCACCCACGTGAGTAGCCCTGAAAAGGTAACTCAGACCTGCCATTGCAGAGTCTGCGCGCAGTCTGGTACTGCCATGTCGACTTGGCAAGTGCACCCACTTGCCAGGCCCCAACCTTCCCTTTTCTTACATGTCAGGCACCCCTAAGGTAGGCCCAAGGTACCCCTGTGGGCAGGGTGCAGTGTATGTGAAAGGTAGGACATGCCCTGGTGTGTGTGGCATGTCCTGATAGTGAATTACTGCCAATTTCGTTTTTCACTATTGCAAGGCTACCTGTTCCCCATAGGACAGAATGGGAAGTTTGTTTATAACATCTTATAAACATAACTGGCCCTGGGAACTAGGTAAGAAAATGAAGTTTAGTACGCCTGAACTCAGAATCTAAAGATGCATCTTTTAGTGAAGGTGATTTTTACATTCTGTGTTTGAAAATACCACTTTTAGAAAGTAGGTATTTTCTTGCTCAGTCATCCCGTGTGCCTCTGCTGGAATGTGGATTGCCTGTCTGGGTTTTGGATGACAGAAGGCTAGGAAGCAGGAGGGGCTCCAGATAGTCTAGGAAGGTCAGGAAAGGGCTGAATAGACCTGGGCTGCGATGGAGGAAGAGGGAGGAGATTTCCTTGCACCTCAAAGGGCCTGGTCTGAGTCTGACAATGCCGTCTCCACCTCCTGCCAGGAAATCACACCAGAGAAGGCAGAACTGGCTCTGGCCGGGCACAGACACCCTCTGCCTGAAAGATCAAAGGATTTTTGGATACAAATACTGGGGCCCAGACCCCTGAACTTTAGAACTCTTTTGGATCAAGAAGACTGCCAAGAAGAAGAGCGGGAGAAGCTGTGAGGAGGAACTACCACTTTGCTGTGTGCTTTGCTGTGTTGGCCTGCAGTGGCTGCTTCTGTCTTGGGCAGTGAAAGGACTGGACTGAACTTTCTGCAATCTACTTTTGTGAGTTTCTCCAAGGGCTTGAGGTAGCGCTTGCCCCCTGTTCAAGAAGTCTCAGGCACAACAAAGACTTCAAGCTCTTCTGCCCTCAGCACTGGGGACTGTGTGTTTTTTGTGCTGCAACAGAAGAAAAGCAACTCGACGACGTCGACGACGCCACTGTCGACTCCGTGTCCCGAAGGCACCGCAGAGGGCACTGCCACAATGCCGCACCGCGACCCTGGTCTCACCGACGACGCCGCCACCGAGCCGCTGCTCGCACCGCGACCTGTGGGCACCGCACTCCGCACCGCTTTGCTTCACGACGACGCCTTGGCACCGCAGAGGGCACCGCGACCCTGGTCTCACCGACGCCACCTGCTGACGCCGCCACCGAGCCGCTGCTCGCATCGCGACCTGTGGGCACCGCACTCCGCACCGCCTCGCTTCACGACGACGCCTTGGTATCCCCGACGACGCCGCTCCATGCCGAAATCTACGCCGCTGCTTGCACCGTGGTTCGAGGGCACCGCTCGTAAAGTTACACGACGCACCGCCCTCATCCCGCACCGCAGCCTTGGCCTGCCGGCGCCATCGACTCCAGTTCGTCAGCCGACGACAGCGCTTCAGCACCGAAGACGCCGCTGCTTGCACCGTGACCTGCCAGCACCGTGACGAGCACCGCCTTCATCTTGCACCGCAACCCTGGTCTCACCGACGATGCCATCCGACGCCGCCACCGAGCCGCTGCTCGCACCGCGACCTGAGGGCACCGCACGCCGCACCGCTGCACTTCGCACCGCAGCACCCAGCGCCTGCCGACGCCAGCGCTCCTGGCTTCAACAAAGAGGGGATCGATCTGCAATGCGTGTGACTTCGAGGGCCCCGACGACTCCTGCACCGACCTCCGGAACTGACGCCTGCGGACGCCCTGCTTTCGGAAGCTCAACTAGAGGTCGCCGATGCCCTGCATTTCTAAAAGGTACTGTTTGAGGGTCTTCCCGACACCGTAGCTGGCCCGCGACGCCGCGGTCAGCCAGAACTGTTTGGATTTGTTTGCTCATGACGCCGTGATAGCCCCGGACGGAGCTATCGACATCAAGGAACTGTTTTTAAAGCATATTTTGATAACTGAAGATTTTTAAGTACTATATTGTGGATTTTTGTATCGTTTTTGGTCTTGTCTTAAGTATATAAAAATATTGGATATTTTTCTAAACTGGTGTGGTGACCTTTTGTAGTGCTTACACTGTATTACTGTGGGTTATGTGCAAATACTTTACACACTGCCTCTAAGATAAGCCTGACTGCTCGTGCCAAACTACCAAGGGGGTGAGCAGGGGTTATTTTAGGAGTGTAACTCCCTTACCCTGACTAGGAAGAAGGGTCCCTATTTGGACAAAGGTGCAAGCCCTTGCCAACTAGAGACCCCCATTTCTAACAGCCCTTGCCACACATCACAGCCCAAATTGTCTGTTTGGGTGGAGTGTATGCTTGCTTTTCTTTTGGAACTTAATTCTCTGTTATCTGGGTGATGTTTCCTGTCGCGCCTTTTAGTCGGGACCCTTCCTACCTCTTGTTGGCCTGGCCAGCCTGCTTGTTTGGTTTTTGGGGTTTTGTTTGAGTCTTGGTGGCGTGGTAGTGTTTGTGTTGCTTTGGCTTGGTTTCAAGGGAGTGTGGTTTTTCCTTTGTTTTTATGAGAAAGGGAGAAGTGGTGAGCGATAGAGTTGCTGGATTGCGTAATCTTTTACTTCTTCCAAACAATAATCTTTTTGCTATTTTGGTTTACATGTATTTCTCCATCTACATGTTTTGCATGTTGCCCCTCTTGCATGTGTTTATTATTGCCATCTTGTACATGCATCTATTTTATTGTAATTCTTTTGCTGTTGATTTTATTGTTATTAAGAAAGGGAGATGTGTTATACCTGCTGCTCAGCCTGTGTGTCTGTGGACTGGAATGTTGGTGTGAGAGCTGGTGATGGAATGTTGGATGAGAGAGACTGTCAGTTGGAGGAAGGGCTGAGCAGCAGGTAGGCTGCTCCTGGTGGGGCTCAACTTTATAACATCTTGCTTATAATAAATCTACTTGGAAATCTACCTGGACTGCCTATCTTCATTACAACATGGTTGCTTCTGCATCGTAGGATCTTCATTGCTAATTATGAATGCAGAATATTTTCACCTGCATGCTGGGACCTGGAATACGTCGAATAAATGATGAAATTTGTACTGCACACACCTACTCCTAACATTGTATGCGAGCTCCATGGGCAAGTTCATTGTGGACTAAGGAAACCACATCATAATGTGAAAAGCCATTTTTAGGTCGAGCCTCGAGTAGCGCGCAAGCGCTGCTTAGAGGCGAAGACTTAATGTAAGCGGTTTCAAAAGCAGTCCCACAAACGCTCGTGCGTCGTGGCTGGCCTTTTTGAGATGGGTACGCGCGGCAAACATATGTTTCCAATTATCGTGCCCAGACGCGGCGCGATAAGTGGAAACACATGTCTGCCGCGCGTACACATCCAAAGGCCAGCCACGACGCACGAGCGTCTGGTCAGCTGAGCGTCTCGTCAGCTGAGCAGACTGCCGCGCTCGCTCGTTGTTTTGTTGACACTGCGCTTTGGTTCTATTCACGGGAGAGTATGGGCTCGCATGACGGCATCAAAGCACCCAAGCCTTATGAAGCTCGTTAAATGGAGAGTAGATAAAGGAGGCTCCTTTAAGGAGCTCTTTCATTGCGCTCCCAGGTTACCCTGGTGCCCTACCCTTTTGTTGAACTGGCTATCAGAATTTGGCGCCATTCCTCTAATCTGTATTGCCCCGCCTCCACAGCAAGCGTAGTCCTACAGCATACTCTGAGTTTCCTGAGCACTAGCAGCAAGGGTGTAGGAGTCGGAGACATCACATTTCTGGAGAGCACGCTCCGCCTTGGAGAGCAGAGGCAGGGGTGTGACGTGGCCCGAAGAGTCAAAGCACGAGCCATCAAATGATGTAAATCCGACATCACGTCATGAAGAAATTTGATAAAGGCTTTAAAATTAAAAAAATTAACATTTACCAGTGTCTCAGGTACATACAATTTATATCACAATATGGAGTGGCATTTATACTTTTTTTTAAACATGAAATATTCAAGAACACACTCCCATGCCCTGACTACCTTTCCACGAATTACCCAAAATGCCAGTTTACTTTCTCTGTTTATATAGCCTATATTCGTATTCAATGTATAGCAAGATTGTTTTATGTTAAACACATTGCCTTACTACTTTACAAGGGATAGTTTTAAGATACTTTATATACACGAGTCGGAGATGTTACGCATGCGCAGTCTGTGGTTAAGTCTGGTTTTGCTGTTCTGTTAATGGATATCTGCTAGAATCGACCTAGTCTCTCTTTTAACAGGCTGGTTCTTTTGATCCTTTGTAATGTTTGCGACATGCTAAATTGCGGACTTTACTTTGCTTCTTCCGGTCAGTTGACCTTTCCACAAGCTTCCTGTTTACATTAAGAGAAGCTGCACTGCGTGTCCTCACGTGAGGAGCTAGGGGTGCATTGAGATTGTGAGGGGTAGGCGTGGACTTGTATACACGAAGTACACTACGCTACAGTGCCTCACTGATCGTACCTCCTGTACCCAAAAGCCTAAGTTATAAGTGAACTTTCAGATTCCACAGAGGGTAACAAGAAGACGACGCACCATGGTACTGATGAAATTAAAGCAAATTACACATTGTTGCCAAGTGGTGCCATGATAGGCACGTCACTTTCACGCCAGCCAACTTCACTAAAAATACTGAGATTTTGTTCCTCCTCTAAACTACAAATCCCAAAATGCAACTGCATTTGCCTATAAAACCAGGACGTGTGGATTCCTGTCGGATTAAAAACATGAGATGGGCCACTGGGCAGCCGTCCTCAGCAGACGGTTCTGTTCTCCCGGAACACCGCCCCTACAGTCGCAGCAGGCACTGGTCTGGTTTTTGCTGTGTCTGGACGGCTCTTCGTGAATATGCCCCTAGTTCTTCCTATCTTTCATCCTTCTCTCCCCGTGCCTAACTGCATCTTCACCCCTGCGCTTTGTTTCTTTGTTTCTTTGTTCTTTCACCTTCGCCTTCTTAATTCCCTCGTCCTTTCTTTTTCCTTCTTTCTCTTGCCCCATTATTTTCTCATTCCTTTTATTCCTTCCCTCTTTGCCCCTCTTTCTCTGTCCCTCCCTAGGTTCTTTCCCTGTCCGCCCACCTTCCTTCTTTCCCCTCCCTCGGTCTGCTCCGCCCTACCTTCCCTCTTCCGTCCATCCTTCCTACCTTCCATGTTTCCTTCTGCCCTACCTTTTTTACATCCCTCCCTTTCCTGTCGCTCCTACCCTGATTCTATTTGTCCCTCCATAGTATCCCCCGTCCGCTCCATCCTTTGCCCCAGGATCCCGGACTTTCCATTCTTTCTCCTTTCCCTGCTCCCTTGCTTCCCACCTTTCTTTCCTGCCTCTCTTCCATTATTCCATCCTTCACTCTTTCCTTCCTTCTGTCTGTCCTTTCTTCCGTCTGTCTTTTATATATTCCCTCTTCCTTCTTACCTCACCTGCAATCCTTCCCTTATTCCTTCTTCTTTTCCTCCTGTCACCCGCTTCTTTCTTCTGTCCCATCTTTTTTCGTGCGCCTTTCCTTACACTTGCGAGATTTTGTCCTGCCTTCCGGTTTCACAGTTTTGTTTTGTTCGCATCCAAGGCCGTCCTTCACCTCAAAGGCCTCGAACCCCAGCGTCTGTTGTACTGGACACAGTATTTTAACTCTGTAGGTAGAGCGCTGACGCCGGGTGTGTTTGCTGCCGTTCAGGCTGTAAGCACGGATTGGTTCTTTGTTTCCTCTCTAGGACTCAGCCTTGCTTGTTGTGTGTAGATGTGTACTTGAAGCAATGCTTAATTTGTAAGAATAAACAAGCATTGGCATAGTTGATAGGTCTCAGCCTTTGGGACCTTATAAGTGTTTCGCCATGCAACAGTTGATGTTGTTGTACTAAGGATATTGTGCTGCATAACTAAATACTTATAAGGTCCCAAAAGCGAGACCTATTGGCTATGCCAATGCTTGTTTGAGAAGTTTATGGAATGGAGATTCTTCTTTGCAGTACAGCTTGAGTGGGAGGCGATTCCAACCTTGCGCTGCCAAGAAGGAACAAGCATTTGCAATGCAATAGGTCCCGCAGTTGTTAGAGTTTGAGCTATTGGCATTGTAAATGGCAATGCCTTTATTTATGTGTTGGTTTTTAAAACATAAATAAAAGGCATTGTCATTTACAATGCCAATAGGTTAAACTCTCGCAAATGCGAGACCTATTGCATTGCAAATGCTTGTTATTCCTGTCTTAGAGAGGGGTTACCTTTGCAGTTCATTGGCCTGTTCCTATTGAAGAGGACCGAGACACATTTCACATGGTTTGTCTCTGTCTAGAGTGAGAGAGTGAGAGAGTGAGCAAACAATGATAGACTGGAGAGTGGCACTGGGCTTGAGATTAATTCAACCATTCCACTAATCATTTTATTATTTTTGTCCTTGATACACAATGAGGCCTCATATGAGCTCTGTCAATGTTCTTCTCACCACCCACTTAATATCATATGAATCCGACCCTATTTAACTACCCTGTGCCAATGCAGTTTTTTCAACACCCCCTCCCCCCCCATCCTAATTTTAGTTTCAGGACTGTTCCTCTCTGTTTTCCTTTCTCACCCAGACATACCCCTTCGTCTAGCCAGGCTGACCTGCACCGGCCCTCACTGCCCCCACCCTCACAAATTGTCATAGAAATGAATAGGCATCGCCTGATATCAAAATGACACCCTTTTTAAGAACGTTCATAACATTTTACTGAGAATGTAGCGAAATATCCTGAGCTGGGAATGCCTTCATCGGTGTGCAGAAAGCGCTGCTACAAGTGTGCAAATGGAAATGCACTGTGCACACACAGTGCACATGAAAAGGCTGCAGGGTGCCCCGGGGCATCCTTTCACCCTCTCAGCTGGCCCTCATCCTGTGCGCATAAAGCACGGTTACGGCGCGTGCCTGGGACCTTTTATGCTCACGAGGGAAGGCGAGTTGCCTATTTATCCGGCCGCAGCTCGTCGTCCGTACAGTGACGCATACACGAAGACTGCTGTCTGTCTGCCAGCCCAGGCGCTTTACAATTTCCTGAGCGCGTAATTTAAGCAGCTGACAGGGGTGTAGGGTATGAGATAAGGTAACAGCACTAGAAGAGTCAGCGTATCCAGAGAGGAGGGGCGTTGACAGACAGACAGACGTACAGATAAACGGTTGTCTGTCACCCACCTATTCAACGCCCTCGGTTCTTAGCCCCTTTATTCACCAAGATCAAAGGCTTGTGAGGCAAGCTTCGGCCGCACGGCGGTGATGCCAGCGTAACATTAATATGCTGGTTGCAGAGACACGATTATTACACTCTTCCTTACATAACCCAAGGCTAACAGGCTATAGATAGACGCAGATTATCACAAACATCTCACCCGCCCCCTCCCGGGTTCCGAGTTCCCCTTTAGCCTAGAAAGCAAAAAATGCGAAACCTATTGCATTGCCCACGGAGCTGTAAGGAGTGCAGCGGGGGCACTGTCTCAGCGCGCGAAAGTGAAAGCGCGGTGGGAGCGCACGAGACGCCGTAAGCGTGCACATCGGCTGTCCCGGCGTAAGCTGAGGATCGCCGGAGAAGACACGCACGGCCAGCGTGACGGCGGCCGCATGGGCTGCGAGGTACACCGAGCACCCTGTGAGCTCTGGGGACACGCTGCAGGCCATCGCGCTGAAGCATGGCAGAACAACGGTAAGGAATGCTGGGAGAGAGTAGCTGTATGGAGAGGGCGTCAGTGTGTAGTCGTGGAGGAATATGGTGGGGGTTGGCAGATGGCGCATGGCTGGCTGACACTGGAGGGGGTGCAAGGACAGCTGGGGATTTTAGATTTAATTATGCGTGCACAGCTCATGTTTTGCGGCTGGCGAGGACGGAAGGGGGACAGGAGATGTGCACATCGCGTGTCTGTACGTGCGTGTTCACGGGCGCGTTCATAATTGCAGTCCGTCCTGCGCGTGCACATCTCCTGTCTCCCTTCCGAAGCAAGTCGGTAACAATAGATCTCGCTAGCGACAGCGCTTTCGCGCTGCGTCGCTAGGCGAGACCTAAAAAGGAAGGGCTTCCTTTCCTAATTCGCTTGATCTTAGCAAGCACTGCAAATAAACCATCAGAAGAACGTATTGTCGTCAAGAGGCAATAATGTTTAAACCTATCAATGTCCTTTTCTTGATTAGCAACTAATGCAGGAGAGTGAGGTGATGAGAAATATGATCACAGCTGCGAATTTTTAACAGCAGACAGGCAGCTGCATTTTGTACCATCTTCAGATGGTTGATAAGAGAAGCTGATAGGCCCAAATAAAGAACATTTTCGTAGTCCATTCTCGAGGTAATTAGAGCCTGGACCATGATTTTCGTAAAATGAAGTGGAAGGTAGAAAATGAATTTCTTTAAGGACATTAGCATCACGAAACACAATTCCACCACTGCAGCTACCCGGGTTGAAATGAGAGCTGTAGATCTAGCTGAACTCCAAAATTCCTAGCTACTAAGGCCGGAAGTGGCATAGAGGCTGACCAACAATTCTCCCACCTCAGTGATGGGTAGGTGCAAAAAGCAAAATCTCAGTCTTGTCAGAGTTAAATTGTAGATTACTGGCCTTCATCCAGTCAAAGACTGACACAAGCCAGAGTTCAAAAGACTCCTGAATGCCAGAAGACTCATTTTGAAACAAAAGGAACAGTCATGTATAAAAAGTACATTTATCAAAGATGAAATCTGGCCTGCCCATATGCAGGAGCAATTTGTACTACGGATGTAGTCAATAGTGTTCTCAATTTGCTATTATACTCAAAAGACAACATTGCAGAACAAACCATTCGCACTGCTGCATATATTAACCACAAGGTCAACAGTGCAGAGTTCAGCAGAAGAAAATAGATAGCTTGAGGGGCAGAGCATGAATAGAAGGTGAAAACACACAGCTTCTTTAAGGAACGAGCAGGTTACATATCCCAGCAAGCATTGAACCAGCAGTTTACCTTGTAGCCCGAGTTATTTTTTTTCCCTGTTCATCCTGACTGGTTCTCCGAACACTTTAGAGGCTTTGTCAACCAATTTTGTGACGATTATATCTCAAGTTTTCAATTTTTTTTTTTTTTTTACTTCAGTTGACTTTTTTAATGTATTTTAAGCATTTCCAGCTTCCTTATCCATCTTTTTTAAAAGGAACTTTGTGCCATTGCTTTCAGTTTGTGTGAAGTGCCCCTCCTCTGAGATCAAGAAGGCAGCCTCTGACCCATATGATCTGTATGTGGTATGTTTGCTTCCTTCTCACTCAGTGAAAATGTTTGGTTTCTGTAAAAAGTCTATGAAATGCGCCCTCAAAGAAAGAGAAGTCATTCGTCTCAGAGTGCAGCTAGAAGACCTCAAGGCAGAAGAGGACGCAAAACATAAGTGTAGGGCAGCCAGGGAGATTCCCCTTCACTAAGACCAGGTCCCTTTCTTTAAAGGGCTCTCCCAAGGAGATGAACAAAAGAAGACACCATGATCGTCATCGCTCCAGCCATTCCAAGGCTCCAACTTTTGTTTTTTAATTATTTTATTGAGTTTTAACAACACATTGTAACAAACTGATGCGTATAAGAATATAAATGCCGGCAGGCTTAACTCGGAGACATGATAGCAAAAGTCAAATAACATAAAGATACGGTGAGTAGCAAAAACAAAAGTAACATACCTAGCAGAGGTAAGGCTCCACCTTAGAAAGGATGAGGGAGCCAACGTAATAAGAATGCTCAAAATATAGAAATAGTCAAGCAGAGCCTTCCTCTCCCAGTAAACCAACCAAGCACAGACCCCAGATTCCCCCATTTACAACAGGAGGGGAAAGGCAGAGCAAAGAATCAAACAGAAAGGAAAGTCACTAAGGAGTGTCAGTTGTGATCAGACTTAGCGCTTCAGCATTTGAGGCCGGTGCAGAGCCGCCAGAAGAGGAACCATTCACAAGCACCCGGCCCCCACGATTCATTCGCGGACTCGCTAACAAGATGGTATCTCATGCAGGTAATACCGGTTCTTTCCGAACCCCCAGCCCTTTCCCCTATGAATCGCCTCCCTTTTACAGTCTGCCCACTTCTTCAACTCTATTCACCAGCAGTAGACATCAGGACTCCGGGCTGACGTCCAACTCATGGTGAGCTGCCTACAGGCAAAAAGCAAGGCCAAATCCAAAAACCGATCAGTAACCTTCCGAGCTGTTGAGCGTTAATGGCGGCCAAGCAAGCATAATGAAGAACTCAGAGGAAAGTCTCTATCCGTGGCCCCCCAAACCCCTGGAGGACCGTTGTCCAATAGGGTAAAAAGATTGGGCAAGACCAGACTATGTGGAAAAAATCTGCTTCCTCAACGGCGGCGCCAGGGACACTGAGGTCGAATCAGAGAGAGGTGTCCCTAGGTCTGCCTCCCAGCGCAACCGGAGGGTCGTGAGAGCTGGTTGCGCCCCCGCCAACAAAGCCTTAAAAGTAATTAACTGCTTTCTTCCGACCCATAATTAGGAAGATAAGACGTAGGCAGTCATGTTCTGGAGGTTGCGCGACACCAGCGCCCCACCACTCCCATATCTTGTATATCAGGGCTCCATGAAGGATGAAATGGCCCACCGGAGTATCATAAGACTCCTGAGGATTTGAAAAGGGACACCTCCCCCCGCAAAAAGATCACCTAGGGCATCAATCCCCGCCTGCCACTCACGGAGACCAACCACCCCCTCAAATCCCCAGATGTCACCAATGCCGGATTACCAAAAGAGGAAGCTTACAGGTGTATGGGGACGGTGTACAAGTCAGCCATAAGGCATGAGCCCAAACATAACGAGCAGTCCTAATCAAGATATTTGAGGACTGTACCTGAAAGCAGGAATGGGCTTCAGTAAAAAACCCAATAAGCAATCCTTGGAAGGAGAGCCACCCTCTGCAGCTCCCCCACCATCCCATAGAAAGGCTCGCCAACATGCCACCCATTTAAGCTACGCTGCTAAGTAATATAATTCCAAGTTGGGAGCAGCTAGGCCCCCTAAGCCATGGGCAAACGCAACTTCCAGAGGGCTACATGGCGACGCGAGATGCCCCAATAAAGCAAGAGAAGCAGACCATCCAGCTCCCGAAAAAATGTTTGGGGCAACTCCAAAGGGAGTGCCGTAAACAAATATAGTAGACGTGGCAAGATCATCATTTTACAAATGGCCACGGGACCACTGACTGGGAGAGGCAATGTAAACCAGAAGGCAACTGACCGACGCAGCCCAGCCAACGCGCCCGAAATTCCCTTCATATAATAGGTCCGGGGAGTGGTACCCAGCCACACCAAGGTACAGAACCATATCACGCTCCCACCTCAGCGTTGGGGCCGTAGGAATAGGACCGCGCTCAGGGGCATCACCCCATAAGGGGTAAACACAGGAGTTGTTCCAGTTGACCTCAAGCCCCAAGTGAGCCCAAAGCCCAATAATCCCACAACCATCTCCAGAAGGTCGATCTCCCTCCCCCTGCAATACAATAACATGTCATCTGTGTACAGAGAGGGATAAGAACAGTTAGAGGTAATACTCAGGCCCTGATAAGGAAGCCCCAGCGAACCGTGTAGGCAAAGGGCTCCATGGCCAATGCAAATAACAAGGATGACAGGAGGCAACCCTGCTGAGTACCCCATTCCACTGCAAAGGCCTCCGATATTAATGTACCAGTATGGATTGTGGTCAGGTAGCTAATGTGAAGAAGCCTTGTCCACTTGACGTAGGGCAAACCCAAGCCCATGCTAAGCATAGTAGCTTAAAGGAATTCCCAGTGGAGCGCGTCGAACACCTTTCGAATGTCAACCGAGATAACCAGGGCTTCTGGTGAGAGGTGGTCCCGACGGTCTAAGGCCAGGAACAATTGACGGATATTGGGCATAGTGCTAGGTGTAGGAATGAAGCCTGTTTGATTCTTATGGACCAAAGAGCATATATGAGGAAGTAACTAAGATGCCAAGATTTTACTTAAGATTTTGTAATTGGCATTAGGCATAGATAGGGGGCGGTAGGAATCAAGAAGAAAAGAAGATCTTTATCTTTCTTGGTGAGTGCACAGTGGCTGCTTCCCACAGTGAGTGTGGAAGCTGACCACACAGCTGGGAATCATTGAAAAATGCCTTAAGTCTAGGAACAAGGTCCGACACGAAGGCCACGTACAATTCCCCATCGAGACCTTAATCGCACCTCGTACCTCCTGCTCGGTAACATCCACACCCAGTTGCTCCACCACTGTCGACCCAAGGGACACCATAGAAGCATCAGCAATATAATTCAGCAATTCCTCCTCATCGCTCACAACTCACGATAGTGGTGCAACAACACCGTGTGCATCTCCTCCTGTGTAAAGACATCTCGCCCCGAAGTACCTCGTGACTGAAGTATAGAGTGACCGGCCCGACATCTCGCAAAAGCCATGCCAATATCCTGTCTGACTTATCCTGTTCTGCGTGCGCCCCCGACGCCTTATAATCAAACCGGCAAAGGCACTCCATGAACTCAAACAGCCTATCCCACTCCTCAAACAGGTGTCCCCTACCATCCGGGGTCCATTCCAACACACCCGGAAGACCATCCAACACGGCCTCCTGCAGTTGAATGTCCGTAAGGAGCTGAGTGCGAACCCCTATTCTGCTAGAAATACAGTACCTCGAATCACCATCCTTCATAGACTCCGATTCCATCCCCACCAACAAGGCCTCACCAGTGTTGTTAGTCTAGTACTGAGAGATGCGCTCCTCCAATAAAACTCAGAAGGCCAGATCATCCAAAAGCGCCGGATAAAAACGCCAGGTAGGAACACTAGGCCTACATGATGACCAACAAACCGTGCGCAGCATGGGAGCATAATCAGAATATGTTCTTGTCAAGTATTCTAACAACTCGATCATAAAGCACTGTACATGTATAAAGCCTGTCATGTCGAACCTCGAGATCATGGAGACCAGAGCGATAGGAGTACACATGAGCCTCTGGATGTCGAACCAGCCAACAATCTATTCCCAGTGTCCAGACCACAAATCGGCTGCCTCAACCAGCCAGCCTGCGGGTGCACCACGTAGGGGCGGATGGGACCTATCCAGACTCAAATCCTCGACACTGTTAAAATCGTCTCCTAACTACCCTCCAATAGAGAACCATAATGGAAAGCAAGGACGCCATACTGGCAAGAAACGTTGCTTGATCCACGTTCGGTGCTTAAACGTTTAGGAGGGCAACATCCCTGCAATCCAGACTACTCAGTATTAGTAAATATCGACCTTCCGGGTCAGTCACCACCCTATGCAAGTGGAAAGGGACGCCAGGCCTTATCCAAATAAGAGCGTCCCTCGAGAAGGCAGTATGAGAAGTAGCATAGATGCTTAGCGGGGGAAGAGAGGCCCCACACATTCCATGTAAGCAACTTAATTTGTGTAGCCATAAGTGGAAAACCAGAAGGAAAAAGAGCCGCCCAGCGCATCCACTGGCAGAAGAACCACTCGGTCACGGCAGACACTACCGTACCAAACGCACAGTGCCACAGCATCATACTTACCACTGCCAGCAAACAAACAAAATCCAAACCCAAACAGTTCTCCCAATCTCCCCACCCCCCCCAAGGACTGAGACATGCAGCCATCCTGTCCAAACAACCCCACACACAGGCCACAAAGTGGAGCCAACTAAATGACAACGAGATCCATAACGGAAGAGCAGACATGGGGAAGGAGCTGCCAACAAGAGGTGGAAGACAATAAAGCATTAGTTCGCGTCCGGCAAGATCCCCCTCCCCGACCCCTGAGATAGAAGCAAATAAAGGAAACATTCATAAACAGCAAGCAAAACAACCCGCTGCATAACCGCCATAGCGAAATAAGGCAAAACACCCAGGACAAGCCCAGTGAAGCACCTCAGAGAAGTCGTCCACAGACCTGGAAGTGACCCCAGGCAGAATGTCTTCAAGGCCAAGAGTAGTCGAGTACTCAGTCCGAGGTGCAGGAACGGCTCACCGGAGACATATGGAGCATTGGGTCTTCACCAGACCCTAAAGTGGCAGCAATCTCAACTGCCCTCGACTGCTGAAGCGCCACCTATATCTTAGAAGAGTGAGCTGCCCCTCGCCGCCGTGAATGTTGACGCTTGGAGCGTGAAGATTAAGTAGGCCTAGACGCCTTGGGACACACTGTGCCCTTGTCATAGAGTTCAATCCAGTACCAGGCCACAGCCGAATCCGTGAAAAAATGCACTTTATCCGCAGTCTGGATCTGCGGGCAAACAGGGAGTACAGCGACCTATGTTGCATAGCTTCTTCTTCACCTCCATAAACGAAGCCGTTTGCGTTTGAACCTAAAGAGTAAAGTCGAGGGTACAGATACACTTTGGCATTGTCCACCACAAATGTGCCATCTCAACAGGCCTGCTGTAGGGGATGATCCCGGTCCATGAAGTATAACAGGTGGGCCACCACAGGTCGCAGTGGAGCCCCAGGGCAAGTCTTCCACACCGGCACCCTATGTCCACGTTCCAAGGCTTAGAAATTGGAAAGACCCTCAGGGGCACACAGCTTCCTGGTGCCAGGTCTCAAAGAAAGTCAACAGGGAATCCCCTGCTGCATGCTCAGGAAGCCCCATAATGCCGACATTATTACGCCTAGCCCGACCCTCCTGTTCATCCAAGCGGGTGGCCAAGCGCAGAGTCTGTGCCTCATGAGCAGAGATGCGAAGATCCGCTCTCTGAACCTCTGGCGTCAGAGTCTACACTGTGGTCTACAGGGCGGCGACCCTTTCCAGAACCTTCCAGGAATCCTCATGGATAAGTCCTGGCTCAACAGAAAGGGATTCAATTTTGCTCTCCAACTGTTCCCCAGAAGCATCAATGGTGGCCAGAAGCTTATCAAACTTGTCGTCCATATATGTGCGTTTCCGCCACCAGCGTCCTGCTTGATCTCCTGCAGGGGAGGGGGGGGCATGTGGCTGCGTCATTCTTGGAGAGTTGGGTGTGCCCCATGCTAGCGCTAAGGTAGGGCTTGGGTCCAAAGGAACCACTGCAGTAATCACTGTCCCCCAAGGCCCTGATGCCCCAAACCCGACTCACCACCAGAGGCAAAGAAGGAGGAGGCCAGCAACAGAACACTGGAGTCCAAGAGCTCCACAGGCGGTAGAGTGGGGAGGGGGCAACTAGCCTGCAAGCCCCCTCCCAGAAAAATACAATGAGGGGAAAGCTGATCAGCAAGCAGGGCCGGCGCTAGGCATGGGCAGTGTGGGCCGCTGCCCAGGGCCCTGTAGTCAGCCCTCCAACTTGGGGCCCGCACCAATGCGACAGAGTCGGACCACGGCGTGAAAGGTGCCACCTTGCAAGTGCGTGACCATAGGAGGCCCCCCTCTCCTTGCCTCACTGCTATGGTATAGCGAGGAGAAACCGAGGGGAGGGGGGCCCCCCATTCCCAGTTGCAATAAGACACATTCCTCAGGTTTGTCCTGCAAATAGGCCTCCGGTCCCCACCCATGCAGAGGCACAGCGGGATGGCTATTGCCCTGCTGTTTAGCTCCCTGGCAGTCTTAACCCTCTCTGGATATAAGCAACCCTCACACCTTCAGCCTTTGATGAGCTGTTAAGAGGTGCTTGTAGGTGGCTGAGAGGGAGTGGCTGCAGCTTCAGGAGCAGGGGCATCTATTCAGATGCAAACATCCCTGAATGTGTCTTGTCTATGCAATTTAGAGGGGCCTCGCACATTCCCTTTCTGCCCAGGGCCCCAAACATCCTAGAACCGGCCCTGTCGGCAAGGCTCAACACCAGGCATTGACCTGCCTCCTTATAAACTAACACATCTGAGGTTTGGCAATGGGATGATGTCATAGGTAAGCATGGTTAATGGTAACAGGAGGTCAAACCACTGCACCCATGAGCTTGGATGGCAGCGAGAGGTAGCTGTGCAGCACTTTGGGGAGTAGTGACATAACGGAAGTCTCTACTGTCACTGTTACCGACTACAGGGGTTGGTGCTACCTGCAACGGGGTTCCTCCTTCACCATGCCGCTCTTGCAGAAGTATTCGACTCCTTCAGAGGCGCGGGGGCCCAAGGGCATGTGCACCCCATAATTGTAAGTTCCGAAAATGGGCAGTAGCACCTCGAAACACACGACTGCGGCTGCAGGCACAATCCAGCACAGTCACCGCAGACAAAGCAGAGCCGCCATTCTGTATCTTCTAGCGCTGGAGGCAGATAATTACCGTGGCCTCCCGGCACCAACTCCGGACTCCTGGCTACTTCCAAGCACTATTGACAAAGAGGGAGACACAAGGGGGGGTGGGCGATTTTTAACCAGGTCCAGCATACGTGCCCAACTACTGTAAACAAGAGAAGTGGTATGCAGTTCCTGAAGGGTTCGTGCAAGTGACGGGGGGAAGAGAAGCTACAATAAAAGGGTTTAGCCAGAAAGGGGACGGGGAATTCCTCCTTTTGGATAAAGTGCCCTCACACACCCAGCCCGCTGGGTGTCATGCTTCATCATTGGGCATGCTCCTCGTCTGGTCGGCGGTGCAATACCCGACGGGCACCCTCAGCGGGGGCTCTTTGGCGGAGATCTTTTATCCTTGCCGTATGGTGAGTGTGTGTAAGGGGCTCTAAAGTTTAGAAGTGTAGTATGTGAAGAGGTGAGTTAAAACAGGGGACGGTGGTCAGGGCCACTTATTTAATAATCCTGCCTCCTACCCTGATTAAAAAGGTGTGTTGCGGCTAACTACAGGGATGTTGCAGCTAGTGGCTCTTTATAAGGTCAACATGTTTCTTGCCTATCAGTCCCAAAAATAGGATCAAGCGGCAATTCTTCAGGACCAGGGAATAAATGAAACAGTGGTATAAAATCTACACTGGTGTCTGGTAAGGTGGTACGATAACCTAGATATTACCAGTTTGTGTACACCATCAGCTTGAGGTGTCCGTAGGTGCTGCAGCCAATCTAGAGAAAACAATTTTCTCTAGATTGGCTACAGCAACTACGGACACCTCAAGCCGATGGTGTACACGACTGGCAATATCTGGGTTATCGTACCACCTACCAGACACCAGTGTAGATTTTATACCACTGTTTCATTTATTCCCTGGTCCTGAAGAATTGCCGCTGATTCTATTTTGGGACTGATAGGCAGAAGTATGTTGACCTTATAAAGAGCCACTAGCTGCAACATCACTGTAGTTAGCCGCAACACACCTTTTAATCAGGGTAGGAGGCAGGATTATTAAATAAGTGGCTGACCACCGTCCCTGTTTTACTCACCTCTTCACATACTACACTTCTACACTTTAGAGCCCTTACACACACTCACCATACGGCAGGATAAGATCTCCAAAGACCCCACTGAGGGTGCCCGTCGGGTATTCACCGCCGACCCGGCGAGGATCATGCCCAATGATGAAGCATGACACCAGCGGAGCTGGAGTGTGAGGGCACTTTATCCGAAGGAGGAATTCCCGTCCACCTGGCTAAACCCTTTATTGTAGCTTCTCTTCCCCCCGTCACTTGCACGAACCCTTCAGGAACTGCATACTACTTCCAAGCACTCCCCTGGGGTCCTGGACACTCCATGAAGCCTCCCCCATTGAAGGGGGGAGGAAACAGCCGATGTGCAAGGTCGGGGGAATCGCGGGCAGCGAGGAGGTTCTCCATCCGCGTCCTCAAAGGATGGCAGCTGGCTCCACCTGCCCTCTAAGGCTCCAACTTGACATCAGAGCATAGCAGTGTTCGAACCTGTTAGCTGTTGAGGACCTCTGCAGCTGGTGCAACGTCAAGCCAAAGGTACACTGGTCACCAAAGACGCAAGTATCTTCGACTTCAACATGCCTGACTTTGAATGGCATATGTCTCCTCGTTGATGGTGAAGCATTCTACATGCCTTTCACTGCTGATAATAATTATGTATTATTTGCTGTAAAGAAGATTGACTTCATGGTTTTCAATGTTGACTGAGGCCTCTCCATCCCCAAATGATCATCTTTCATTGTCAACTACCCCAACGCTTATTATTGCCAACAGGCCACCAAAGATCTTGGTTGTGGATTCTCTTCAGCCTTTAAAACTTCCACCAGAGCCTTTGATGGTTCCAAGACTTACCTATTTGTCTCCTATTGGAAAGTTGTTGGTGTCTAATCCCACTTTGCAATCTGTGTCTACCCTAGATTTTCAGAAACCTGCTTCTCTACCTGTAGAGCATTCAGATGATCAAAGCCCTCTGCATTATAAAAATAAAATGTCTCCATTTCAAATTCACAGATGATTTTTCAGTCTCTGATTCTTCATCTTCATTTTTTTTTAAACATCTGTTTATTGAAGTTTGTTAATATAGATCAGCTTGTACATTAGATTTATAGCATTTTCATTCATATACAGGGTTTTAAACAGTTCTACTGGTCAATTGCTGTTCACAATTTTACATTACAATTATCCGCTATACACATTGTGCATTACTGCAATGAGCTTGCCAGTAGGGAATTAATGGATGTTGTCTGCCTGTATTCGCTAGAGCTAATGGTTCGAGATTGCACAACAGATTCAAACACGTGTAACAAAAACTGTTGAGCATTCTATTATGTTCATACTATAACTCACGTGTCCCATTACATGTACACAATGCTGCAAGGCATTACAGGTGTGCCTTAAGGCGTTTCTTGTTCAGTGCGTTTCTGACAGGCTTCGCTTCCCTTCTTATAGAGTACGGCGGGTTCACAGGTGTCTCTTCTTTCTTAATAGAGATCCCACATATCGCCACTGTGTTGTGTGGAGATGTGAGGGGGTGGATGCATGTGTATGAGTTCGTATCATCGAGACACAGGCCACTCCATGCTTGCCTCTGCCCGGAAATCCCGCAGGGACAGGGGCTCAAAGGGGCAATTGCAGATGTGTAGAGGACAGAAGGCCCTTCTAATCTATCAGCTACTAGTACGAGTGACTGGTTGTCCATTCATATCTAACGTGACAGTTCTAGGGGAAGTGGGAATTGGATCCCCATCGCCGTCCTCCAGTGAACCATTTAAGTCCTGTACCATAATCTCCCATTGCATCGCAATAGGCACTTTGCAGAGGCCCCGGGTATCTTCTACATGAAGCGACTTGCTCTCCGCCCTGGCCTACACTGAGAATGATTGCGTCCATGCTGGTATTGTCGGGGTTTGGCCATGATTCTTCATCTTCATATATATTAATATCTCCAACTTGCTCACCATCAAGGCCATCAGCTATAGATTCCCATGTTTCATGAAGTGCTGACCAGAAGAGCTACGAAGCTTAATATTCCATTGGACGTTCAACCAGATTCAGTGTCTAATATGAAAACTTTACAGCCACAAGTTGCTCCAAGGCCTGTGCTTCCGTTGGTACTGGTCTTTTTTTAGATGGAAGAGGAAAGGTTTCAGTCCCTGCAGCCAGTAGAGGCGCAACTTCAAGGCTCCATAAGAAATTCATACCACCAAAAGAAGACCCTATAATCTTCACCAGGGGCTTGTTATTGTTTCTGATTGTTTTAGTAGTTGGGAACAAGCATCTATCTACCCGTGATACAACCGTTCCACCAGACAGAAACAGCAAGCGTATTGATGCTGCTGGCAGAAAGTTTATTCCACTACTGTACCACCCTTTATAGCAGCTAGCAGACCAATGGTGTTTTGGAGGCATGACAGAGCGCTCCGGGAGCTGCTACAAGGTTTCTCTGAGAATCTCCCAAAAGAAAGGTGCCAAGAGTTTTTAGAGCAAATTCACAAGGGTATGCACCTTGGTTGGCTCTGCAGAATTGGCAGTTTTCCTGCTTTGTCATGGAATGTTCCCAAGAAGATCTTCTTGGCAGCATCTGACATCTGCTCAGCCTGATACCCAGCTCAAAATCCTGAACCTACCGTTTATATGTTCTTGTTTGGTCCCCACATGAAAAACGAGATGTAGCAGTTGAACAATGAGGCAGAATCCCTAAACACTGTTGGTTTTGAAGAAAAAAAGAAAGTCTTCAAATTGCAATTTCACCCCAAAATTCGCTATTAGTCCTATAGGCAGAGGGTTCAGTCCCTCAGATGGTGCTGCCTTTGGCAAGTCCAAAGTTAGCAGCAGCAAAGGTCTTCCTATAACTGATGATCTTCATGAAGAAGAAGACAGCAGCAGTCATCCTCCACTGGGAATGCACAATTCCATTCCAGAGAATAACTGCCTCACCTCCTCTCCTTTGTGTGCCGCTCCGGTGGGAGGGAGTGTTTCAAAACCTTTCAAAGAGTGGCAATCTATCACCAGCGACCCCTGATTTTCTGGCTTAAGTGTTGGCTGAACAAATATTTAACTCTCAACCATTTGATCCTAAGAGAGTGTATGTCCCTTGATAATTCGGCCCGTATTCCCTGGTTGAGGTACATTAAAAGAAGTTGTGAAGGGATAGGGCGTGGTGATCTATTTTCCAAACCTGATGTTATCGTCAAGAAGGATGTGGAATTAACTAAGATAGCCTTTTGACTTTAAGGAAAGCGGACAGGGAAGCCGAGGAGATGCTGAAACCCAGTGTTCGGATGTATTTAACGCTTAAGACAACTCCGACGACGGAACCTTATGTTATGGGGTCGCTGTCAACACATGAGAAGTTTTTGTTAACCAGGTTTCGGATGAACCTCTTCCACCTTTTGCTAGCCAGACCTAAGGGTTTTAACAGAGGTCAAGTGCTAGCTCCCTGTGGCTGCGACGGACAGTCTCCGCAGGATTTGCTGCACTTTTTATTTTTATGCAAACTGTATGAATTTCCCCGTAGGCATTATCTGGTTCCGATTTTAAAAAGAATGAATTTTAGACAGGTTAGACCAGGCCTTGTGTATCTTCAGCTGTTGAAAGAGGACTGCATCTTCTTTATAGTTGGGTTTTTAAAAGCTTCTGTGAAATCTAGGACCTGCATGGATGTGTAAAGTCTATATATCTAGATATGTTTTTTTTTAATACAGCACAGGATATCCTTTTAAATCATGTATTTACATATAACTGCTTTTTTCTTTTTTGCATTTGTATCTGTGTAACTTTTATGGTTTTTCAACAAAAACCGAATAAAGTTTTCTAATAATAATAATATCACCAGCGATAAATGGGTTCTAAACATTATTCAAAACATTTATACAATTCACTTCAAAATACCACCACCTACCTGAATTGTTACAGAAAATGCAATAGAACCTCTTCCAGCATCTCAAAAAGGAGAAGGTTCCTCTTCCAGATGTATATTTTGGTTCATAAAAAGGGTCCCAAATATGAATTTATACCAATTTTGTTTTATCTTAAATTGGCTAACAAATGGATCAAGAAAGAAAGTTTTTAAGGGCTGGCTCATCATCAGAGCGTTCCCCAGCTCAGAAAGGGAGATAGAATTGTGCTGTGGGGCTCCTAGTGTCTATAAAACAAAAAGCTTCTGCATTTCACAGTGGGAACCCAGACTATTAATGCAAGGTTTGCTCTGTCGGTCTGAAGTCGGCACCTCAATCGTTCTCCATATGTATGGCAGTGGTTGCAGCCTTCCTTTGTAGAAAAAATATATTTCGGCCACCAGATCTCATTGACTGGTTAATAAAAGCAAATTGAGCAGAAAATGTGCATCAGGACTTCAATACAGCGATGACTCTTGTCCATCATCTGGGCTGGCACATCCACTTACAATAAACAACAACCCCACCAGTACAAACATAAGTCTATCAAGGGTCCGACTTGTAGACGCAGCAAGAACGGTCTTCTTTGAACGATATCGTATTGTCAGTTTTTCATGCTGTCGAATTCATTGCTTAATAGATGTGCTTCCTTGTCGGTTTGATGGCCTCTTAGATCTTCATTGTCCCAGATGCAAGTTTTCTTATCAGAACTCTTCGAGAGGTAACTCTTAGAAGATCAATAATCTCAGTAGAAAGGTAGTTGGGAAGACAAATGTGATCTCTCTGTTTGCTACTATGGCAGTGCAGGCGATAAAGACTTCTGAAAGGAGTTCCCTTCTATGAACACCTTTCGTTTCAGATAGTTGTAACAGAGGCTTCAGCAAAGGGGTGGGGAGCCCATCAACAGAATTTAACTGTACAAAGTTTGTGGTTGGAAAGTGGGTGATTATATCAGATCAGTGTTGAAGAGCCGAAAGCAAGCCATCTGACCATCATGGTGTTCCTGTCGTCCAGTGGTGGCTGGTGACATTTGAAAGCGGTGTGGCGTAAAACAATTACCTACAAGGGGTTGGGGGGGGGGGTTCTCACCCCGAGAAAATTCTGAAAAAAGAGTAGGCAAATGGTGCATTTTCAAGCAAATTTGAGAAAGCAGTTAGGTTAATAAAGCAATTCTAGGTCCATTTCGTGCATTTATCATACTTTCAGGGTGGAATGTTAACTACTCAAAAATAAAACAAATTGTGCCCAGAAAAAACTGGTGCTTAAATGTACATGCCGACGAACAGCATTGCACTTTTAAACCAGGGATATGTGGGCCATCTCTGCCAGTGAAATATCGTGTAAAGCCAGTTTTATTAAAAAAAAACATGAACTGCGTAATTTGTAAATATGGACCGTGTCTCAAATGATTTTAGATTTATAAAAAATAATGCCCAGAGCAAAGCTTGTCATGCTGTTTGTTTCGGTGACTTTACTTGAGGAAGCGTATTCATTTTCACTACTTGCACTGAGGCTCAAGACACCCTTGCTACGCCACTGATTTTAAACAACACTTCCCGGGTTTTGCACAATATTCAATACGGATATTAACTACACGGGCGTTTTCAGGCTATATTAAACACTAGTGCCTTTCAAACAGAAAACGAGTCGGCAGTGCGACCATTTAATACAACACACAGTTGTCAGTGGCTGTCTCAATCAGATTAGTTCGTCTCTGGCTATTTTTCCCGTTTTCCCTAGTGACGCTTTGTTGAGGAGAAAAACATCTCCGAGTCTCCGCTCCCATTTAAACCTTCGGCTTGTGAATTTAATGAAACACATAACACGTTGTTTGCTCTCTTATGCTTAGCAGTATCCTGCAGCCCGGCTGCCCGGTAGCATCTTTTCTTTAAAACAAATAATACGTCGAGTGTACGGTGTGACACACCGTTATTGTATATGGAGAGCTGCCACAAAACATTATCACAACAAGTCACCATGTGAGGCAAGACTGAAAGTGCATGTGGTTGCACATAGTGATTCCTCAAGTTAACACATACAGTACTGAGGGCTCCACTGCGTTACTCACAATGAATGGATGGGTTAATGAAGTACATTTCTAAAGCGCACCGGACACTCAGACACTCGTTCCCGAGAGAGTGTTCGAATGAGTTGACCAAAGTAGTTAGGGAGAAGAAACGGCAAACAGCTGCTGGCAGCATTAGCACAAGGCCTTACAATTGTATAGTGCATTCCTAAATGTTGCATGCAATAAAATTTCATCAACAAAAAATAAATGTCTAGCACTCTGGACACTGAGTGGAAGCCGGGGAAACGGGGTCCCGATTCTGCTCGAGCTCTTCCTCTTCCCTACGTTGTGCTGTGAGGTCTCGTGTACTACCAGATGGTCTAAGGAATAATAAAAGAAGGGAAAGAATTCGTGAGTGCGTGTTTACACAGGGAAACCCGAGTCTGGGTGTAGAAACAGAGCTCTGACGGTGGACACAATGCGCTGCACAAAAGGTCTTTTGGAAGCGCCTGCGTGGGTGCCCAGAAATATGTGTCAGTGCGGGCACCAGCACAAATTAACCCTTAAAATCGCTCCCCCCTTTAGGCAGTGAAGTAGTGACCCTGATCCCAGGCTACCAACAAACAAAGCATGAAAGGTTCGTTCAGTGGTTTGGAGCCTACGCGGACTATGACTTTGGAGTACTAATAGCTAATGTTAAATCCCAGCTCAAAATGTCAAAACTTTCTTGCACCAACTCTGATAATCAATGGAGATTTATCACTGAGGGTTGGGGGGGCGGCAGGGGGGTTGGGAATTTTCACCCTTTTCTTACCTGATGCGCTGTATTCATTCGAGGTTTAATCAAAGTTAATCTTATATGGACCTCAACCCTCGTGTTTAGAAAAGATATTACCTCATCAGGGTCATAACATGTAAAGGCAAGCAAGGCATTTGACAAATGTTGGCAAGAAATACGTTGTTGAGAGCCTGCAGTTATCGAGCCCCACTGGTGACCTGTAGTCATCTGGCAGCAGTACATGGTAATTCGGGTCCACTTGGCTAATAATAGCTTTACATTGCAGCAGAAAGGGGCCTAAACTACATCCTATTTTAAATGTCTAAACGTTTTTAAAAAGTTCGATTTTTCCCCCTCAAATGTGGGTGATTGTCCAGTTTGCCTACGTACAGTAGCACTGTTTTGCCCTGTTGCTGAAAACCCTCCCTATCCGACTAAAACATCAGTTAACTTTCAGTTGACTAAACAATGCATACCCCATGATTTAAATCACTCTACAACGTTTCATGTTATCTTCTTTATCTTCTCTTAACTCCATATTTTAAATCAACAGAGTGCTCGCCAGTAGCAAAAATAAATATAAAGACTACAGTTGCCGGTGCACTTCCATTTAGTCTGCCACGCCACTTCGCCATTTTAAAATGAGCAGTGACAAGGTATTCACCGATACATTAACCAATACATTTTACAAGAGCGGGTTTAGATTTAGAAGTCAGTTTTCGGAGCTTCACTCCTCCCGCATCAAGGGTCTCCTACAGTCCAGTGAGGCCTCACTCGTGCCCACCTCATCGGTCGCTGCAATCTAAAAGTGCGTCACTCTGTCCCTCATTCACACTCGTCAGTAGAGTTAAATTAAAACCAGAAACGAAACGCACCCGGATAGGGGCTGGAAGCAGTCGCGCGCGGGGGGTGGGGGTGCCGGGGGAGTTTTGAAATAAAAAAAGAAAATCCTACCTGAGCAGGTCCGCCGTCCGCGCCACCTCGCGTCCGACTCCGTTTGCGCCTATAGCCCCTCTCAGCCAATCCTGGCGCTGGATTGGCTTAGGGCACGGTTACCTCTCGCCCGCCTGCCCATTAGGAGACCGAGGTTTGAGCCTTTGCTCAACCCTCGCTCTCCTAATGGGCATGCGCAAGCCAGTGCAAACACAAGTGCGCATGACTGGGCACGGCGCGAAAATTCGCTGCCCTTCCCCACTCATGCGCACTTGTGCTGCAGTGCTGCCTGCTGCCCCTGGTCCCTCTGACAATCATGTCAGTCAACATGACGCAGGACCGCCCACCCCCTTCAGACTCTGAAGGGGGTGGGCGGTCCAACGTCATGCTGACTGACATGATTGTCAGTTCTCCCTCGGCGTCTTTGAACTTAAGTAAACTGATTCAGTTTACTTAGGTTCAAAGACGCCGAGGGAGCTGCGGGCGGGGGGGCTACGCCCCAACGCCCCAATGGACGCACCGCCCCTGCTGTCGTCTCTGACAACAAACAATCCATGATACAGACAGACAATGTGATCACAGTGCATTACTTCATCAAACAAGGTGGGCGGGAATATTCTGCCTTCAGAACTTCAGTGAAGATTCCTACGATGCAGAACTAGGACAATGAGCAATATTTCCTTTCCTTGCTTTCCCTTGCCTCACCTTGATTTACATTGACCTGAGCAAGGGGTTAGATGGCCGATGATGATCTGCTGTCTCACTTGCTTTCTCCTGTATGTTTCCACACTCCTGATGGTGGCTAAACATTGCATGTAGCTTTCTGGTGGCCCCAACTACCATTTTCCTTTTTATTTGTGTATGTGAACAGGCCTACGAATGTTATAGATTTGCTCTCCATGTGTAGCAACAAATGCAGAGCAATGTTAGCGTGATATTGGCTCTCTGCTCTCTCAACAAGTGCATAGAACATAGCAAGCGGGGAAGGGAAAGCCTTTAGAGGGTGGAAGTGCAGGGCGGGAGACTTCCTTGTCATTTCCTTTTAATCTGCTTTTGGGTGGGTGCTTAACGTGGGAGGCAGCGAATATGCGGAAGAGAACCTGAGGGTGGATGGGAGTAAATTAACAAATGTAATTTGTATTTGGCGACGCCATAGCTCCTGTCTGCTCTGCTGTAGGGTGGTGCTCATTCGGAGGCATAAGCAACATAATATGGTAGGTAGATGGCTAACTACCAATTACAAGGAGCTTTCACTTTGGTGTTCCAAGTGACATAGACAGCTTGAGCTTCGCTCTCATCTATTTTCTTTCCATTTGAATCCCTCGGTGGAAAATAACCCCGTTATTGATAGTCACCCATCTACAATTCTGTAGGATTAATTTTGGATGGTGATTCTTAACCTGGGGTCCATCACTCTTGCGTTGTCCATGACACCTACTCAGGGTATCTTCCTATGTTTAGAAAGCTAAATAAAATTGGCAAATTAATAAAGTATGTATACATAACAAAGCAAAATTTGAAAACACTCTAAATGTGAAGTAATGTGAAACTGGAAACTAAAACTTAAGTTGGTATCCATAGCTTGATTTGTGGGAGCAGGAAAAGTACAGCAAATAGAAGCTGGTATGGATGATGGGTGGCCTCGATTAAAGCGCTGGTATTCCATTTCTAAGAACAGGAGCAAAAAAGAGAAAGTATGCTAAAGCCCAGCATTTTGCTTCATCTTTTAGAGATAAAACTAAATATTGAAAAGCACCATCCTGCACAGTAAGATTAAAATTGTGAATTAAATAGAATGTTTCAGAATTTGTGTATTTGTTTGATGTGTACTTGTTTTTGTACTTTGGTGTATTGTTTTGAGGTTTAGATCATGAAAATTGCTTATATAGTGGTCCCCGGCGTCCAGCAGTGATTTAGTAGGAGTCCACAAAAGTCAAAAGGTTAAGACCCTGCTTTAGGATAATGGAGTTACACATCCTTAGGTAGCCTAACCCTGTCGTGGTGACCAGTAAGCTTTGCCTGGGTGCTCCAAAACAGTCATTCGCCCTGCCTGTTATCCTGCAGTGAAAACATGAGATAAATTCTCTGCATCCTTAAAATGCTTTTGTAGACACCAAGGCTCTAGCAAAATAGATTCTGAATCAGAGAGACTGGGTTGGGTGGTGTTGCGGTGAAATAGATGGGAGTCTGTGTGTTGGTTCTCTTTTTTTTATCAGCATGCAAATATGTCTTTAGCATCACCCAGCATTCAGACCTCCGGCCAGCTCAATCATGTAAACAGGCCTCTTAACTTTAGCCAGAGTGAACCAGCCTCCCTGCTGAAGCATGGTGGGAATCTGAACGCAAATGTAGAAATTATTACATTGACTAAAATATATATTATTTGTTATTACTGTTTGCTTTTTCTAGTACTGTAAACAGATGTTGGAAGGCTCATGTTTAATTGCACTCAGTGTATTAACCTTGGAAGGATGAAGGTCTAACTCTTTGTTGGTGTGACACAGATATGTCACTGCAGGTCAAAGCAGATGTCTGCAGAGAGTACTTAACTTGAGAAATGTTTCTCTCCAAATCCTTTAGCTAAGAAGTAGATGTGTCTATGCGAGACAGACACAAAAGGTCTTGTAGAGGTGTAGGCCTTTTATCTCCTTAGTGGGAAGAGTTAAACAAATGAATGTTTGCAGAAGGATTGTAAAGAAGAAGCGTGGTTGTGGTTTCTGGGGATTGCCTTCATCTTATGTAAGGAGTAGGATAAGAATGAGAGACAAAATGGTAATAGAATGGAACCCTCACTCTTTCCCATTAGATGTTTGACACCTATGACCTGTCCTTAATTAAGTCTCTTTGTTTATAACTGTCTGCTTCAAGTGCTTGCAAAGTGTTTTTTGGAGTAACACAGAAGCCAGAAATCTTCCATTGAAAACGGTAACATCTCTTTATCTTTTCTGTTCTTTCGTTGGTGCAGTCCTTACTTTATTGAGGTGTGTCTGCAACTCCTTAAACAGGCACCACGCTGGCTGCAGAAATAAATCATTCATCCCAGGCTCCTCTTTGCCGTGGTGAAGGCATGAATGCCCTTCTCTCCCAAAATGAGTCCCATTTTTGATGGAGATACTTCTCAAATTGAGGGTGCTTTGTGAGGCAACATCCTTTTTTGCAATCTTGCAATGTTTAGCACCAGCTGTCTGTCGGCAAGCAGCATTGTATACCATACTCCACCGAGCCAATCCTTGTCCAAGAATGGATGGCCTTCGTGTCAGTCTCAGTTACCTTGCTTCTTTTTGCTTCTTTCCTCCCTTTTTTGTATTTGACCTGCCCATAGTAACTCTTTGGTTTCACTATTGGTATATTAGTCATTTGTCCTGCTCCGAATGCAGCATTTGAAACAAAGCCACATTTAAACAACACCATTTACTGCATTTGATCGCCACTTAGTGGTCACTAGAAAAACTGCAGCAGAAATGTGGAAGATACAACGTTGAGCATAGCAGACTTCTGTAAACCAGCATTGGTAATGCCAACCAGTTTCGCTGGTATATAAAGGTAAGTGAGAACAATTGCCATTGCCAATGCTTCTGTGTGTTTTAGCTTAGTTGTGGAAAATGCCACAGTGCGGAAACTATTGGAGTGTATACTTTCAAGACATGGATTTCTAGGTAGAAAGTAACTGCTAAATTCTTAGCACACATTCCTTATGTTCAATTGCATATCCCTCCTATGGCAAAGAAAATTAAGTGCTCTCCTGCAATAAATGGATGATGAATCATCGACTCAATACAGTTGAGTATTAGTGCCCTTTATCTCAATGGCTTTTACTGTCTGCAGTGTCACTAGAACACAGCCAAACTATGAAAATAAGTGGAAATGTGTAGTCGCTAAGTGCCTAAAGTGATGCTCTGCTCATTGCCTTTGACACACACTGGATTCAGGACTTGCATGCAGTGCTGTGCTTAGTATTCTTGTTCTGGGCTGCCCCACTTAAGGCGCTCCTCCTGCTGCTGTGCGTCAAATAGAGCCCGATGTTGCTTTCCGAGACCAAGCTGCGTTATCCCGCACCAAATGCCCGCTGCCTGATCTCCATATATTTGAGCTTGACCATAGCCAGCTGCTCCATTGCTCTCACCAAATGGGCACTGTCTGCTTATGCAGATAATCTTGGCCCGGTGCAGCACTTGCACTGCTGGGAATGAGAGTATCTCTTGTAAAGAATATCAGCATTCCACGGGAGCAACCTTTTTGAGCACAATTGTACTGATTGCAGCAACCAGGGATCTGTATTTTAACTATACAATGAGACAAATGTCTGTAACCTAGGGATATGTAGTACTTTCAGCTTTTTGGGCATTGGAAAATCTCACTTCATGTAGGAAATGAGAGAAAACCATTTATAAAATGGAGCACATAATAACATTTCTGTATCTGTAGGGTTAGAAAGTCCATTACACTTTGCTAACATGATAACCTGCTCCTCATACCTCTTTCTGACGTAACAGGAATGTTTCAGATGCGTGAGATCCAGGTCACAAATCTTTACATGTCCAAGAATGCATGCACTGGTGGCAAACACTTTTCTACTTGTGAGATATTCAAAAACACCATGAACTGTACCTACCACAATGCTGTGAGAGAACTGGTGTAGACTTGCTGGCTGTGTGATCCCTTCTCTCTTGGTGATTTCAGTATGTTGCTCACCAACAGCTGGCTAGACTTCTTTTGGTGATAGGCGTATGCCCAAAGTAGGGCTGGAGAAAAAATGATACTGATTTTAACAAGGGTGGCTACCACTCCCATGACCAGGCCATGACTGCACTAACAGGTGGTGGCAGCTGATTGTAATAGTGGGGTCCACATCTTTTTTTACCTCCATCCCAATGGGGTAACTGCCTGCTGGCCTATCTTGGTAAATATATGTAGTATGTCATGACAGGTCCCCTAATATTTTATGAGTGATCATGAGTAGGTTTGGGTACATGAAAGGAGGGGTTCATAGGAGTTAGTTTTTCTTTATTTTTTTAGTTTTATATAGCGCAAACTAGACCCGAGACATCGGGTATCAGAGCGCTTTACATGAGCACCAGTTTTGTTACAGATGGATACATTCATTTTTTTTGTTAGGGACGGGGAGATTAAGTGATTTGCCCAGAATCACAGGATGTTGAGCGTTGATGCCGAGACTCGAACCCGGTTCCCCAGGTCCAAGGTCGACCTCTCTAGCCGTAAGGTTACATCCTCTCCCCAAGAGGATGATAGTTGTAGTCAATGCTGCTGCTCCCCTACACCCTGCATTGCCCTGCCCACTCTCTTCTCTCGAAATTCCTCCCTCCATTTAGAAACCTGGTAAAACCAAGTGCATCTGCCTCGCTTTGAATACACAAACTTGTCAGAGAAGCAGAAAAGACCATTGTGTACAATGGCTTGGATCAAAGCACTTCATGCAGATCAGCCGGTGGCCTAAGAAAAGTATCACCGTGAACAAATAATGCAGGCATGCAAATAAAGGACAAGGACTGCTCACTTAATGCAAAGAGATAGACTGCCTTTCCCCTCATCCACTGTCCTGTTGTACTGGAGAGAGGAGATGCCTGCACCAACATTTGATTGGCCAGAAGGTTGCCTATAAGCCAATACACACCTGGGAGTGAAAGTTATAAAAAAAAGTTGGCAATTTAGATATGATGGGTTCCCACAAACGTTTGGAGTTAACTTTGGATCTGAGTGGACATTTGTTTGCCGACCAACTGCTACTGTACAGGAAATATGCTGACCACATTGACTTCAAGGTTCTCTGTACACTTGTGTAGAAAGAACCAGGGACTAGATGCAGAATCTTGGTCTATCACAACTTGGCCTTCATTACGATATGTACGGTACTGGGGCGGATTTACCATTACCGTGTGGTAAAACTGACCCAGTATCTTGCAATTACATGTTAAACCCCATGGAATGGAAAATTACTGTTTGAAACAGATTTTCTTTCTGGTCGGTAGTACTGCATGCATTAAACCTCATTCTGTGGGGTTTAATGAATTTGAGTTGGTAATATATATGTGGACCAGTAGGTGGGTGGAAGGGTGAGAGTGGGAGGTGAACGGAGTTAGGGAAGGGAAGGAGATTTTTTTAATCGTATTGTATGCTCGCTCTTGTCAGAAAAAACAAACTGTGAATGAGGCTTGGCAGCAGCTGCTGTAGCCCATGCTTTGTGCTGTTTTACTGTGTGGAATTACTACATGTAAAATCAAGTCTCGTTCTTCCACACCCAGAAAAAACGGATGTGGAAAAACTGACATATTTGGAATCGGGTGGAGCGGAATTCTAGGTAATTCCGCTCTGCCTAACACCTAATGAGGGCCCTTAAAGGATAAGAAGGTTGCTTCTAGGGCTGAGGAAAAGACTTAGCTGCTTCTGCATCTGAAGAAGAAAAAGGAAGTAGACTGCCCTGCATGTAGAGGGCCAGCCTTACTCAGACTGTGCTGAATTCCAGCCTTCCAGGCCATTACCTTGAGGAGGACTGAGCCTTTTGGGTTCAAAACTCTGTCAACATTGCCATGAGTACACTAGATTCCTCATTACGAGAGACCTCCGTCCCATCTCTGCACCTGCAGAATTGATCTTCAGCGTGAAGCCTGTATGCCTGTACTCCTTTTGTGTGCAGTAATCCTCTTCTCCGGTGTTGACATCCATGTGGCCCATTTGTAGCAGAAAGGTAACTGAGTGTCTCTTGTTTCTATTTACACTTACACTACCAATCTAAGCATGGAGTAAGTGTTGTGTGATAACAATGCTCTTAGTAGACCTCAGAGTTACTCCACTTCTGTTTCTGTACTGGGATCTCAGTTAATAATAGGCATGCAATGTTTCTTTTCCTTAACTCTCTTTTTTATTATTGTGCAATTCTCATGTTCTCAAATGGCAAGTTCTGTTTTTTTGTGTTGTCCCTAGCTTTAATAAAGCAGTTTGTCAATGACGTGGTCTGGGGCGACCTGGATTTCCTAATTGTGGATACTCCTCCTGGCACTTCTGATGAGCACATATCCACTGTGGACTCTCTGCGACCTTTCCAGCCCCTTGGAGCCATCCTAGTCACCACCCCACAGGTATTTGCCCATTGTAATTAGGACAGGCCTGTGCCATATCTTATGCTGATGATGATTTGCTCCAACTCTTTGTAACTTACTTGGGCCTCTTTCATCTCATATTAAAGCTGGTCTTTAACCTCCTCAAAACCGTCTTTCCAATCATACAGAATATTTAGCTGCTTTTGTTATTCCAGGTACCCTAGAATAAAGACTGTGCCTGTGATCACTTTCTCCCTGTATCCTTTGCTTCTATTGATACTTTGTAGTCTTAGTGATTCTCTTTCACAATACCAATTGCCCTGCCTCCACTTGACCTGCAGTGATCTTCCTTTTGCTTTCCTTACTCCGCTCCAGAAACAAGCGATCCACCTTATAGGGAAAGCAAAAGAAAGATCGGAAAAAAAAATTAGGCACTCCTGCCACATCGCTTAATGCTGCTAGTGCTGCAGCACATTTAGGGATGTGTGACCAAGCAGTTAGGGACACTCTGAAAGACTTTGCAGAAGATTTTGAAAAAGGTGTCAAGTAGTCCCTGAAGTAGTACTAGAAGGCCTTCTAAGAGTATTAGTGCTTCAGTAGACTCCGCTGACCTGGCAATATCAGAATAGTAGCATGAAATCTCTTTATGAAGATCATCCTGGTTACTGCATACGGTGAAGACAGATTCCTTTTTGAAGTTACCATCTTTTGCGTGGTATTCCCCCAGATTTTTGCCTTCATTTTCTTAAGCCATTTGTCTGGCAGTAGGATTCTGTAAACTTTACTCCTGCTAAACAGTGGTAAAGTGCTTGTACTCTCCTCTCTAACCATGTTAGTGTCGGCATACCCCTAATTGGAAGATTAATTCACTTGTAAGTCCCTAGTATTTGGTACCACTTGTACCCAGGTCCTGTAAATTAAATGGTACGGGTGAGCTGCGTCGCTGAGTGATCCACCCACTAAAGTATCACTTTTAAGCATGTCTCCAGGCTTGTCACTTTTTTATACTGCCATTTCGACCTGCTAAACAAACCTTTTCCAAGGCCCAAGTTTTTCGTTTGAATACTTATAAATCACCTCTAAGGTAGGCCCTAAATGCCCATAGGGCAGAGTGCATGGCATTTCAAAAGTAGGGCATGGGCATTTAATGTGTTTCATGTCCTGGCAGGGAAGCACCTTCAAACACTCCATGACCTATGAGGAAACAGAATAAGGACTGCCCTGCTCTCTGAAGAACCTGAAGAATGACTGGACCTGCTTGCCTTGAACCAAAGACCCTAAAAGTGCCTCCAAGGATCAGTTTGCTGACCTCCTGTTTGAGCTACAGGGACAAACCAAGCTTGCAGAGGCCTCTCTCCCTTCATCTACCCTGCTGACAAGTTCCAACTGGACCTGCCCTGAATCCTACTGCTGGCCTCTTGGCTGGAATGAGTTCTAACTCCCAAGTTGTGCATCCCAGGTCCTGGACCCCTGGTAAGTGTTAGAATGTAAGATTCCTGCCCTCAAACTGAAAGAAGTGGGACTTAGAAATGTTTTGCCTGGGGAACCAACAGAGACCAGGATCTCTGTTGAAGCTGCAGTCATCTAGTTTGAATAACCAGTCATGCCTCAGCTTGCTGATTTGCGCCGCTGAAGGAGATCTAAATTCCAGGAAAGTTTCTAAGTCCGAATGTAGAGAACTTTATCTGGATCGATGCCAAGCAGCATCTGATTGATGTCGATGCCTTCCCTGTCACGGACATCACCCGCTCGGAGCGTTACCAGCTTAGTGAACAACTGACCCTGCTCTTCAGCACCCCACCGTTATCGAGGCCCCTTCTGATACAGCTTACAGTTTGCTCTGCCGTCTCTTGATGACCACTTTCTCTCCATAAAGGTTTCTAAGTCCAATGGTAAACTTTCCACCAGGACGAACCTGGTCCCTATATTTGACCAATGATTAAGTGCAGTCAGCCTTAACTTTTGACTTTGACCCGGTATCAACCCCATCAGCAGAAACTGTTACTTGACCAGAGATACCCCTACCAACACAAGCAAGGTGAGATGTCAGGATCTTCCATCCACCCTCAGTCAGCCAACTCGTCTGGATGTCCTCCATCTAACATTAGACAATGACTTGCTTATTTTCCTAACCCTTGATATGCTCCATTACGATGCGGGTGGTTGAATTGTGCAACATTTAAAAGAGTGGTGAAGTGCAACAAAACAAAAATAGATCTTGACAGTTGTGCAAGAGGGATACTCACTTGCTTCAAGGCCACATCACCCAATGCACCATTTAATCAGTCTGCACAAGAAAACCGTTATATTGCTAAGAAAGAAAGCAATAGAACCAGTTCCTCTTCGCCAAAGAGCAAAAGGCATCTACTGAACATACCTACTAATCAAAAAGAGAGGCATAAAGGAGGACTTGCGACCCATCCTAGACCCTCAGCTAGCCAACAAATGGATTAAGCAAGAAAAATTCCATATACTAGCATTAAACCAGATATTTCCTCATCTAAAGACAGAAGACTGGATGTGTGCAGTTGAGCTCCAGGATGCATATTTTCAATCCAAGTCATAAAGAAATACAGACATACATATGTTGTGCTTCCATTTTAGCTGAAATCCGCTCCTTTATCCTTCTCCAAATGAATGGCAGTGGTAGTGGTCACTTGAGTTGGCAAAATATCTACATGCATCTGTAGGTTGACCGTTGGCTTCTGAAGGCCAGCAATCTATCCAAACTAAAGGATGCTCTATGGATCATAATCTCACTCCTTGTTCGGTAGGGACTACAAACCAGTTGTCAGAAATGAAGCTCGCCTGTGGATCAGACCTTAACTTATTTACGAGTAACTTTGGACTCAGGACAAGTGAAATTGTTTCCTTCCTCTGGTACCATGCATCTGAGAAAAATCTCAACTTCTCAGGAGGTGTCCAAATCCGACAATATGTCAAATCATGTTGCTGCTGAGTTCAGTGGCTCCATTTATTGTGGTTGTATAAATACAGAACTTCATATGAGACCACTATACCAATGCGTTGAAGATATTAAGGCTCAGAATGGTAACAACTGGGATGACAAACTCAGATCGTCCAAAACAGCAAGATGGTCTCTAGCATGCTGATCGAAGGCAAGGAACCTACTGTAGGGAGTTCCATTTCAACAAGATTTTCCCACCCAGATGATTGTAAAAGATGCTTTACTTTTAGGATGGGGTTCTCATCTAGGAAGATTGTCTGTTAAGGGATTGTGGACCCTGAAAGAGAGATCCTAGCACATCAACTTTTTAGAGCTCAGAAGCAATCCATGTCTCTTAAGTCATTCCATCTGTCTCCGATGGCGGATCGGATATTAGTGCGGATGGACAATACAACCATGATGCACTACAAGTAGGGAGTTCAGAAGATCGGGTCATGGTTGCTAGCCAGGAATGCCTCCACAAAGGCAATTCATCTACCATGGCAGCAAAATCAAAGAGCAAATTATTCAAAGAAAATCAAGACTGGGTCAAAGACATGGAGCAGCACAGCATCTTTCTGACTTAGGGCCTTCCAGCAATAGATCTTTTTGCCACATCCCTAATTGCCTCCAGGATACAGGAGCCAGAGTCACTGGTCAATGCTTTTTTGATGGACTTCTCAGAAACCTTGGTATATGCTTTTCCGCCCATCCCTTCAATACCAACAGTGATGCTGAGTCTAAGGAATTCCAAGTCAACATTGGCACTGATTGCTCCAGAATGGCTTTGACAATGCTGGTTCATGGACCTACCCCAAGGGCCTCAGCACTTGTGACGAAGGCCCCACAGTCGTGGTGGATCCCCGCACTCTGGGCAGAATCTCCGCCATGACAATTCTCATTGCGGAGATTCCGCCTGAGTGCGGAGACTCCCCCAAGACTTCGGGCCTCCGCCAGGAGCGCGGAGACCCTTTATGAATCAGGCCCCAAATGTCTCTGTCCCCCTACAAAAGGTTGAGGTGCAAGCCGAACTTCCTGACAAGGTAACAGGGACAGATATTCCATCCAAGTCTAACATCGTTGAATTTTGCAGCATGTCTCCTCAGGTCAGACAGTATGGACATTTGAATCTACCACAGGACGGCATGGACATCAAATGAGACCAATGAGGATGTCTTACTCTTTTAAATAGAAAACGTTTTGCCTGTGATGTGGAAGAAATTGTGTTTGTTAATCCCACTGAATATCAAGAAGCGATTTTGCCTTACTTTCTACATCTATCCAAAGCTAAGTTGCAGTTCACTTCTATCAAAGTACATCTAAATGCTATAATAGCATACAAGAAAAGCCAAATACAAGCCTTATTTTACAACACTAAAAGCTTAAAGGAAGTCTACAGCTGTATCAACTGTTGAGCCCTTCACAGTTTTCTATTCAAATAGAATAGTTATGCGAACCCACATTTCTTTTTAATCAGAAGGTAGTTTCAAAACTTCATATCAAACTATCACCCATCCTCTATTCTTCAGCAATCCATCTACACCAACTGAGCATTTGTTGCACTGTCTAGACTTTAGGAAAGTTTTACTTTTTCAACAAGACAAAACCAAAGCTATTAGAACGTCCAATCAACTGCTTCTTAATTATGGTTGAATAAAGACAGCCTTAGCTACATCATAGATTGTGTCTTTGATCTCTCTTTGTTATCAACTAGCAAGCAAACCTCTTACTATACGCCCTGAATCACACTCCACCACTATAGCTTGGTTAAGGAAGATACCATTGGCTAAAATTTGTAAAGCTGGCACCTGGAAATCAATGCACACATTTACAAGACACTATTGCCTTGATTTAGATATAAGGACTGACTCTTTGATAGGTCAAACTGTCCTCAAGAATTTGTTTGCATAGGTTTATTTTAAAATCTCTCAGCAGTTGTTGACTTAATCCCTTGCGGCCAGGAGCCCCGTTTTTTTCAACAGATTTGTTTGCTATTCTATTCTAACATTCATGACGATTAATGAAGTTCCTAAAATGCAGAAGAAATGGTCACTTGTAGTTCTGGTTCTGTATTGTAGTGACCGTCCCTCCTCCCCAGTTGTGTTTCAGCCATGGGGTTGAATATCAGTAAGACTGGATTCTTAGTTCAATTTTGTGGATCCATAAAAAAAACTGCCTCTGAAAATGCAACTGGCACTAGAGTGCAATCTGGGATTGCAAGCGTCTAGGCTTCTCAAAATCACGAGTAGCTTTATGTCCGGATAGTAAAATGTCTGTTGTCTCGGACCTCCTTTTAAATTTATTCAATGTTAAGTTTGGCAGCACAGTTGGAGTGCTTCAATATAGTTTTGTAATGGCATTTATTTCAGTAGATTGTGAATGTAGGAGAAAAATAGGCCCTGATAGGCTGTGTAAAGCGCACATTTGGACTTGTTAACTTTCTGCCCCCTCTTTGGATATGATTGAGAGTAAAGTCGGTGGGGTCACCACACGCAGCATGGAATTGTCTGTGTTTCTCTTTACAATAATGCTCTGTTACCCTTTCATGTTGTCTCAGTTCTCACGCCATTGTACTCACCCCAATCTTGTAGCCCTCTCTCATCACGGAGTTGATTTCTCCTCAAGTCTCTGTTTCCCCCAGACTCCGTTCCTAACCACTTATTCCTTTTTCTGTTTTTAGGCAGTGTCTGTAGGAGATGTTCGACGTGAGCTGACGTTCTGTAAGAAGACAGGATTGCGGGTGATAGGAATTATTGAAAACATGAGCGGGTTTGTTTGTCCGCACTGTTCGGTAAGTTATAAAGAAAGGATGATTTGTTACTCTATTGCTAAGCTCTGTGTAACAAAAAGACACATATGCACCTAAATGGCTTGACGTATGCTGCTACCATGTGTGAGGAAAACCAATCTTGTGCATTAGACACCAGAGTTACTTGATTACCCACACTTTACAAACCCACCCATATTCAAAAGGCTGAAAGGACTGTGGTAGCGGGAAATAAGTGATTGGACCCTTTTCCACATTGACTTCCCATCAATGCCCCAGCTATCTGCAAGACACCTCAGCTTTGCTTACCGATGTATCTCACAAGAGTGAGTCACAAAATGCCTTGCAGCAAAGTAATGCTACAGACCAGACTTTCCCTGTGCAAAGACTTATTCGACATCCGGCAAAGATAATTCTGCTGGAAAGGATGCAGTGGCTTCATGTTATAAGGATACACAGTCTGCGTTTACTCCTGTTGTCTGTCTCAACTACAACCAATATTTTTACCTCATTGTTTCTTGAGTCCTCCTGCGTTACTGCTCAGTCAGCGTAGGTATCGATGCATCTACTGTGTTCCCTCATTCACAAACAGCAGAGCCGTCTTTAATTCTTTACTGACTTTAAAACTCCTAACTTAGTGGGTAGATCAGAGCTATCACGTGCATAGCTCATGCATGAGGATAGCTGATCAAAGATAGTAGATTATACCTAACTTTGCACATATTTTACAGTTCATGGTATAGGCATTAAAATGTTTTCTCACAATACACACACACTCTGCATGTTACGCAATAAGCACCACATCGACCCACTTGGTTATATACGTGTTCAGCGCATACTGTTAAGCAAATCTATGTCTCATCTATCTTCCAGGGCAGGTAATGGCGATTAGATGGTGCTCTTACATTAAACATATCATATAGGTTAATTGAGTAGGTTGCAGGGCACTCTCAGGTTAACAGTTTCTATGCATTCATGGAGTTTGCATATGAGTTCTCAGGTTACACAGGTCCTGTGGGTTTATGGAGTATATAGCAGAGGTTTCACAGGTTATCTAGGTCCTGTGGGTTAATTGAGTACCTAGGAGAGGGCTCAAGTAACATAGGTCGATTGGATTCATGGAGTTCTCAGAAGATCTCCTCCAGGTTACATTGGTCTAATTAGTTCATGCAGCACAGAGAAGATCTATCTCAGGTTACTCGAGTCTTATTGGTTCATGGAGTACACAGCTGAGCTCTTGGTTTATGCAGATCTACTAGATTTATGGTATTCAAATTGTAAGAGTGAAAATAGTGCACCCCATTGCCTCTTGCTTTATACAAATAATGATATTGGGGGTGGCACCTGAGGATGGATTTTTGTCCAGAGTAGAGGAAAATGGGCAAGAAAGGAATGAATACAAACGTATTCATCTGACGCAACGTGGTCTGCAAGATGGCTGGACTTCAGGCTAACCCTATGACTCACAAAATGTGTACATGTTGCATCCTGCTGTGATATTTTCTTGTATACAAAGCACACTGCGTTAATGTGCTACATGGCTTTCAGGGAGCAGTGCCCACCGTTCCAAATAACATTAGCACAAAGCAGAAGCATTTCCCCATCTGTCTATGCATCGTGGAGACTGGAGGAGAGGAATCATTGACTGCCTTTCCAAAAAGACTGACAATCAAGTCACTTCAAAGCTCTAGAGAGATTTGCCTAGGTTAGGGGTGTATCTTGGTTTTGATTATTTTTCATACAACCACAATTTAAAGGAAAAAAACAATATTTCTCTTCACACCTAACTAACTGTAAATAAAGCTTCCATCAAAGTGGCTGATGATATGGAGATGCCAGTCTCACCACGAACCCTCTTCCTTTCCTCTGATCTTATTTGAATGAAATGATCCTTTGTATATGATCTTATTAATAGGGCGTGTTAGACCTGGCATCCTTGGCGTGGGTCTCCCTTCCATTTTTTCGTAATGCCTCCACTGTTGCCGATATGTTTTTGCTGGACTAGATGCTCATGGGCACTTTGCCGCTGCTAATCAGTGCCAAAGTGCAAGTGCTCCCTATCGTGAATTGATGTATGTATTAGTGACTCCATGATTGGATGATTGGTTTACTTGTCAGTCCCTAGTACCGTGCACTGAGTGTGCCCAGGGCTTGTAAATCCAATGCTGCTGGTGGGCTTGCAGCACGGGTTGTGCCACCCACAGAAGCAGCTTGTAAAGTGTGTCTCAGGCTTGCCATTGCAGAGCCTGTGTGCAGCCTAGGGCTGCCATGTCGACTTGGTGAGTGCACCCACTTACCAGTCCCTAAACCTTCCCTTTACTGCATGTTGGTCACCCCTAAAGTAGGCCCTAAGGCAGGGTGCATTGTAAGTATAAGGTAGGACATGCCCTGGTGTGTGTGGCATGTCCTAATAGTGAATTACAGCCATTTTCGTTTTTCACTATTGCAAGGCTACCTGCTCCCCATAGGCCAGAATGGGCAGACTGACTATTACACCTTATAGTCAGAACTGACCCAGGGAACATGGTAGAAAAACGAATTTAGTATGCCTGAACTCAGGATGATAAAATACATCTTTTAGTGAAGTTGGTTTTAACATTCTGTGTTTGAAAATACCACTTTTAGAAAGTGGGTATTTTCTTGCCTAACTATCCAAGCCTGCCTCTGCTAGGTTGTGTATTCCTTGTCTGGAGATTGAGTGACAGGGGCTGGGGGTGGCTACAGGAGACAGGGTGAGTCAGCACAGGGCTGAATAGAAAGATCTGCATCCAGAGTGGAGGGAGGAGTTGCACCTGGGTCTGAATAGGGCTGTGCCTGCCTTCCACAATGCTGGCTCCACCTCCTGCCGGGCGGCTGAGCACTCTGCCCCACATTCTGAAAGGAAAGAAGGAGTCAGAAAAACAAAGTGCTCCAGGACTGACCAGAACTGGTTTTGGACTAGGCAGAGGCCTCTATGCCTCCAGAGAACAAAGAGAATCAGGGTATAAGAGGGGCACCCAGACCCCAGGAAGATTAGATCACTTTTAGGAACAAGAAGAAACCTTTGCTGAGGAGCGGAACCAAGAAGAAACTGAGGAGAGACTATCCCTAAGCCTGAAGTGCTGCTTGGGGATTGGCCTGCAGTGGTTTGCCTGACTGCCAAAGAAAGGAGAAAGGAACTTTTGCTTTGCTGTGACTTTCATCAACTTGTGAAGGATCTCCAAGGGCTTGGAAGAGAGCTTGCCCCCTGACCGAAGTCCCAGGACCATTGGACTTCACCCCCTTTGTGAATTGCTGCTGGAAACTCTGTTTCAGTGGCTACAGAGGTAGGGAGCTGTGACCGACTCTCACGACCGACTCGGTGTCCTGTAAGCACCGCATCGAAGCACCGTCTCGCCCTGCAACGCACGGCCCTGGTCTCACCGACTCCGTCAACGAGCCGCTGCCTGCACCGCATCGAGGGACAACGTGTCGTGCAACGCTTCGCTACGTCGAATCGAACTGGTCCGACCGACACGGTCACTGCTGCTGAGTTCGAGTCCTGTGACCGCACCGGAGTTGGGCACCGCTCGCACGCTTTGCGACGCACCGCCCGACTCGCACTGCTGTCCGGACTGATCGACGCCAGCTCCTGAATCCGGCTCCGTCGCCGCACCGCAACCTGCCAGCACCGCATCGAAGCACCGTCTCGCCCTGCAACGCACGGCCCTGGTCTCACCGACTCCGTCTCGATGACGTCAACGAGCCGCTGCCTGCACCGCATCGAGGGACAACGCGTCCTGCAACGCTTCCATTTTTGCATCGCGACCGCGACGAACAGCCATCCGGCTCGCACGCCCGTGCCTGCCGCTTCAAGTAAAAGGTACTGTGACCGAGTCTGTCTACGCTGTGTTGGCCCGTCTCGACGCGGTCAGCTGGATTTGTTAGACTCTGTTTGTTCTCGACATCGCCGTAGCCGGAGGAGGCTACCGACTCGCACAGAACCTTGAATTAAGCCTTTTGATCAGAACTAAGCACTCTTGACAGTATTGTGGATTATTTTTGTCGTTTATGGTCTTGTGATAAATCTATATAAAGTATACCTATTTTTATAAATATATAACCTGTGTGGTGTCCATTTGTAGTGTTGTCACTTGATTACTGTATGTGTTCACAAATGCTTTACACACTGCCTCTGAACTAAGCCTGTCTGCTCGTGCCAAGCTACCAAGAGGGTGAGCAGGGGTTCTTTCCGGAGTGTACCTACTTTCCCTGACTAGACTCAAGGGTCCCTATTTGGACAAAGGTACCTACCTCTGCCAACTAGAGACCCCCAAATCTAACAGGGCGAGTGTTACTTTACAAATTTGCACTGGTAATTCCATTGTTCTGTTGTCATACGGTTCATACTATGTCAGTAAGACTGTGCGTTTGGACAACATAAGTGTCAAAACTGTGCGAGACTGAGTCCATGCACACCATCAGGATATGTTGGCCTTAGTCATGGTTAGCTCACAGTGCATCATCTGGATCTCTAACCTTACAATGTATCGAATGGTATGTGCAACCTCAGAACATCACAACTCTGACTCCCCAAACCGTGGAAACAGATCAGTTCCCTTTCGTTAGTAACTCATGCATGCCCAAAGGGAGACACAAGAAATACTTGGATTGGCATTTCAAACATTTATTGAAGATTCTTTTTTTTTTTTTTTTTTTTAAACATCTTTTTTATTTTATTAAATCCCCTCAGTACATCATTCACATATCAAGCAATAAGATTCTTGTGTAGAATACGTGCGCTGCAATGATTAATAGAAGGAAACAGAACAGAGTAATCAGCATTACGAGAATGATAAAGAAGATAAACAATTCAACCATTCTGCTGTCACATTGATTATATGCATCCATATATGATGATATCTATACTTCTACCTAGTGCTTCCTAATCTAGTGTGCTTAGGGGGCGCAACTCTGCCAGAATATTCTAGGGTGACCTAATTCCCCAGTTACCTGTGGGTATGTTTTCTGGGAGCCCATCCTTGTGCAGAGTAGGCCATTGTCCTTCTCAGAAAGTTAAACAGGATTCAGCTGGGCTGATGCTGCCCCATGCTGGGAATTCCAGCATGGGGCAACATCAACAGTGACAGCGAAATGCTCCTCTGTCTAAACAAAGGTCAGTTATATAATAAACGTCATCTACGTTACCATGGCGGAGCTCTAGTCAATCCATCATTATTGATTCTGCCCTTGCAGAGCTGTCACCGAGAAGACAACAACAAACATCAACATTTTGCACAGTGAACTTAAGCCTGGTACAGAATGTACAAGGCCCTGATAATATGCCTACGAAGAAGTGTAAATGTAAGCAAATCCATTTCAGAGAATATTATACCATATGAACCTGCATGCAAATATGTGTCAAGAGTCAGCGTTTAAGAAAGATGCCATCTTTAAACGTGAACATGAACGTGAACATGTAAAATGGTGGCATTCCCTCTGAGGCCTATTTAACCACACAACACTGTAATTTGATGCTGATACCAGCACAATGCCCAGCCACACCTTATAAAAATGAAATGTCAATCACCAACCTCTAACAGTAGGCATTTAAATCAGTGAAGTGCTATGGGTCAAACTTTACAATTTTTTATTACTTAAGAACAATTTGCAATAGTAGCAGAGCACTCTGTGTCTGCATATGCTATCTGCAGTGACACAGATTTTATACAGTAAGGCTTAGGCCAAGCTATCTATCACCTTTACACTGATCTTGTAGGCTACCATCTGATTAGAGACTTCCTCCTATGCCTAGGTGTACAGTTGTGTTCTGTCTGGGCCTTTGTCAACTCTTTGTGGACAGTTAATTTCACCTACTATCATGAAGGTGAATTTTCACCCTAATATTCCCCATTTTCTTTCTCCATGCGGGTTTAGATAAGAGAAGTAGGTATGGAGAGAAATCAGTGTTGCTTAAGGACAGTGTTGCTTAAGGACACTGTTGCATGACAACACTGTTGCTGTGCAGGTTGGAGACTGAAGGTTGCATCTTTTATCTTTTTCTTTGTTAAAATTGCATAAAATAGCACACATTTGTTTGAAAACGCTCTCTTTGAAGTGTAAAAGCAGTGCCAAACTAAGATACAAGAGTGAAATTAGGTGTAGTTTGCACACATGGGCAGGTGACAAAGGGAAACTGTGCTCTCTTGGGGCATTCTCCTAGATGGCACAGGGAGATGGTGCCAGAGCAGGGCGAATCCATCGATTAACATGGGTAAGGAACAAATGGCGAGGGTTGAAGGGATATGTTTAGCCATTTGTGGAAAGCATGGATTTGGGAAATTATGAGAGCTCCGCCTGCTTGAGGAAGAGAGGGCCCATAAGGAGAATTAGAATGAGCTTGTGGGGTTCATGTAACAGTGGATTTTCAGGAACAGTTGCCCTAGACCTCTTTTCAACAACAGTACCGGTTCTAGGAAGGTTTTTTGCTTCTGTTCATGTCCCTCTTTCTGCCTCAGATATTGCTGGGACTTGTCCATCTATTTTCTTCCCTCTGTGGCTGAAGAGACAACTCTGTAGGGTTAATTATCACTTTTGCTCTTTCAGGAATGCACCAACATTTTTTCCAGTGGAGGTGGGGAGGAGCTTGCTCGGCATGCGGAAGTCCCCTTCCTAGGTGAGTGGTGTTTACGTTTCTGTTAATGTTTACCAGTGGGGTTCGTGAGATTACTTGATACAAGGGCACTTGGATTGAGTTAGTGTCATTCCTGAGTTTACAGTACCACAAGTAATGCAGACCCTGGAGTGAGGAAGCCACTCCCTTTGCCATGAAGCTCACAGTGATTTAAACCAGATAGACACACGGTTGAAGACATCTTACACTGCTTACAGTGACCCAAACAAAACAATAATCTCTTTCTCCGGAGCTTTACAGAAAGGACAGGAAACCTATAAGGTCATCTCAGTATCAGGTGGAGAAACTCGGGTCCTTCGACCATTTCACAAAAACTATGAGCCTGATTGCGAGTTTGGCGGATGGTTTACTCCGTCACAAACGTGACAGATATCCCGTACGCCGTATTACAAGTTCCATAGAATATAATGGAATTGTAATACGGCGGATGGGATATCCATCACGTTTGTGACAGGGTAACCCTATCCGCCAAACCAGTAATCAGGCCCTATGTTTCAGCTGACCAGTTTTTTGAAAGTTTGATTTAAGGTGCGCCTGAAGCTTTGTCGGTGATGAGCGTAATGTCTGACTGGGTATGTCTTCACACTGGATGAGAGGATGATTGTGGTTCTAGGTTCTTGATCTGGGTCCAGGACAGGGCTTGCCATCTATCTACACATCATCACAAGGTTTTTACTTGGGGCATAATAATTTATTATTAATCTATTATTCCAACATTGCATAAGGTCACAGAGAAAATTTCTCTTCTCAGAAACTAGTCCTGTTCACTGAATGCATTCACACAGGTGTATGAACATTAACTGCATTTTTTAATCTCTACCTCACGTCCTTTAATTTTATTATTTCACACAAGGCATCTGTTCGGTGCATGTACCCATATGCCTGTACTGTATTCACTTCACTCCTGGATCGTGCACAATTCACTCTACTGCAATGCACACTTTCATTTTTCCATCATATTTTCAACACATTTGCTTCATCCCATTCAGCACTGAAACTTTACAGTACAACACACATCGGACTTTTGACACAACGTGCATATTCTACACACATGAATTCCATCATACTTGCACAATGACCCTCTGCTATTTTGAATCACCTCCACACACTGCACAAAGCATTTAGACAATGTCAACTCTTTACATAATCTTGCGTTCTACACCTAATTCCATGCAATCACCTTATCTGTGTTTCATTTAAGCTGGACCCTCGTTCACACACTGTACACTTGTGAATGTGCATCAGCTCAGACTTCGTGATCACTCATAGTGCACACAGACTTTTATTCACCCACAACACTCACTTTCAGGGTGCTTTAACTCTGGCAACTCAACCTTTCACTGCATCCTCCAGAAACTGTACTGTCATACACTATTTCATGTACTATATAACCTCACTCTCTGTACAGAGGAGGCCTGTACCCCCTTTCACTCCTGGCACTCCTGCTGCATACTGGGCTTCCAAGTTGCACCCTGCTCTCACCACTTTGCAGCCTGTACCTGTGCAACATTTGCACCCTCTATTTCCTCACCGCACCCTGCCTTCCTCCTCCTTTCAGAATTTGTTGCTCCTCTTTTCATGCTACACTCGTCCTTTTTTTCGCCTTGTGCTGCTCCCCTGTGCTTCTCCTTACATCTTGTGGGCCCTATTTGCACTATGCGCATTCCTTCTTGGGACCCTGGTCTCCTCCACAAATGGTGTTCCCCCTGGCAACTAGTGCTTCCTCTTGCACACTGACTACCTCCACTCATATAGTGGTTTTATCAAAAGACAATCGCCAAACTTCACCGACATGGGTAGCGCATGGGTCGCAGTAGTGTATGCTTCCATACGATATGCAGCAGTCACAGGGCATGTACAGGAGAGGTACAAAATGTACACTCCTGTTGAAAGATTCTATGCGTCAGAAATAAGTATGCAACTCCTACCCATGTGTTGCCTCTTCTTTTCAGTGCTCAAGTTTGCAAACAACTTCTCAGTATAAGAAAACCAAAGCAATTGCCAATGCTTGTTGACAATTGTGATTAATTTGTATCAATATTAAGCCCTTCCTTGATGGTGGGACTTGATTTATCCTTTCTACTGTTCTTAGAACAGGAAATCAAATTGAGACACACAACCTACGTGTTTCAAATTCTTCTGCCGTCCATTTAATTATCCGGAAGTACATCCTCCACACCTTGCATCAATGGGTTCAGTTCCCCCTTGTTATTGCTCAATATATCCACATCATTCACTATTCGACATACAGTTGTCTTGAGTCTGGCCAGAAACAGAATCAATGGTGTTCTCCAGTATTGAATCTTTTATAGATTCACATTCTTGAATCTTCACCGTCGTCATGTTGGGAGTCCCACAGTAACAGTAAAATAGCAGTATTAAAACTCAACATTCAAATGCCCATAGGAATTCACTAGCGTTTAGCAACCTATTACCATTGTATTAAAACATCCAAACTCCAGCCAATCAGAGCGTAAACCATAGAGTCTCCTTCCCATGCAGGGCTATCATACGTCAGATTTCTTACAGCACGTCGTGTGTTTGGGAGTCTCCCTGAGCTCTGTTCAGTCACAGTGTTTTCACTGTTGCTCTTTTGAACTTTGAGCTAGCAGTTAATTTCTTCACTTCAATCTTCTTCTGAGGTACAGTCCAAAAGTTTGAGTACCTATTTTTCCTTCATTATGTCGGAGTCTGAATAAGGGTTGTTTAGGCCCTGTAAGACTTGTGGAAAGTCCAGACTATATTATGAGGACCCACATAAGGAGTGTCTTTATTGCCTGTATCCAGACCACAAGCCCAGAGAATGCAAGTACTGTCGTACTTTTCCACAAAAACTCTCAAAGCCGTGAGGGTAGGCTGCTTCTCTGGTTGCAAAGGAAGAAAGCGGCAAAAGGCTCTGACTCTGAGGTTGAGGAAAAGCCCCATACCTCCTCCAGAAAAAGAAAGGAAGAAGGGTCTTCGTCTTTGCTTAAAGACCCTAAAAAATCCAGGACTCAGGGTAAAGAGAGGGTTGAGGAAAAAAGGGCTAAAAAAGACCTGCCCGATCCTTCTTCTCACCAGAGGTCTGGTTCTGCTCCACCGTCGATGCCTCATACTTCTTCCAGGGAATCTGCAGCTGAGAAAGCCTGCTCGTCGACGGTCCAGTCAACGAAGAAATCACAGTCTACAGCCTCCGTCTCCACTGCAGCTAGCGCTCCGTTGACGGTTTCGTCAGCGACGGCGACTACGCCGATGGTCAAGACAACGACGGCGGCTTCGTCGACGACGGCAGTGGTAGTGTCACTATCGCCGGCTGCGATTAGACTGTCTCCGTCGACGAGGGTTTCACCGTTGACAGTTCAGCAGGTTCGTTCACTGTTGGCGACTCTTCAGTCGACGAGGGAAAAAGGCAGTCTGCTTCTAAAGCCCATTCCTCCTCTTCTACAGGATTTTTCAAAAATCTCTCCGTTACCTCCTATTCATCTCCTGGATTTCCAGGAATCTGAAGATGATGGTACTTATGGCACTGCATACCGTCCCTCACAACTCGGGGTTAAGTGTCAAGACTTGGAGGAAGAAGAGGAAATGGATGACCCATCTACTTATTTGGAGGGGGCTTATTCTTTCTCTGATACAGGGCGTACCAGTGCTCAACATTTGGACACATTTCAGGAGCACTACCCTTATGAAGAACAGGAAGAACAAGCTCAGGAACCCTCCATTAATATCCCTGTTTCATTAGTCACTGACCTTAGGTTGATGCTAAATGATTATTCCAAGAGGTTTCATGAGGGGAACCCTGCTCCGCAGCCACCTTCTGTCTGGAGTCTCCCATTCCTGCGTCGCTGGCTGCGCCCCCATTGCCAAAAAGCAAGACTGTTCCGCTACCTGTGGAAATTTCTGCACAAATTCAGGATGATAATGACCAGCAACTAGAGGACGGGGAATTGCAGTTGGACCCGGATGTCCATGATGAGTGGGACGACTATGTGGCTCCTACTCCACCTTCTCCTACTCTGCCTTTAGTCAACTCCCTGCCTTCAGATATCAGCGGGTTCCACGATCTGCTGGAACGCGCTTCTAGGCGCTTTGACCTCCCTATGCCTGCCAAGCAGACGGAGTGTGTCTTATACAATTTTAAGCCTTTAATGCAGCGCTCCAATCAATCAATTCCCATTGTTGACTTCTTATGGCAAGAGGGTCTGAAGTTGATGAAGACTTTTATACCTGCGGTGGTACAGAAATTGGACAAGAAGTACAGGGCGCCTGATTAGTCACCCTTGGCCTAATTTGGTTATTATGCAAGCTGCTCAGAGGAGATCTAAAAGTCCTTCTTCTCCGTGTGCGGCTCCACCTGGCAAGGAATGGTGCCGACTAGACAGCATCGGCAAAAGGTTCTCCGCTTTGGCAGGCACTGCCATCAGGGCCTCCAACTCCATGGCTATCCTCGGGAGGTATGACCGCCAGATGTGGTCCGACATCTCTGCCCTGCTAGAGTTTCTTCCCGAGGACAAGAGAAAAGAAGCAAAGGAGGTGCTATCGGAAAGACAGAGAGCCTTTTCCAAGATGATTGTTGTGGTTCTGGATATTTCGTTGACCGCCTTCAGGCAGATGGCGGGAGCTGCGGTGTTAAGACGGGAGGGGTGGCTGAAAGCTACAACGTTCCACCCGGAGGTTCAGGCCAAAGTATTGGATATGCCGTTCGATGGCGAATTTCTCTTTGGCAAGCATGTAGATGAAGTACTGCAGTCGATCAAGTCGGATACGGAGACTGCTAAATCATTGCCAAATCTGCAGCAGAAAAAGTTTGCTTCCTTCTGGGGAAGAGGCAGAGGTCAATATCTCTCTTGGCCTCAGCTTCAGCAACGTTTCCAAGCCATATAATCACAGGGGTTTCGTTCTCAGTACACTTCGCAGCCCTTTCGGCAAACCTCATCACCAGCCTACCCTAGAGCAGCGGCACGTCGATGCCCGCCATCAGGAGGAAGGGCTAACGACTCCAATAAGAGGCAATGAGGATCCGCAGGCCCCTGCTACCATAGCCCCACTTCAATTCGGCCCCACTTGCTCCAAATTCTTCAATCAATGGAAGCTTATATCTTCCGACAAATGGGCGTTAGATTAGATTGCTAATTTTGTAAGTGATCTCTAAGCATGAAACACTATTGATACTGCATTTCAGTTGCAGCAGTTGGGAGAATGCGGAGTGTATGGCTAGACCCTAAACTGATATTAATCACTTGCTGGATTTATCTAATTGGGTCACTATATTTTAATTTGAATCATCATCTAAACCAGAGTGTGACCCAAAGATCAGATATTTCTCCACTCTTGCATAATTTCGGTCAGCAACTGCTGTTCATCATGCTTCGAGTGCATGGATGTGACATTTCATGTATGCTGTCCTCATGCTAATCCTTAGTTTGAAAATTCATGAGTCAGCTGTATCCTTTGACTATTGTGGTTTGGAGACGATGAGGGGTAGGGGTTCATCTGAAGGTGAATGTGGAGCAATTTTCCGAAGCTCGTCCCAACCCAATTAGAAATTATGTTGTCTCAAAACTCTTTTCTGGGACTTGATACTCAGCCTACCTCTTTAAGAGCCCCTGTCATTGTCAATGTTTGCAATCCACCGTCTTGGCATTATTGTGAATTCCACCCTGATGGACATATCCAGATTGGTGCAGTAGTCACGTCTTGCATATTCGAGCTAAGACGGTTAAGTTGTTTTGTACTTTTACAATCCTTTTCAGATCGAATTTTGGCATTTAGTGCTTATGTTTCCCCCTGTTTTTACTTTGATAAACTTTGTGCCTTAATCTTCTGGTTTGTGCTATTGTCTGAGATCAGAACCTTGGCGACTAGGATTCTTAGAATATGTATCTATACAGTGCACTCTGCTAACTGCATTGCACTGTGCATGATTTTAAAACTTCCTTTCTTCCACACAAATTAAATAACTACATCCCTGGTCGTGCTTTGAGCTCCTTCAGTCTAAATTTGTTGATTGCTCTATTTTTTTAGGCAGCTCAACATGGTGGTTGTGGTTATCAACTGCCAGTCGACCTGCTAGTATGTGCACATCATCTGAGGTTGAGTGAGAAACTGAAGACATGCCTTTCCAAACAAAAAAATTGAAAATAACATGTATATTATACCTAAGGAAACAGTACCCTGGGTGATCTCTTCACTTCCACTTTATTCATTAGTTACGTGGTTCAGAGGTCATGAAGTAGTATTTTCACATCTGTCATCTGCATTCCTTTATTATGTCACGTAGGATAGAGGCTTTTGGTGCCCTCTTTGTGCCTGTTCCTTCCACTGCTTTAAATTCAGTTGAGTTCACATAGCGGTGTTCACATGTTTCCCTTTGTGGCAGAGTGCAGAGGTCATAGAGTAGATTATGTTTGCTTCACCTCTTCATTTATTAATTGTGACGATATAGAGTCCCTGGAGTTGTTCCCTTGTGATATTTTCTCCACTGCCTCAATATTACGGAGCAGAGAGGTTCCACACCCACACGTCTTCAGTGTGATGGATTCAGGAATAATGAAGTTTCTTTCACTGTCTCCTATCAGCTTTTGTATTATCTCAAGATGAAGAGACCCCAGGCATGTTATGTTGATGTTTTCCACATCCACACCTTAGCACCAAAGGGCACAGAACCAATTAAATGGTCTTTTTTCCCTTTAACCTAGACAATTAATTTGTGTCTCTGTGTTCCCTCCTCTAGGTCGTCAATGTGTGCAGTGGCCACAAAATGACCGCTGTTGAATTCTCCGTCCCACATCCTCATTTAACGTCTGGCAAAAACAGTTTTGGCTGCCTGTTAGATCTTATGAACGCAATACACAATAGTATATAGGGAGAGTGGAAATAGATTACCCCTCTTATGTTATTGCTTGTTGCACGTATCATTCACATACACATTTGAATGGATGGCATTACATGAGGCTTCTAAATTAAATGATAATAGAAGATTTTGGAAATTAATTTCAGAAGCCATGGAAATCAGAAGAGAAGCCTTTCCAGTTACCGTTAGTGGGGATTTATGGATAAAATAGATCTCTGGGTTATATGCCACAAATGCCCATATTGGTTACACCATGCTTATTGCCTTAGCTATTAATGCAAAACCTTGGGGTTCTTTGCCTGGTGTATTCTGAAAGGAACACTTTGAGAGAATTATTAGACATTGAAATTATGAAGGCATATTACTTTAATTGGTCACTCAGCAAAAGTCTATAATTTTCCTTGAATCTGGTTAGTAGAGGGATAGAAGCATATATGAAAATTTCAAGAGTTGAGTTAAAAGTGCTTTTTAAGAATTCCTTTTTATCTCTCAGTAGGCAAATAGATATAGATAGCTGTAATAGTAAACATAAGTTTGTTTTTATTAGCTCCAGTTGCAAAGAAAAATCAGCACAGCCATATCTGGAATGGAATTTAGATCAAGGGGTGCGAAGAATATTTTTTTCTATGAGGGTGACCCTTCTTCCCCTAAACATTATAATGGGTGCATGAAAGAATGAAAAAATTGAAGATCGCATATGTGAGTTGTGTAGAGGGGGATTCATGATCTTTATCGTGGTGTTTTATTTTGCTCATCACTGTTAATCACACGGAGATATTATATGCGTTCCCTTTTTAAATAATATGGTACGGTCCCCTCGCGATGCAGCACACACTTTCCTCATTTGCCCTCAAAATTAAATATGTCTATGTTCAACGGTGACAAGACGGAAATCTTGCACTGTACAGCAACTAAAGTCCCATGCCCACTTCCGACCAATTTTTGGCCAACCCCCACAGCAAAACAACTAATCCCATCAAAGACCGTGCGTAATCTGGGAGTGATGTTTGATGATAATCTTAAACTAGACTCCCAAGTAGATAAAACTGTGGGAATATGTTTTTCACTGATTAGAGCCTTACGGAAAATACTTCCTATGCTACCGACCTCAGCCAGAGCGATGGTGATGAGAAGTGTTATCATGAGTCGACTCGACTACTGCAACGCTCTGCTATTGGGTGCACCAAACTCTTTGCTGAAGAAACTTCAAAGAGTTCAGACATTAGCGGCCAAGATAGCTTTAAAAAGACAGCGTAGGTCATCGGCTACCCGGTCCCTCAAAGATCTTCACTGGCTGCCGATTATGCAGAGAATTCAGTTCAAATCGCTCTGCATAGTCTTCAAGGCAGTACATGGAATGGGACCCAGGCCTCTGCAGAGAAAATTTACTTGGTACAACCCAGTCAGAAGTCTTAGGTCATCAACAACTAGGCTGGTGAACACCCATAGAATTAGAAAAACCAGGATGGGAGGCAGAGCATTTAGCACTGTAGCCGCGCGACTGTGGAATGACCTCCCGGTAGATCTCAGACAAATAGACGATCTTCTTCAGTTTAGAAAAAGGCTCAAAACCTGGCTTTTTCCGAGGGACCCGGCCTTCGATCTGTATTAATTTCGGTTGTGGACTGGTTGTGCATGTGCTCAGTGATACTTAAGGTAATCTCAGCGCCAGGATACCCGTGGGGTGATAGTGCGCTTTATAAGTCTATGTTACATTACGTTACATTACATTAGACTGTTCAAACTTTGTAGAAGTTTTATATATATATATATATATATATATATATATATATATATATATATATATATATATATATATGCTGTCCAAAGGGTGCTCAGATACGGGGCCGCACTCCGATGTCAGGTAGGTTAACAAACCGCTTTATTGAAAAACATGCAGCTTCCCATCCCGTGGTGTAATCCCTTGGCCTTACGCGTTTCGAAGCGTTCGTGCTTCTCATCAGAGGCCGACGTCAGGAATCAATGGTTCATTGCCTCCACATTCCCCCTGCATGCTCTTTAATCACTTTCATTGGCTTCCGGTGTGCCCTTACAATCAAGTTAGTTATCACAATGCATGGTGGGGCATGTAGTTAATTTAGCATTATTTTACCCTCCAGTGGGTTTGATTCTTGCGTACTAAGTTTGGGATAAGTTTTACAGCCCTCCAGTGGGCCCCAGATGAAACTATGCATGTTTGAATTTGGTCACCTGCTGCGCCGATACAGAGAGGATCTTTACCCCTCTTACGGACCTTCCGTTGCTTTCCAGGCGGTGCGTAGCCCCCACATACGACATATATATGTCATATGTGGGGGCGTTTCCCAACAGGAATTCCACTCGCACTCACTAATATTTCAATAATCCAGTAGTTTATTGGATAATTACAAGTATTCTGTAGCATGCCAGCAATACCCAACGCGTTTGTCTCTCCAGAGACCTTGTTCACGGGGACAACAAACGGCTGCATTTTTTCATTGTTTAAATAAAGTTGCAAAACATTTTACATCACTTCCTGTGTTATGCCGCTTAGCATTGTGGACGATGTAGTGAATTTACAAACATAACCCAATTTTGTTAAAAAAAAGGGGGATTGCCTACAAAAAAGTATTTACAATTATATGGGATGTTCCAACAGTAATATACTGGTGATCAATAGAGGCTAAGGACAATGCAATTGATAATCATCCCTGGCACTAGAAAATGTATTCATACCTAGGTGATGTGCAAATTGATTGACTATTAACATCAAAAATGATAACACAAGTAGGGTGGATGCGATTGTAAGTATCCACAGATGTAAATAATTTCTTTCGATCTTAACAATTGTGGTGACTTGAGGCACTTTTTATCCTAATGGATTTACTCACTAGTGAGTTGATTTACACTTATTTTGGTGGTTTTCTATTTCCCCCTTTTTTTAAACAAAATTGGGTTATGTTTGTAAATTCACTACATCGTCCACAATGCTAAGCGGCATAACACAGGAAGTGATGTAAAATGTTTTGCAACTTTATTTAAACAATGAAAAAATGCCGGCGTTTGTTGTCCCCGTGAACAAGGTCTCTGGAGAGACAAACGCGTTGGGTATTGCTGGCATGCTACAGTAAACTTGTAATTATCCAACAAACTACTGGATTATTTAAATATTCGTGAGTGCGAGTGGAATTCCTGTTGGGAAACGCTTTTGCTATTTGAAACGGCTTGGCTCTGCCATACCAAAATCGCACCGCCCGAGAGCGCCCGCGAGTGTCAGAAATGGGGCCATGATGAAGGAAACAGTGTACTGACATGGGTGAAATAATACCAGCATTTGTAAAGCGCACAGCTACCTCCGGAGAGGTGTCCCGGCGCTGGGGGCCGTCGGGAAGATTAAGCGAGCTATTGCCCAGAGTCGCATGGTGCTGGGCTAACCTGCCGCCGGCGCCGGGAATCGAACCGTGAACCTCGTGGTCCGGAGTCAGGCACCCTGGCCGCTGCGCCACACCTCTTCCACGAACGCCGACTGAAGTTGGGACAAAAACAAACTCACTAGAAACGCCGAAACAAGGAAGACACGGAAGGTGCAACCGGAGGGCTGCGCTGGACACAGAAACCTTCGATTAGGTGAGTGAGCAACTATTGACAACAAGTGACTTTAAATATTTGAATTGTCGGTTGGTCTCACATAAAGTACGTTCGCGCTGGAGAAGATTGTAAAATGAGTTAACTGTAACTCATGGAACTCTTTAAATAAAATTAATCCAAGAGAAGCAAATGTACGGTGAGACGGATATTCATACCAGAACAAAATCCCCCAGGGCATAAGTACGAGCACAATAGCAGAAAAACCAGCAAAATGGATAAAAGGGAAGCTAAAAGAACTGCAATGATAGGCACTTTCTTTGAGCAAGAAGGAGCCACAAGTAGAGGGAATGAAGCGCTTAACAACCAAAGAAATCCGGACATTAAAAATAAATTGAGATTATGGGAAAAATAATCAAAAAAAGAAATTAACAAATGGTGGGAAGTTACATCACTTAAAAAATACTTGGAAGTCAAACGAGTACCGCAAGGCTTACGGATAAATCTAATGCCTAACCATCAAGAAACAAGTAACGAATTGCTTTATGAATGGGGAGAACACATACTTAATTCCTCACTAGGTCTCATGGAAATATTAGTCAAACGCATTGAAATAGCGCTAGAAAAAACAACGGCACAAGTGAAAGAAGTTGAAAGGGATCTGGCCTCAATCGAACTTAATCCTGAGCTAACTAAATTCAAGGAAGAATTGGAAAACCATATAGAGAGACATGAAGAAACAGTACAGACAAGGAAACAGACAAAATTTCAACGGGATAAGGAAGATTATATGGAAGGTCGCATATTTACATATGCAAGAAAATTTGACATGTTAAAACAACAAGACAAATTGGATTCAGCCACTAATGCAACTGGCAGTATATCGTCAGTAACATCTACAGACGCAAGTGAGAGTGAAATAGAACAAAGTGAGGGACGCACCAAATGTACTTTTTTAGGGGAAATGAGACTGGCACTCCAGCAAAGGAATTGGGAGAAAAACATGGGGGTCCAGTCAGGACTAAACAGAGGAAGAGGCAGGGGGCGTGCACGCACCCGAACAAACCGACAAGAAGAGGCAAGCGGACCAGCAGACCCCAAAAGAGTGTGTACAACCACGAGGAGCATGAAACAGAAAAGGAGCTAGAACCCCCCACACAAATTCCCTCACAAGAACTTGAGGTGATCAACCTATCAAAGAAAACTCTCACAGATATGGAAATCAAACTCCTGAAACGTGGCTTAAATTTCTGTCCGACTAATATCACAGATTTGGCACAAATCAGAATTGACCTATATAAATATATCCGCTAAGTGAAATTAGCAAAGCTGTTTTCAGAAAATCAAAAAATGGCGGACCATAGAAAAAAGACAGCGATACCAAGCATGGAATTAGCAGTAAAAGACTCCAGGGATTTTGTGACACTGATGGAATTAGACCAAGATCCAAATTTTCAAAGCAGTGAATTGGATACATACTGCCCACAACTTGGAGCAGGCTTGAGTGGCAAAAAAGCAAAATCTAAATTCTACCCACAATTACCACAAGGCAACAAAATTGACATTTTTCATGAAGCAACTGAAGCAAACGAAAAGCACAGACAATTTGACTACCAAGGAACGTGAGGCGTTAATGGACGTGAAAAAAGACAATGACATCGAGATAAAAATGGCAGACAAGGGTGGAAACATTATCATTATGGACAAGGAATTCTATATGCGAGAAGCACATTTACAATTAAGAAATGAGGAATACTATGAGAAACTAAAAGAAAATCCAACAGCAAAATTCAAACAAGAATTGGATCTAAAAATGAGTATCCTAGATTAAAAATGATCTACTTGATGAGGATGAAATTAAAAATCTTACAGCGAAACATCCTAAAACAGCAACTATGTACTTCCTTCCAAAAATCCACAAACACCCCACTAGACCACCGGGAAGACCACTCATTTCGGCAAAGGGAGCTTTTCTGGAACCTATAGCAAACTATGTGGATGGATACCTACTACCGTATGTAAAAAGTCTGACATCGTACTTACAAGATACAAGTGATCTTTTGAGACACATACAAGAAATCCCTTGGCTAGCATCTTACAAATTGGTTACGATGGACGTAATATCGCTATATACCAATATAAGGAATGACATTGGAATGATGGCATGTGAACACTTTTTGCAAGAGCGCAACATCCACTATGCCCACCATAACAAGATGCTGGTGGAGATGATTAAGCTATGCCTTACACAAAATATATTCATGTTCAGTGATGAAATCTATCGCCAAGTCAAAGGAACCGCAATGTGTTTTTCATTTAGCTCCAGCTATGCTTGCTTAACCATGGGGTGGTGGGAATGTAACCTAGCCTGGAATGCTAATAATGACTGCTATGTGAATAAAATCGTCATGTGGCTAAGGTATATTGACGACCTTGTCATAATCTGGGATGGTTCCAATGAGGAATTTGAGGAATATTTCAAGATTCTCAACAATACGGAAGCAAATTTAAAATTCACATATACCATCAGCGAAAAGAGAGTCATCTTCTTGGATACTGAAATCTATATCCATAACAATCAAGTACACACAACGTTACATCATAAAATTACAGGAACCAATGCTACCCTTCATGCAGGCAGCTTTCACCAACCAAGTCTGATCAACAACATCCCGTACAGGGAATTTTTGAGGATAAGGAGGATTTGTTCTCGGGAAGAAGAATGGCAAAAAAAAACGCTTATTAACCGCCACAAGATTTAGGAAACGCAACTATAACAAGAAAGTGGTAACAGCCTGCCTACAAAAAACAGCTAACTTACCCAGATCGGAATTAATAAAGGAGAAAAATCCAAGATCCAATACAGAAACAACTGAAAATAAAATCCACCTGATCACGACATATTCTACTGAAAATAAACAAATCATGAGAATTCTACGCAAAAATTGGAATATATTACATCTGGACCCGACAGTTTCAAAGATAGTAGGAGACCATCCAAGTTTAACATTCCGTAGAGCAATGAATCTAAAAGATCAACTGGTTCACAGTCACTTTGTAAATAAAAGTAAACAGGACACTTGGCTGAAACCAAAAGGCGTTTACAAATGCACAAACTGTAAGGTCTGCGCAATTGTGAAAAACACAAAGGAGATAGTAATGGCCCAAAAAAAATCTGGAAAATCCAACAATTGATTACTTGTAAGAGCCAGTTTGTAATCTATATAATTGAATGCCCTTGCTCTCTCAAATATGTGGGCAGCACAATATGTGAGCTTAAGAAGCGAATTTTGGAACATGTAAGGGCAATGATAAATACAGATCGGAGCAAATCAGTTGCAAAACATATGGAAAAAGAACATGGTGGCAACTGGAAAGAACTTAAATTCTATGCAGTAGAATCAGTGGAACGACGTGAGAGGTGGTGACAGGGAAAGGATTTTAAGACAGAAAGAGTCACGCCATATTTTAGCCTTTCGCACATTAACTCCGAATGGACTAAATCAAGATGAAGAAATGCATTCACATCTGTAAATAGGAACGCCGTATTCCCCTTTGACCTGCTAAAAGCATATATTGCATTCTCCCTTATGTCAATATAGCAATTTTCACTGTTTATATATACATTTCTCCACCATATTTTCTCACCGTAAGTTATTATATATTTTTTCACGTGTGTGTATTCTCAAGTCACATCAGTAGCCTCGTATAGGTTCAAATTGGTAAATTTCAAGCAAGGATGCATATCAATTAGGTGACTCAGCAATTACAACTGTCCCCATGTATGCTGAATGAAACTGCTTAAAGGTAGCTGAAAACGATAGATTACATACTAACATAAGGGTTAAAAACCATTAAATTATTTGAATTCGTCTACCCACCAGAGGGCTGGATTGGTGTCCGCACAGTGTAACTGGCAGAATAAAATTGAGGGGATTGCCTACAAAAAAGTATTTACAATTATATGGGATGTTCCAACAGTAATATACTGGTGATCAATAGAGGCTAAGGACAGTGCAATTGATAATCATCCCTGGCACTAGAAAATGTATTCATACCTAGGTGATGTGCAAATTGATTGACTATTAACATCAAAAATGATAACACAAGTAGGGTGGATGAGATTGTAAGCGTCCACAGATGTAAATAATTTCCTTCGATCTTAACAATTGTGGTGACTTGAGGCACTTTTTATCCTAATGGATTTACTCACTAGTGAGTTGATTTACACTTATTTTGGTGGTTTTTTCTTTCCCCCTCTTTTTAACAAAATTGGGTTATGTTTGTAAATTCACTACATCGTCCACAATGCTAAGCGGCATAACACAGGAAGTGATGTAAAATGTTTTGCAACTTTATTTAAACAATGAAAAAATGCCCGCCGTTTGTTGTCCCAGTGAACAAGGTCTCTGGAGAGACTGAAACGCGTTGGGTATTGCTGGCATGCTACAGTAAACTTGTAATTATCCAATAAACTACTGGATTATTGAAATATTCGTTAGTGTGAGTGGAATTCCTGTTGGGAAACGCTTTTGCTATTTGAAACGGCTTGGCTCTGCCGTACCAAAATCACACCGCCCGAGAGCGCCCGCAAGTGTCAGAAATGGGGCCATGATGAAGGAAAAAATATATATATATATGTATATAAATATATATATTCTCCAAAATGTCACAATGTGCGCGCTCTCAGGAATCTCAAACCAGGGGATATAGGTACTGCAGATAGATTTATTAAGTCATAAATCTATACGTGACGCGTTTCGGCCGACCAGCGGCCTTGATCATACAAAAGTGAAATCTCATACAGAGTGTCATATGTACATGATACATGAAACTGAAAAAGGACTCGGATGTTGAGTAGCATGAGTGAAAGTTACATGGCGGCCATTTTAGAGTGGATACAAGTATATACATAAATAGTGTGATAACGCTGCCGTGAGGAGAACGGACATCTTTGCCCAGCCGTGAGGGGAATGGCCATCATTGCCACCACTGACACCACTGACACCAGCCTGCCGTGAGGGGAACGGCCGGCGCTGGACAACAACTCCCAGCAGCCCCGCAGGCGGCGCCTCCTTTGACGCTGTCTTCCGCGCCCGGAGGCGCAATAAGAACTCCACCGGCCTCCCGCAGCGCGGGACGCGGCCGGGCAAAGCCCGGGCCAAGGGCAGGCCCGTCCGTGCCCGTCAGGGGTCGGAAGAGGCTGGGCTGGGTCTACCCTCTTGGCTTACTGCTGGAAAGCATCATCGCTGCAGGGGGATCAGAGCACTATAACCCGAACGATAAGGTAGGGAGGCTTGTTGAGTGGGGGTAATCTGTATAACTAAGGGTAGTAATGAATAAAAAAAGAATCCAAAGGGAAAACAAGGACCTGATCATGTTGGGACCTTGGATGCCTTTTTAACTAGAGCAGAATCGGTCTTGGCTCATGAAATCGAACTTACTGAGAGAAGGCTCTCCTTGGATAGTTTGATCATGCAAAAACCCTCCTCTTTGGGACAAGGGTCTTTAGCCACCGACCGATCGAACTTGGACCAATTAGTAGATGAACCTGGCTCTGCTGGAGCTCCAACTGTGGATCCATCTTTACCTTTACTCTTTACCAACACCACAAACGGAGACTCCAATATTAACCAGGAGCAATTAATGATCAACCAAGTGGGAAAAACCCAGCCAGATATGAACGCAAAAAAAAGAAAGGGAGCTGGTACATTAAAACAAAGAACTACAAAACGGATCTGTAAGGAGAAAGATACTGGGTGTAAGAACTTGGCCTCAGAAGTCTCATTACAACTAAGATCTACTTGATCCACTAGACAAAATGAAATTGTTAATTATCCTGCTTTGGGGACTGATCAACCTTGTGACTCTGACTTAATGAAAAGATTAGAAACTATGATGACTGTTTTATTGAATCCTATATTGTATAAATTGTCTCAAATAGAGGAAAAATTGATTTCTTTGGAGACTTCTTATCTCTCAACCCAGCCCCTCCCTAGTATCACTGTACTAACTGATGCAGCTAGTTCTAATTTCCAGCAAAGTATAGACCCCTCTGTGAGGTCTGATAGACCTAATGCTGTCATTAGCGGGATGGAAAACAACACTCAACAACAAATTGCGGGGCTTTCTACTGTTCCTCTTGTTTTTGACCGTGATTGTGCTAATAAGCTGAGAGCTAATGTATATAAAACTCACGATAGGACTCAAACGCAGACACAGGCACAAGGTAATCCTAAGAATATTGGTCGCTCGAGGTTATATGGTGAACAACAAATACCCGTTAGTACCACTGCTACTCATTTACGCCCCATTACACCTACATCTGCGATCTGTTTGGAGGAAGGGTTACAGGGAGAGCTACAGCCATCAAGCTCGCGTAGGGGAGCTTCTCAACATCAAGATGAATTTGGGAAGCCTAAGTCAATATTAGATCTCCCCCCAGCTGCCTGTCCGTATGTTATGGTTCTAGCTAACGTTCCAGAACTTAATTCTAATACCTTAGAAAATACGGAGCAGCTAATAAATAAATCCCAGCATTGGTTATCTAATTGCCTGGGTGAAAGTTCCAATGTATATCGTAATATCATTATGGCAAGGAGGGTATCTTGGGTAGGAAGAGCCCCTAAAACTATCAAAGGCGACTGTATCGTAGTGAACTTTGATAGCCGTAATGTAGTGGGCGAACTATTATCAATCCTACCAAATACGCCTTCATTTCATTCTGAAATATTTGTCCTACCCTTGGGTTTCTTTTATAAACCTTATACTATTCCACAGATGCCTAATTATAGGCGGCAAATTATCTGGAGGCCTCCCCGCCACCCGTTCAATCAACCTCCCCCTACTTTAATTCCCCCGCTTCCACTAAGAAATAGATTTGCTGCGTTAGAAGGCTTGTCTGTCTGTGACTGACTGGATTCCCAGACTATGTTAACTAGTGGGGAGGCTGCTCTAGATTTGCAGAAAAGGTATCCCTTGCACACCGTTCCCCCCATTATTCCTGCAGTGACCTCAGCCAGACTTAAAAGTAGTCCAAACTTGCCCCAGTGTCTGTTATCTCGAGGGAATTCTTCTGGTTTCATTTCGGCTATGTCTTGGAACATTGCTGGTTATAACCAAAAAAGGTTTAATAATGAATGGCTTTCCTTGTTGACATCTAGTGATATAGTCTGCCTTCAAGAGACCTGGGAAAGTGATCCAATATATTTGAATGGCTACCGTTCCTTTCATACTCCAGCCGTTTCGTCATCTGCTGGTCGGGCTAAGGGCGGTCTGCTAACATTATTTTCTAATGCTCTCTCATTTAAAGTGAAGGTATTTCTGAATGGGTCCCCTTATTATCACATCATTTTAATTGAATATTGTTTGGATTACTGTTGGCTTCTTATTAATTTTTATAATAATAATTTTGGAAGTAACCAAGCAGTGGTGTTGGCATCACTGGAAAGAGATGTCACTGAGTTACAGGATAAATCCAATAAACCTTGTAATATAATTTGGCTTGGGGACTTTAATGTCCACCCTTGTGATAAGTTCAATGTGCTACCTTGTGGAATACAGGATGATGAAGAGGACTGTGTCCCCCATTTTTGTCACACGGAGTATGGTAACACCCTAAACAGATTAGTAACGATAAATAACCTTGCTTTTTTAAATGTCTTTGATGACTTAACCGGTCAGTTAGAATGTACTTTTTAAAATCATTTTTCTTCCTCTACCCTTGATTATGTCTTGGTTTCCGATGTAATGATAGGTCTTTTTTCTTACTTTAAGACTGTGTTTTATTCATTTAGTGATCATGCTGCAGTAACCTTTCGTATGCAAACCACTAAGGAAATTGAGTGTCCCTATAAACTCCCCATAAACCCTGTGATTGCAAAAGAGAACGGTATTGTTTTAAAGTGGGAAAAAGTGGATACTGGGAGTTTTTTGGCTAATTTAGTCTCCAAACGATATGGGGAAATAATTTGTTGTTTAGACTCGGATTTACACAATGGCATGCTTTTGGATTTTGAATCAATTCTAAATGATGTTAAAAATAATCTAACCCGTGTTATTCGGATTGGCAAAACTAAAAAATACAGCTGGTTTGATAACAACTGTGACGAAACACTAAAGAGCTTGCACGTAGCTTTGAAGGCCAAACCGCGAGACACATCATTGGTAAAAGGCTTGCGTGAAGCCTACAGAAATGCAAGGACCACTAGGTTAAAGTTTTTAAAAGTAGAATGGTGGGAAAATTTGCAGAAGACTGCTATACTAAAAAGCTCACAAGCTTTCTGGTCCTTGATTAATGCCCCGTTCTTAAAGGATGAGCAGGCTATGACTATAGATAGCAATGTCGACCAGGAGGCATGGGTGATTCACTTTGAATCTCTTTTCGGAGTGGACGACATAACAATTCCTCAATCTTTTTTCCATGCTTTGGAGATTGATGAGCCTCCTGTTAGCTTTTCACTTGCTGAAACGAAATATGCTTTAAATCAATGTAAACGAGCAAAGGCTCCAGGTCCAGATGGAGTCCCTATAGATTTATTCCTAGATAACCAAGATCTATGGGCTCCACTTTTAACAAATGTTTTTAATAAAGTTGCTCAAACAAATGCACCGCCATCGTGGAAAACAACTGTAATCGTCCCCATATATAAAAAAGGGGATAGGTCGATTCCAAAAAACTATAGACCTATCTCCTTAATTGACTCTACTGCAAAGCTAATGGGTAGATTGATTTTAAACAGACTAGAGGATTGGGCACTAGAGAAGAAGATTATTATCCCATGCCAGTTTGGCTTTAGAAAAGGGAAAGGCACTGTAGATCAGTGTCTGAACCTGAGTCTAATCATAGCTAAATACACGGCTGCAAAAAAAGGTCATCTCCATTTAGCCTTCATGGATCTGTCCGCAGCCTTCGACTGCGTGGCACAGCCTAGGCTGTGGCAGATCATGGAGGCAATGGGTATTGACCTGAAGATTATTAATATCATTCGCGATTTATATACAGATGCCTCAGCCTGCGTTCGCTATGGGAGGGATGGTGAGTGCACCAGGTCTTTTAAAATTACAAGTGGTGTGAGGCAGGGGTGCGTTCTTGCCCCCTTCCTGTACGCACTCTACACGAATGGTGTGGAATCTGCACTGTTGGGCTCTACACCAGATGTCCCGTATATTAATTCAGTGCAGGTCCCAATTTTATTATATGCGAACGACACTGTTCTTTTAGCTCGTACCAGTAATGCACTGCGTCGCCTAGTCCAGGATTATACTCAATTTATGTGCAATCTAGGCATGAAAGCTAATTACTCAAAGTCATTTATTCTAGTAGCAGGTTCAACACATCGAAATTATCCGCAAATCGCTACTGAAGGGGGAAAATTGGGGGTTGTTGATTCTTTTAACTATTTAGGGATTATGTTTGACTCTCAATCAAAGTGGCAAACAATGATTGTTAACAGGGGAATTCAGATGGAAAAAAACATTGGGGCCTTAAGTAAGTTTATAAAAAAAACTGGTTTAAAACCAATAGACTTAATAAAAACAGTGTATCAAGCCAAGACTGTATCTACCGCCACTTATGGGGCAGCTGTCTGGGGCATGATGACTGTACAAAATTGCAGATTATTGAAGATAATTTCTTGAAAAGGGTCCTCTCGCTACCAAAGTCATGTGCCAATTATAAGTGTCACATGGAACTGAGGTCTCCTTATATTACTGATATAATTGCAATGGCCCCGATTCTAATGTGGCACTCAATATGGCGAAAGGAGACCCTTGCTCTGACAAGAGACATTATCAAAGATGTTTTGAAACTAGATGGAGCGGGTAACATCATTTGGCTAACTTATGTTGAATCAACATTGAAGGCGGCTGGGCTACATTACCTTTTTTTGGATCCTACCACTTGTAGTTCTATATCCAAAATTGATTTAAAAACCCAACTACTTTCTAATCGACAGATAAGAAGGGAGACTAAAAACATTACTCTGTCAACAGTTAAATCCTACTTGAATGGCCCTAGTATAAACCTAATGAACCCAAACTTAACATATCTATCCTTTGTTACTAATCTGCGACATAGGTACATTTTGGTGAGGTTTCGACTAAATTACATCCCGCTAATGTTGGGTTCTCCCCGTAATGTTTATGCTGTTTCTGAACTCCCATTCTGTACCTGTGATAATCGATCTGCACAGGATGATATACATTTTTGTTTTTCTGTAAATTTTATTATGATGAAAGGAAACGTTTTATTATCCCTATTATGCGTAAAATGAATTTTAACCAGTGTCGTGTAGCCCTTTACTATCTCCAGCTACTACCTGATCCTTTCATTTGTTTTTCTCTAGCGTCTTTTTTATTATCGGCATTAAAAAAGAGATCTATAACCGGCTAAAATTCTATACCTACAAATAAAATGAACTTGTTATTGTGTAAATAAATATGAATTTGTTTTTTTAAATGTAATAACTTTTTAATATTGTTAATATTTTAACTGTGTTGTAATGCTCTGAAATGTTTTCTTTTCTCTTATATGTAGTATACTTTTTATGCCTACATTGTGTTGGCGAAATAAAGTTATTCTGACTGACTGATACATAAATAGTACAATGCTCGCCCAAGTGAGGAGATATACCTAATGTATAACGTATACAATGGACATCAGAAAAGGAGAACGTCATGTGCATAGAGTAAATATACAAACTCAGAGAGTTATAATGGTAGACAAAGTGTCAAAATGAACGGCCCTGGTACATCGCGGAAACCAAAGACAGGCTATAGTAAATGGCAAAGGTATAATACATAACCACCATGCCTCTCTTTTAAACAGAGTAATGCAAAGATCAAAACAGCATCATCATATGCAAAATCACATAATTAAAATCATAGTGATTACAGAATCCCATCTCCAAGTGGAAAAACAAGGCAAAACTCGTTCATAGGTGTCACAAATGTCTCCCTCCTTGATACAGTGATGCAGAAAAGAGAAGAATGACATCAACATATGGCGCAATTACTCATTAAGGAGTCTCTTAATAACAAAATAATACAAATCCCCAAGTGGGAGAAAACACTTTGTATGAGAAGTTGAAAAAAGGATAGAAAGGAAATATAAAAATTCATATCTGGGGCTAGAGAGACCAAAAGTGAACAGCTCGCATGAAGAAAGGGTAGGGATCCCAGAAGTAATTGGTCCTGATTCATGGATCCCTTCCTTTCCTCCTGAAAGATAAAAGAAAGAAGAGACAATGTTAGGAAAGGTGGTACACTTGCAGAAACTTCTAAGAATACAGTAATTAGGAAAAAATTCCAAAAATACTTAGAAACAAAAGGCAAAAAGGGGCAGAACTGAAAGTAATTCTGTGTGTAAATGTATGGTCATTTCTTCATCGATATTATCCCCGCCAGGGTAACGAGTTCCAAGGTCAATAATATGCATGGATTCACGTTTATGCAACTGTAGTAACCTGTTGCCACCTCATGCACCCACATTCACCTGTTGACCCTTGACCCTGACTCAGGCAGGTCGCTCCCCACGCCGCACAGCACCACCTGGTGTGCCCGTGTACCTTGCTCCCTACCCTCGCTGCTGCTGCGAGTTCGAGGCCCTCCTCCACCCGCAGGCTACCACCTGCGCCTCATCCCTGGTGGCCAGTGGGGAACCGTAAGTCTCTGTGTGCCCCCTGTGCCCCCTTATGATTGACTGTCTGCCTTCTGTTTTTTCTTCTGTACCTTCATTGCCAGTGTAATTTTGTTTTGCCCCCTGTGCCCCTTTTTACTGTCTGCCTTCTGTTTTTTCTTCTGTACCTTCGTTGCCAGTGTAATTTCGTTTTGCCCCCTGTGCCCCTTTTTACTGTCTGCCTTCTGTTTTTCTTCTGTACCTTCGTTGCCAGTGTAATTTCGTTTTGCCCCCTGTGCCCCCTTCTGCTTGATTTTGTTGTATTGTTCTTTTTCCATTTTTAGCCTGTATTGTGCCCCGCGTTTTTCCACCCGTCTCTGCTCTCTCTTTCCCGCCGCTGCGTCCCCTGCGGCCCCGCCCCCCGCACGCCCATTCGTCCCGCTCCCCCTCCCAGCTGCTCCTCCCTCCCACCTCCCCTTCTTATGGCGGCCGAAGGCGCGCCTAAGGCAAGCCCGTCTGCGCCTGGACCGCGCCCAGCGCCAGACCCCCTGGTCCCCGCGACCGCCACAACGACCTACGCCACTACGATGCCAGCACCCTCCACGCACTCAACACCGGACGATCACACACCTGCTTCCTGGCCGCCCCGAAGCGCACCCAAGGACCCTTCTCCTGCCGGAAATGCAGCTTCACCAGCCTCCGAGCCGCCAAAACGCCCGCCGAGAAAGGACGCAACCACCTCAGATGCATCCTACTCAACACCCGCTCCGCACGCAAACACGCCATCGAACTCTGGGACCTGATCGACACGTCCACCCCGGACGTCGCCTTCCTGACGGAGACCTGGATGAACGCCTCCTCTGTGCCCGACATCGCCATAGCCATCCCGGACGGCTACAAGATCACCCGCAGGGACCGCACCAACGGAGTAGGAGGTGGAATCGCCATCGTCCACAAGAACACCCTCAGGGTCTCGACCAGCACCGACGACACCCTCAGCACCGCCGAACACCTGCACTTCCAGATCCACACGGACCCCAACACCACCCTCAGAGGAACGCTCGTCTACAGACCCCCCGGACCCCAGCCTCAGTTCAGTGACTCCATCGCCGACTTCGTCAGCACGCACGCCATGGCCTCCACAGACTACATCCTCCTCGGAGACCTGAACTTCCACCTCGAGAACACCAACGACACCAACTCCACCATCCTGATTGACAACCTCTGACTCAGACAGCTCGTCACAACGCCCACCCACTCCGCCGGCCACACGCTCGACCCCATCTTCTCCGCAAGCTCCCACGTCTCTTTTAGTCACACCACCGAACTCCAATGGACCGACCATCGCTGCATCCACTTCACCTTCCGGAAACCCACCACGCACCACCGCACTCAACAGATCCCCCGCCGCAGCTGGAGCAAAGTCACCGATGTCCAGCTTAACACCACCCTCGCCCGGAGCCGACCCTACCGACACCGACACCGCCGCCCGCGACCTCAGGCGATGGATCGACGACTGCACCAACACTCGCCCCGATCAAGAAACCCTCCAACAGACACACCGACAAAAAAGCCAGCTGGTTCACCGCGGACCTCCAGGCCTCCAAGCAAACCTGCCGGAAACTAGAGAAGAAATGGCACCGCGAACAGACACCGGACAGCCATGAGGCCCACAAGAACGCCATCCGCAGACACCATCACCTCATCAGAACCGCCAAAAGGGCCTCCTTCAAGGACCGCCTCGACAACAACGCACACAACAGCAAAGAGCTCTTCAACATCGTGAAGGAACTCTCCAACCCCAGCTCCAACGCCAACGACATCCCACCATCGCAAGACCTGTGCGACTCCCTCGCCACCTTCTTCCACCGCAAGATCGCAGACATCCACATCTGAAAGAGACACGTTAGTGACAGATTCCTTACCTTAGAATATCCCCAAGCGTCAGACTGGATCCGGAAAGTTTTTTGCGTAGCAGTACCCTTGCGCGTCGGTAGGCGGCGTCGTGCGGCTCCGCGTCCGTCGTCTGCGTCGTGATCGCCGGGATGACGTCGCGGGCAGTACTTAGGCGCCGCCCCTGCGCGCTGACGTCAGTTCTTCTTTTTCCGCGCCAGCAAGCGCAGATCCGGGAAGAGCAGTGCCCTGGTCATTTTTTTTTACCATACTTTTTAGTGAATTTTTTCACTGTTTTTTCATCTCTCAAGGTGTCGTAGGGATGCCCGGTTTCAAACGTTGCGGCGCCTGTGCGCGGATGATGTCCGTCACCGACCCGCATTGGGAGTGTCTCTTCTGCCTCGGCCGAGGCCACGACACGGAGTCTTGTCCCGAATGCCAGGCCCTTAACCCGAAAGCTTTGCGAGAGCGGTCTCGAAAGCTCCTGGAGGCCCGGCATTCGGCTCCGCGGAAGCCCCGGTCGCGTGAGAGGTCCAGGGGTCGATCGCGGAGTCCACACCGGTCGTCGGCGTCGAAGTCTTCTTCGTCCGGTAAGTCGAAACACAAAAAGTCCAAAAAGCATCATCGCTCTAGGACTTCGCCTCGCCGGTCTCGCGACTCGGCTGAGGCCCCTCCCGGCACCGTCCCCGCGGCCCCAGACATGCCTGTGGAGTCGCCCCGCCATACCCGCCCTTCCCGGGTTCGGGGCGGATCCGGCCAAAGTGCAGGAATTCCTGTCGGCCATGGCCCGCCTCTTCGGGCCTTCAGGCCCCTCCGGTGCGCCTTCGGGCCCCGCGGGCCCTGATGGGGTTGCTCCGGCGTCGCCGACGGCTCCGGCCCCGGCGTCGCCCGTGCCTCCAGCCTCGATCCCGGCTCCGGCTTCGGCCCCGGCCTCGATCCCGGCTCCACAACCCCCATCGACGCCGGTCGACCTAACGACACCTCCGCCGGCGCCGATGTCTCCGGTGCCGTTCTCGACGCCGCCCTGGGCTCCGGGCGGCGTCGTCCCCAGTTCCTTCCGGCTCCGGACATGGCTCCGGACCGACGTCGCTCGACGCCGGCTCCGGCGCCAATGGGACCTTGGGTCCCAACTGTCCCTCCTCCTCCTTATTTTGAACCAGAGGAGGACCAGTTGGACTGGGAGGGGTCTGATGACCCTCTGACACGAAACTGTCAGTACGATGAGGACTGGACAGAGAGTCTAGGGGAGGCCAGTGGTCTGGATACTTCCCCTGACATTGGCATGCTGTCTCCTCCCGTGGCTACGGAGGAGGGAGCCAATTTTGGTACGGTGTTGCGTAGGGCGGCTGGGGCCTTACGTCTCCAACTCCCTACTTTGACGGTCAAGCCTAACATCTTGACAGAGGTGCTTCAGCCGGCAGCCTCCTCTGCGGAGACTGTGCTGCCGTTTAACGACGCCCTCACTGACGTTCTTTTGGGCGCCTGGTCCAAGCCCAACACAGGGGCTCCTGTGGATCGGAACGTGTCACGACGCCATCGCCCAGCTCCGGGCGACCCCTGTTTCTCTCTGTCCACCCCACTCCTGAGAGCTTGGTTGTCCAAGCCTCCGCTTCCCAAACCGCCTTCCCTACCGCTCCTCCGGATAGGGAATCCAAACGCCTGGATCAGTTTGGGAAGAAGGGTTTTTCTTCCTCCAGTGCTGGCTTGCGGTCCGTTAACACCGCTTGTCTTTTGGGCCGATATACCCACTCCCTGTGGGATTCGGTGGCGGATGTTTTGCCCCAGTGTCCTGAGGAGGTCCAGACACTGCTTTCCCGCGCCATTGCGGAAGGAAGGGATGCGGCTAAATACACAATACGTTGTGGCCTTGACACCGCCGACTCGCTGGGCAGGTCTATTGCAACGACGGTGGCGCTCAGACGCCACGCCTGGCTGAGAACCACTGGTTTTTCAGGGGATGTCCAGAATACTCTCATGGACATGCCCTTTGATGGAGTCGGTCTTTTTGGGTCCAAAGCAGACCATGCGTTGGAGCGCTTTAAGGACTCACGGGCTACTGCCAAGTCCCTGGGCCGTTCTGCTACACGCCCTCCGCTGACTTCTGCTTTTCGCCCCTATCGTGGCCACGGTAGGGGCGCCCCTTCACGTCAGCAGCCCAGCCACCGGCCCGCGCAGCAGGCGTCTTCGCGTGGCCGAGGACGTGGATTCCGCCGTGGCGGATCGGGCAACCAGCGTGCGGGTCAGGCCACCACCTCCAACCCGTCCGCGGCCTCCAAACCCTCCTAGTCCCTCCTTTCAGGTGCACAGCACGCCAGTAGGGGGCAGGGTCCGCCATCACCTTCCCCACTGGCGTACCATCACCTCGGACAGGTGGGTCTTGGACATTGTCCGAAGGGGCTACTCCCTCCCCTTCGAGTCCACCCCCCAGCCATGCCACCTCAATTCCACCGCATGTCAGGGGATCACTTGGTACTTCTGCAGAAGGAAGTCACGGCCCTCTTGGCCAAGAGGGCCATCGAGCATGTTCCGACCCCAGAAGTAGGGCGTGGTTGCTACTCCCACTACTTCCTGGTGCCCAAAAAGGACAAGGAGGACATGCGTCCTATCTTGGACCTCCGGAACGTCAATCGCTTCCTCCGGAAGGAGAAGTTCAAGATGCTCACCCTAGCTCAGGTCTTGACTGCCCTCGACCCTGGAGACTGGTTGGTAGCGTTGGACTTGCAGGACGCATATTTCCACATCCCCGTCCTGCCGGCCCACCGGCGTTACCTTCGGTTCACGGTAGGCCCCGAGCATTTTCAGTTCACCGTGCTCCCCTTTGGCCTTACCAGTGCCCCTCGGGTGTTCACGAAAGTGTTGGCGGTGGTCGCAGCTCATCTGCGCCGGGCAGGGGTTTCAGTCTTCCCCTACCTCGACGACTGGCTGCTGAAGGCGGGCTCGTCCCAGGCAGTCGTCTCCCACCTCCAGACTACGGCCGAACTCCTGCACTCGCTGGGGTTCTCCATCAATGTGCCGAAGTCGCATCTGATTCCTTCTCCACAGCTCCTTTTCATCGGAGCAGTTCTGGACACGACGCAGTTTCGGGCCTATCCTCCCGAACGGCGAGTCCGGGATATTCAGGCTATGATTCCGATCTTTCAGCCTTTATCCTGGGTTTCGGTACGGATGACCCTGAGGCTGCTGGGCCTCATGGCCTCCTGCATCCTGCTGGTCAATCATGCCAGATGGCATATGCGGGCTCTGCAGTGGGACCTGAAGTTCCAGTGGGCGCAGCACCAGGGCAACCTGTCCGATCACGTCCAGATCTCGGAGGGGACTGCAAAACAGTTGCAGTGGTGGCTCTCGAACCGGCAATGGGTCATGGGCAGATCCCTCTCCCTTCCCCAGCCAGAGCACACAGTTGTGACGGACGCGTCCCTTCTGGGATGGGGCGGTCACATGGGAGAGGCGGAGATCAGAGGCCTCTGGTCTCCGGCGGAGTCCCGGCTCCATATCAACATTCTGGAGCTCCGGGCGATCCGACTTGCACTCAAGGCATTCCTTCCCTCTGTCAAAGGGAAGGTAGTGCAGGTGTTCACAGACAACACCACCGCCATGTGGTACTGCAACAAACAAGGCGGGGTGGGGTCGTGGACCCTTTGTCAGGAGGCTCTGCGCCTCTGGACATGGCTGGAACATCAGGGCATGTTCCTGATGGTTCAACACCTGGCAGGTTCGCTGAACGCCAGGGCGGACGAACTCAGCCGCAGGTGCATGATGGATCACGAATGGCGTCTTCACTCGGAAGTGGCGCAAGGACTCTTTCTACAGTGGGGAGAGCCTTGGTTAGATCTATTCGCCACCGAAGAGAACGCGCAATGTCATCAGTTCTGCGCGTTGGAATTTCCAAGGCGGCACTCGCTCGGCGACGCTTTTCGTCACGAGTGGAGTTGCGGTCTGTTGTACGCCTTTCCGCCTATACCACTTCTACCCAGAGTGTTGAAGAAGATTCGGCACGACCGGGCCCAAGTCATTCTTGTGGCTCCGGACTGGGCTCGAAGAGTTTGGTATCCCGAGCTACTCAATATGAGCGTAGATCCCCCGATCCGTCTGCCTCTTCGGGAGGATCTTCTGTCGCAGCAGCAGGGGACGGTCCTCCACCCGAACCTGTCCAGTCTACACCTGCTTGCGTGGAGATTGAGCGGCGGCAGTTGATTCCTTTCGACTTGCCTCCCGAAGTTTGTGATGTGATTCTGGCAGCCAGGCGTCCCTCCACTAAGGTGGTATACGCCTGCAGGTGGAACAAATTTGTGGCATGGTGCACAGCAAAGGCTGTGAATCCCCTTTCTGCCCCTCTTTCTGAGGTCCTTCTGTTCCTTCTCTCTCTGGCCCAACAGGGTTCTGCCCTGGGTACCATCAAGGGTTATCTTTGTGCTATCTCGGCCTTCCTCAGGCTCCCTGATCAGCCCTCCCTTTTCAAGTCCCCTGTTGTTAACAGGTTCTTAAAAGGCATTACACACCTCTTCCCTCCTGTTCCGTTTGTGATGCCTCAGTGGGACTTGAACTTGGTTCTTACCTTTTTAATGTGCGCTCCCTTTGAGCCTCTACATAACTGTCCTCTTCGTCTTCTGACTCTGAAGACAGCCTTTCTCGTGGCCATCACCTCCGCTCGGCGGGTGAGTGAGCTCCAAGCTCTATCTTGCAAACCTCCCTTTCTGTCTGTTCATCCAGACAAGGTTGCTCTTCGGACGCATCCGTCCTTCTTGCCAAAGGTGGTTACTGCTTTCCACATTGGGCAGACCATCACTTTGCCCACCTTCTTTCCGCCTCCGCATCCTTCCAGAGAGGAAGAGAGGCTCCACCGTCTGGACCCAAAACGTGCGCTCTCCTTCTATATTGACCGCACAAAACACTTCCGGGTGGATGACCAGCTCTTTGTTGGCTACGTGGGCGCCAAAAAAGGTCGGGCGGTGCACAAGAGGACCATCTCCCGCTGGGTTACCTTGTGCATCAAAACCTGCTATTCTTTGGCTAAGAAGGAGCCTCCTGTTGGGCTGCGTGCCCATTCCACCAGGGCAACCGCTGCTACCACGGCCTTGGGCCGCGGTGTTCCGCTGCCGGTTATCTGTCAGGCAGCTACGTGGGCCTCGCTGCACACGTTTACAAAGCATTACTGCCTTGACAGTCAGGTCCGGAGGGACGGCTTCTTTGGCCGTTCTGTCCTCCAGGACTTCCTTGTCTGATCTTTGTTCGCAGACCCACCACCGGGGTTGGTATTGCTGGGGTATCTATTCTAAGGTAAGGAATCTGTCACTAACGTGTCTCTTTCAGATGCACAAGTTACTAACTTGTGTAACGATATATCTGTAAGAGACAGTAGTTAGTGACAGATTCCTACCGCCCCACCCATCCTCCCGTTCTGCGAACTGATTTCTAGGGTTAAGGACATCCCTTTCAGGGCCCTAGTATTTTTCAGACACCTGTGTCAGCTTCTTGCATGGCTCTGCGTTCCTGGCGCGGAAAGTCGTGTACAGAACTGACGTCAGCGCGCAGGGGCGGCGCCTAAGTACTGCCCGCGACGTCATCCCGGCGATCACGACGCCGACGACGGACGCGGAGCCGCACGACGCCGCCTACCGACGCGCAAGGGTACTGCTACGCAAAAAACTTTCCGGATCCAGTCTGACGCCTGGGGATATTCTAAGGTAAGGAATCTGTCACTAACTACTGTCTCTTACAGATATATCGTTACACAAGTTAGTAACTTGTGCGACAGCTTCAACAACCTGACCGCCTTGACAGCCAACGACACCTCGGACCCCCCGGCCACCATCCGCATCGACCCCATGCTCACCTGGACCAACGTGAACGACGACGACACCATCAAAATCATGGACGCCATCCACTCCGGCTCTCCGTCAGACCCGTGCCCGCACCACATCTTCAACAAAGCTAGCGCCACCATCGCACCCCATCTCCACAAAGTCATCAACATCTCCTTCGAGACCGCGACCTTCCCAGAGAGCTGGAAGCACGCAGAGATCAACGCCTTACTCAAGAAACCCAAGGCGGATCCGAGAGACCTCAAGAACTTCCGGCCCATCTCCCTGCTCCCGTTCCCGGCGAAGGTCATCGAGAAGATCGTCAACAGACAACTGACCCGCTACCTCGAGGAGAACAACATCCTGGACCCATCCCAGTCCGGGTTCCGCAGCAACCACAGTACCGAAACTGCCCTCATCGCCGCCACCGATGACATCAGGACCCTGCTGGACAACGGTGAAACCGCGGCCCTCATCCTCCTGGACCTCTCAGCCGCCTTCGACACGGTCTGCCACCGCACCCTACGCACACGCCTCCACAACGCAGGGATCAGAGACAAGGCTCTGGAATGGACCACCTCCTTCCTCTCCGGCAGAACCCAGAGCGTCCGCCTCCCCCCATTCTGTTCCGAAGCCTTCGAGATCATCTGCGGCGTACCCCAAGGATCATCCCTCAGCCCGACACTGTTCAACATCTACATGGCACCGCTCGCCCACGTCGCCCGACTGCACGACCTCAACATCATCTCCTACGCCGACGACACCCAGCTGATTCTCTCCCTCACCAAAGACCCCCTCACCGCCAAAGCCAACCTCCACGAAGGAATGAAGGCCGTCGCCGAGTGGATGAAGAAGAGCCGACTGAAGCTGCACTCGGACAAGACGGAGGTCCTCATCCTCGGCTCCACCCCGTAAGCCTGGGACGACTTCTGGTGGCCAACCACACTGGGAGCAGCACCGACACCCACCGACCACGCACGCAACCTGGGGGTCATCCTCGACTCGACACTCCATGACCAAGCAGGTCAACGCCGTCTCGTCCTCCTGCTTCAACACCCTACGCATGCTCCGCAAGATCTACAGGTGGATCCCCACCGAAACAAGAAGAACGGCCACCCAGGCTCTCGTCAGCAGCAGGCTGGACTACGAAGAGCGACCACCGGCGGAAGATCGTTCTCCTACCTCGCCGCCAAGACCTGGAACACCCTCCCCATCCTCCTACGGCAGACCCAGGACCTACTAACCTTCAGGAGGCTACTCAAGACCTGGCTGTTTGAGCAGTAGCAGCATCTCCTCCCCCCCAGCGCCTTGAGACTCTCACGGATGAGTAGTGCGCTTTACAAATGTTCTGATTGATTGATTGATTGATTGATTCTATGGCAAAGTATTTGAACTTGGAGCTATCTGAGTAGTGATGTGTTTCAAAATGCCTCGCAATGGGGTAGTGCAGATCTTTATTCACAATGGCCCTCATATGTTCCAAGACTCTCTTCTTGGCCATATGTTTAGTATTACCCACATAGCGGAGATTGCATGGACATTCGAGCACATATATAGCAAACACAGAGCTACAAGTGAGAAATTGTTTGATAGGTATATTAGTATTCTTATTGGGATTGTTGTACTCCTTTCTCATGGTACTGCTATGGCAAGCCTTGCAATGACTGCAGGGGAAGAAACCCTTCAGATTCATGTTGCTATTATTCACATTGGTTGTGATGTCGTTATGCATGAGTGTATCTCTCAGGTTACGTCCCCTCCTGTAAGTTATTTTGGGTCTAGCAGGAATGGAGCTTCCTATAATAGGATCTTTGGTCAGAATTTCCCAATTTTTTGCGAGGATTTTTTGGACGTCTGTAGAATCATTATTATAGGTGAGAATAACCCTGGTGGTGTCATACTCCTCATCAAGGTCGGTGGTTGTGTCACTGAGGGTAGCACTTCTGGTGACCAACTTGGCTTTCTCAACCGCTCTACGGAGGACCCACCCAGGATACCCTCTTTCAGTGAATCTGACAAGCATGGTGTCCTGTTCAAAGAGGAAGCCTCCTCAGAGCTGCAGTTACGTTTCGTTCTGAGGAGTTCCCCATACGGGATGCTCCATTTTAAATTATCAGGGTGACTGCTCATTGCATGCAACAAACTGTTGCCAGCTGTAGCTTTTCTGAACAGTTTGGTATGTACTGGATTGTTGATCATTTCAACTTTGACATCCAGGAATTCCACAGAGGTGCTGCTGATGTTGCTGGTTAATTTGAGATTAATGTTATTAAAGTTCAATCTCTGGATGAAATCGATAACCTCGGGTTCAGTGCCCTTCCAGACAATGAACAGGTCATCAATGTATCGTAGCTATACGATGACCTGTAAGAAGTCTTTCCTCATGTTGGGGTCGTTCATGATTTCCAATCCAATCCAAACAAGCTTTATTCGACATATTAGTAATTTCCTCCTCCCATGCCCCCAGAAACAGATTCGCGAAACTGGGGGCAAAGCAAGTGCCCATGGCAGTTCTGAGGGTCTGTCTATAGATGTTACCATTGTTGTATACTTTATAGGGTGTCCATAAACGGGCTTTTCTAGAATCATGTCCTTATATAGGCACAATTCGCCTTGCCCTTATATAGGCATAAAATCCCAGACCTTATTTAGGCATAAACCATGCACTCCAAATACATATGGGGATAGGGTAATTCCAAACATGGAACGAAGAGCAGCCTTGATTTATGAAACTCATTTGGGGAAGGGTCTGTCACATCAAGGGATCTCAAACACAATTTTGAAATTAAAAGAGATGTACTGGTGGCCTGGAATGAATACACACATTCACATATTTATCAACAACTGCTTAGACTGTAAATTACAGCGAGAGAGCCACCAGACACCATGCTGCGAATGCGGCAGCCCAGTACAGACACCACTGTTAGACAGCATTAGGCTATCTACTCGCCGGCGTCCCACTGGACAAAGGCATTCCCGCAAGTACTAAATCTAGGTTCCTATGGTTATGGCCTCAGCGCTCGGCTGACGCTCGAACTGTTATAAAAGATTTGCGAGTCTTTATCGGCACATACGCAATAGGCACGCTACATTCTGACCAGGGTCCTGCGTTTAGCTCTAGGGCTTACAAGGAGGCCATGGCCAGTCTGGGTGTTGCATTGAGGTACTCCTCTCCATTCCATCCTGAAGGAAATTCTGTTGTGGAAAGGAAAAACCGGGACATAAAGCAGTCTATAACAGCTAGGGTATTAGGTTCGGGTGATGGGTGGGTCAAACACCTCAATAGCGTACAACGCGCTCTCAACAATCTGCCAAGAAGTTCTCTAGGGGGGGTCACTCCATATGAGGTCCTATTTGGGACAAGCATGTGGGTTCCAGACTTAGAACACGTAGGCACAGTGGTGGAAAATAAAGCATTTAATATCAAAGATCGTTTGGCTGTTTTACAGGATCTTAACAAATTAAGAAAGAAACAAAGCAACATATCACTACAGCCAACCACCACTGGGGAAATATCGGCGGTCCCAGCAAGGCCTGTCTGGATTCCAAAAGTTGGGGATCTAGTCAGAGAAAAAATCGCGGACAAGAAGGAATTTGGACCTTCTTACAGACAACCGGTACCTGTTCTAGCTGTTCAAGGAACAAGAACAGTACTTCTGCCGCCCCTTGCTGGAAGAAAGACGAAAAGATTTGTGTCCATCGACCTCATCAAACCACAACATGTGGCCAATACTAAGCAGTAGGCCTCGTGGACTCCGACCTAGTAGCAGACGCACTCCTCTCGCTACTATTCAAGAGGTTCAGACTGAAAGACTGATCACGATCGAGAATTCAGCTGTAACAAATGAAGGACTAAGCAACCAAGCTATGGAACTCATCCCTCTTGACAACCAAATAACAGTTCGTCCAAATACACCTGTCTACACCAACGTGACACGTGAAGAACTGTCTCCTGTGATTTCAACAAATCCTGATGCAATTCCAACAATTGACAGAACTGCTTCTGGCTATTTCATTGACTTTGATACGTTCTCAGAAGATCCAAGCGAACCTTAAACGACGCCAGCATCATTCAAACTCGAGCAGCAAGTACAAGACTTTATTCACTTTCTGAAAAAGACTTATCTGGTTTCTCCATGGATTGAACTCTGGATTACATCTGGACTTTTTGTTTTTCTGCTCTGGCTAGCTTTGGTAACAACTGTAAGCGTGCTTATAAGTGGCAGATACATCCATGTGAACAGTGAAGGAAAATACGTGAATGTACTTTTGAGACCTCATAAATCTTCCCATCGTGAAGCAAGAGACTTGTCATCAGTGAACATCACAGCTGTTCCTATACAGGATGGTATAGTGTGGGACAAAACAGATTATGAAATCTTCGGCCCGAGTGAACAATTGAACATTCCACATTTGTTTAAAATTTCACTAAGTGATTTAATTACGTCCAGTACCTATTCAGATGATTGGGACTTTGAGACTGTGACTGACATAATGTTTGATCTAGAAAAATCTGCTGCATTTTCTAAAAATGAATATTTAGAAGGTTCATCAGACTATGAAGAACTGTATTGTTATAACCACTATGGTCATCATTATTTGCACAAAACTGCATATCCAAGAAATGTGTTTATGTTTAACCAATGGGAACATTGTCCTACACCGCCACAAGGTAGTTCAAAAATGTTTGCTAGTAAGTTTCCATATTTTTCAGGTTACAATACATCTGACCCAGAAACGTTTTACTATAAAAATGTAAACAAAACAGGACTGAAAATTATGTTAACAAATACGAAACAGATTTATTCTGAAGCATTTATTGCCCAACTGTCTACACAGGGTTTCGACTTATGGAAAGACACAATTGAGACAAAAACTGTCTGGGGTAGTAAAGATTGGCAAGTACAGGGTATAGAAGCTTTATTTAGAGCCTGTATCATCCCTGAACAAATACTGTTTTTGAATGAAACCGTCCAACAAACATCTTGTCTTGGATTAGCCAAGATCAAAGAGATGAAAACACCTTCTGTGCCAACACCTGCCAGTGAAAATAATACAAAGGCAGTGGTGACAGTTGACAATATACTACAACTCAACAGAACTCATCCAAATTGGAAAAAATGGTTGATCTGGCCCACAGACACAAACAACTGTCAGGAAAGGTTCTTGAACAAAACTCAGGGCTTTACTATTCATAGGCCAGACCCAAGATATGTCCAAAGACAACATCCGGGGGTAGTAACAACATACAGTGTAGGAAAATTATGCCTCGATTGGCTGCATAAATCTACACTACAGGATGTGAAACAACACTTATCCTTACTTACAGGAGACGCAGATCTTAGGGAATTCTTGCTTGGACCAAGAAAACCGCGTCAAAAACGTTTCATATATGCCGGCATATATGCTGCTTATAATGAAGCATGGAAAGTGTCACAGATAGAGGCCGCAGAACGAATACGTGAACTTGATCGTATTAATTTAGAGAAAACACTCTCTGTGGTCGACAATGGGTTAACAACTTTGTCCTCCAGAATGTATTCATTGGATGGCATTGTATCCTCTGCTATCGACATTCTAGAACAAGATTTGGCTATGTTACAACAAGGTCAATCCCAATTACGTTCTATAGTGTCATTGACATGGACGCTGCAATCTTTGCGAGCGGGCTATGTGCCTTGGCGTTTCATCAACACGTCGTCTCTGTTTGTAGAATACAATCTCACTGATAAACAGATTGAATTGGCACAAAGAGGAGCAAGGTATACAGTGCTAAGCATTGAAAAAATGGAGAAGTTACCATTCACAGTGGCAGAAAAACCAGCTACAGAATGGGTTATTCATGGCAAAATAACATTACCTGTGACAACTTTTCAGTTTCAGTATTGCCTCAGACAAATGCAAGCAGGCAAATATGAAAGGTTGGGTAAGGAATACATTAAGACATCTTGGGATTTACCGTATACACATAGATGTTGGAGTGGGGATCGTGAAGTGTTTCTTAGCGGTACCAACTGTAAACATGCACTGACCGGTTCACTCATATGTCAGGACATTTCTTTACACGGGACTTGTAATGGTTCTGTGGCAAACTTGTCTTGCCATCAGCGGGGTACACCAGCTGCTGTGATTAATCCAACGTTTGGACAACTTTCTAATGGGAGTTACCTCATGTTGAATGATCAGAGTTGCTGTGGAATGTTGCCAGGCATCCCATATCTAGTAACGGTCAACTCCAGGGTCACTTGCTGTATGCAAGCATTGTTTCCCCAATAGACACAGTCAGGGAGTCGCCGCTATGGCCTTCGCTGAACGTCTCTTTTATAAGATTTGATACTTTGAGCAGAATGAAAGCCATGCTTTTACAGCAAACAGTGCCTTTGACCTCGGCCAAAGAAACCTATGATCTACAAGTAGCAAGGACTTCGGCTGAGATACAGACTTTAATACGTACAAACTGCCCTATACATTTCGTAGAAATGGTATCACGTATCTTTAACATGTCAGATACGACCGGAATTGTACATGTATTTAAGAGCATTTGCTCCGGTCTGTTAGCACCTTTCCAGGCAATACTTGGAATCATCCCCAACTTTGCACATTCGGTGTTTGGTGGCATACCATTAATTCTCGCACTTGTTGCCGGAATTTTATTCATCTTTCTGCTATTACGCTATGGCCAGCCTATTCGCCGACATCACTCCGAGCGAAATGGAGAAAGCTCTCCTTGAAAGAAAGTGCCGTGAGCGAATAGTACAGCTATTGGGCATGACTCGTCTCACGGGACCTTAATACCACGTGGTTCCTGTCATTCAGACCAATCTGGCAAGATTGCATCTTACCTGTTCTACGCTGCCTGCTATGCGGTGAAGAATGCGTGTTGGACGCTTGTCTAACATATCCATCAGCTGCGCCAAAGGACGTCGATACTTTGCTAGTCCCGATAACGGCCCATGCTCTGTGTTGTCCCCAGAGGCTCCCTATCCTGATGTCAGCATTCATTGAGATCTCACAGTCGCCTCCTGCTGCTGCTGAGGTACGAGAAACAACTACAGGCACACAGGTAACAACGGACGCGAACATTGCTGCGGCGACCTATGCTGGGAGCGATGCTTCCCATCTTTGTGCGATCAATCTCTTACACAAGGTGTTCCAACTTACACCAACGACAGTGGATGATGTTTTGTCTATTGAAATAGATGATCTCATGTTTACACCAGACCCGTAAACTGACTCTGATTCAGCATACTGTGTTCCAGAGATGCAGTAACAATTTGGCCTTCATTTTTCAAAAACTTGGAACTCTACCAAATTTGAACTTTTGTCCCATTTTTTGAACGAAAATGGCACTTCAATCTGCTTAAAGTAGAACTAGCCTTATAATACAGACTTGGCAGTACTTCCAGGGACACTTAGTCATCTTGTGTGTCTAGAACAGTTCATTTAATTTTCATGACAGGCAATGACTTTGATTTTGAACAAACTTATCGATCATTTTCGTCATATGTAAATATTGCTTTTATATTACATTCCGATTGCATTTATTTCAAAATTTATGCAGGAAATGATAAGCATTGCTTACTGATGTACAGAAACCTTTGCATTTTTAATATGTCTTTTAATGCTTTTTAGGATATGTTTTAATATGCGGTACTCCATTTTAATGTTTAGCATTTGAAATGTTTTAGCATTTTAGTAGTGTCGTATACACGAAAGAGGAGTGGGTGTTGTATACTTTATAGGGTGTCCATAAACGGGCTTTTCTAGAATCATGTCCTTATATAGGCACAATTCGCCTTGCCCTTATATAGGCATAAAATCCCAGACCTTATTTAGGCATAAACCATGCACTCCAAATACAGGCATGGATTCCGGCATCCGTCCACCCTAGCGTCTCAACGAGTCCATGAAAAAAACAGACCCTTAGGCTGCGGGAGTTTCCCTTGCCCAGGACTATTGATTTCTTCAAGGACTCATATATTATGCATGAACCATTATTCCTTAGGGGTTCATTCATGACGTCTTTCGCTGCCCAACTCACGTCAATGCTAACATTTTCAGGTATAAATATACCTTCCCAAACCCCTGTAAAACAGAGGAGACCTCGACTTCAGAGGAGCCCGATTCCCGGCCGGACGCACTGAGAAGACGCTGTCATTCCTGCACGCAGAGAGTCCAGCTTCCAGTGATCTAACTTCCCTTGCGGGGTGTTGGAGTTCGAGTCCGGAAAGAGATTCCTACCTCTCTCATTCTTCAGGTATGGAGCAGACTAGAACCTAGAGGGACTCTTGGCATATTAGACTCTTGGCATACTAGGCGTAACATACTCTTAGTATGGGGCGTGGTTACGGCGCGCTGCGGAATGGCTGCCTGTTGAGGGAGCTCCGCACGCCGGGCAACACAATCCGGTAAATACCACCGTTATGCCCGTACTCAGCTCACCGAATTGGATAGCCCAGACAGCCGCCGCCGTGAGGAACAAAAACTGATGCGCAGAGAGACGAAACTCCGCTTTTTACGGATGTAACTGGCGAGTGGGAAATGCGGCGCTGATCGTGAAGAAAATGGCCGCCGCGCCGATTACTGTCTGACCCATCGCAGAGGAGAGGAGCGGAGCGGCGATCATCGCGATGCTGCAATGTATGGGACAGGTGCCCTGCCGATCGATTGCTGTTTAAAGGGGCTACTGCTGTTCTAAACTGGAGCGTATTCCCTGGTTAATCGCTAGGTGCTGATGCGAGGGGGTGCGAGGAGTGGCGCGGTGCGGCACGCCGGAGCGGGCCGCTGGAGGCACCCGGAGTCCATCATCGGGAGCCCATAGAGCCTGCCTGCTGGGTGCACTGCTGCGGACGACATCGGAGGTGGTCGGGGGCTCACTGGAATCGCCGCGGAGGATCGGGACCGAGTACTGAGGAGGTGAGTGTGGTGGGCCTAGTTCCTAGAGCTGGGGTTTTGCCGACCTGCGCGGCCCGGGCCTGCGGAGGTACTGGAACCTCGAAGTGCCTGAGGCTGACGGGGGGCGGCGGCCACCCCTGCTAGACGTTTGGGCCTTACCTGCTCCCTCCAGGCGGGGTGCGGCTCTGTGGGGACAGAGTTGGACAGCGGACGTTGCCGGGCTCTCCCCCGACGATTGCGACGTGGGGCGGCATAGGCGACGTGCGATCCAGCTGGGTCCTCTTGATCCTAGCTTGGTGGCCTTACTGGGGGTTCCCTGTCTGCTGCAGCGTGCTGCATGGGTCCACTGAGTACCTACCTGCATGGTACAAGAAAAGACCAGCATAGCAGATCATCATACCGCAGGAATGGCCATATCGTGGAATATACACTGCACACACTAGTTGTTGACTGCGCAGACCGGAGGTGCAGCGTTGCTGGTGTTACCATCCGAGGCCCATTGACTTTGCACTCCCGCTGATTGTGCCACAGTGGGATCGCACTGTGGCCACCTGTAAAAGCACAGACCTGCACCTGGAATCCTGCGCTTCTTGATAGGGCGCGGTTGATATCCCGTACACCTCAAAACGATTGTGTCTTTGACTCGGGCCCCTGGATACATGCTTTGAGCTGGGGTTGCGACAGTGTGAGGAGCAGTGGGTTGGTGCGACAGCACGTGGTACGCAAGTGGGCCCTGCCACTCAAGAACATACTTCATTCAGAATAATGGGCAAGACAGATCCCAAGCAACCCAAGATCCCGTTCGAGAGCAAGCGCCTCACGCGTACAATGGACCACGCAACAGAGACGGGCGCTGCCCAGGCCCGGTCGACATCCCAGATAATCCAGAGGAGGACATGCGGTCCATTTTGCTGGAGGTCCGCACCAACCTTAGGTCCATTGACGGCAAAATTGATGCACTCACGTCCAGTCTAGACGCTGTAAAGAGAAAGGTGGACACCCATGAAGCCCGGCTTGATGTTTTGGAAAACCGGCTCTCTGACACGCAAGATTCTCAGGCTGAATCGAGGTCACAGATTATGAGTATGGAGAAGGTGCTGGAGGTGATAAGGGCAAAGAATGAAGATTTGGAGGCACGCTCCCGACGAAATAACCTGCGAATTATTGGCCTTCCAGAGTCGACAGCTATCTCGAAAATGGAGCCCTTCATTGAGACTCTCCTGCGCGAATTGTTTGGGCCCGTGCTCTCCTCGATCATGGTGGTGGAGAGAGCACACCGTTCGCTAGGTCCCCGACCGGTGCCGGGAGCACCCCTCGCCCAATAATTGCACGTCTCCTTAACTACGCTGACAGAGATGCCATCCTCAGAGAGGCGAGGGCTAAGAGCCCCATCCAACATCTGGGTAACACTTTGTCCTTCTTTCCGGACTACACCCCAGCTGTACAAGCTGCTCGCAGGGACTTTGTGCCAGTAAAGAAAATTCTGCAGTCTTCTTCCATTCAATACGCAATGCTTTATCCTTCTAAACTAAAAATCACCCATGACGGACAGGCTCACTTCTTCACGGACCACAAATCGGCTCTAAAATTCGCGAAGCACATCTGTCCTAGAAGAGCTACCAAGGATGCTTCTGGAGGCTCTGCGAGCTCGCCGCTCCTCAATGACAATGACTAATAGGATCTACCAACTCGCATTGCATTATTAACACTCCATGCAAATTGGCATTGCAAGTGCACTGGAGAAGTGTACTCGCTGTAAGACCCTGAGCTTGCTGGACATCTATACTGTAGGTTCCGATTTAATGGCATACCATTGACAGATCGGTGTTAAATTGTTGACATACTCATTTGCTGGATCTTGGTGAGCTGGGGCGGGTTTTTCTGCTATGATAGCCTGGCCACCTTGCCACCTGGCAGGTGATTGCCGCTGTCCCTACCCCCCCCACGGGTGATCCCCAATGTGTTCGAATTTCGTATATGGGCATGGGGACAGGCTAGGGAGGGTGGGTGGTGTAATTTCTCGACCTAATTGGGAGGTTGTAGTGGGAGGGGGGTGGTCAATGAGACGCATTGCATATGTTGAAGATAATTGTTTTTTCTTTTCATTAAGAGGTTGGGTTACTGTGATTGTATCGACGCGGGGTGTGAAGAGCGCATTTCTAAAGGGCTTTACTCCGTGGGCCAGCTGACTGTTCTCTCTGGGATGGATGGCACTGGGGGGGGACGTGGGTGATGGTTACAGGTGCTTGACATGGAACATTAGAGGGTTAAACTCCCCTAAGAAAATCCGCCAAACATTTGCATATTTGAACAGACATGGAATTCAAATCGCCTTTTTACAGGAGACCCACCTGACCAAACTCACGGAGGCGAAGATTGCACATAAGTGGGCGGGGTTCAAACTGGCCTCCTCATACTCATCTTATGCTCGGGGAGTTCTCATACTGGTTAAAAAGGGTGTCCCCTTCACACCACATAAAATACATACAGACGATGGGGGTCGATGTGCTATGGCTCAGGGTAAACTTGGGAACTCCATGATCACATTTATAAATATGTATGGGCCCATAGCAGATGAGCCAGAAGTATTTCAGAGAATGTACTGCACACTGAGAAGGTGGCCAGAGACACCGATCATATGGGGAGGTGATCTAAATACATACCTAGATCCTAAACTGGATAAATCAAACCCCAAAGCATTCGCATGCCTAAAGTGGCCCAATGTATTAATACTGCTATGTTAGAATTTGGATTGGTAGACGTCTGGAGGCTTCGCAATAGTGAGGTAAGGGAGGGTACGCATGCCACACCCGCACATAACAGCTGGTCCAGATTAGATTACTGGCTCCTGGGCGAAAGTGCGACAGAGTGGGTAACAGACGTCTCCACACTCCCACGTACACTGTCTGACCATAACCCGGTGCTGCTGATACTTAATATTCCAAATATGATTCATCGGCCATTTACATGGCGATTCCGATCTTCGGCCCTCCTAGATCCCATTTATAATGACACCATCCGCAAAGCAATAATACACTACTTTGAGGTCAACAGGGGCACGGTGGACAGTGCAGCGACATTATGGGAGGCATTTAAAGTTACAATCAGGGGGGTCTGCATTGGCACTACAGCTGGCATCCTAAAAGACCTTAGAACCCAACTTACCAAGGTGGAGACTGCTTTACACGAGTTGGAGACTGCTTACACTAATCGACCGGCCCCTGACATCCTGGCACGCATACATGCACTGGTCCTGAAATATGACACGTTAGCTGAATCAGAAATAAGATACATATCACGACGACGGGTTGCAAGGAAGTATGGAGAGGGTGGGAGACCGAGCCGCAATCTAGCTGAGAAGCTTAAAAAGCATGAAGACCATTTTCACATTGACAAAATAACTGATGCCGAGGGAGTAGATCACTATGCCCCACCAGACATAGTAGAACAATTTAGGAGCTACTACGCCACAATGTACACATCACAGAGAACGGGATCGGAAGCTGCACTGGGGGAATATCTAGAGGGCATTGCCTGTGCATGGTTGGCAGATTGCCATCGAGAATATTTAAATCAACCACTGACTGAGGACGATATTAAAAACGCAATCTGCGCCCTTCCTAATGCAAAGGCGCCCGGACCGGACGGTCTTACCATAGAATTCTACAAGGCATACGCTGATCTCCTCACACCATATTTGCTAGAGACATATGCGGAAGCACATGAGTCTGGGGTCCTTCCACCGTCCCTTCGGCAGGCTCTAATCATCACCTTACTTAAGAAGGACAAACCTCCGGCTGAATGCGAATCATATAGGCCTCTTTCGCTGATCAACATAGATGCTAAAATACTAGCAAAAATTCTAGCCACCAAGCTCCAGCCATTGATGCCTTGCTTGATCCTACCGGACCAATCCGGCTTCATTCCAGAGCGCTCTACATCACATAATCTGAGGACTATCTTTGCAATGCTGCATGTCCTCAATCCACAGCTCCATGCTGCGGCTGTCATGCTCGATGCAGCTAAAGCCTTTGACTCCATCGAGTGGAGTTATATGTTCCACATTCTCCAGCGAATGGGATTCCCTCCACTATTCTTGGGATGGGTGAGAGTATTATACGCAGACCCCTCCGCGCGAATCCGGGTGGGAGGGCTGACATCTGAGCCAATCGCTATCAAACGCGGCACTCGGCAGGGCTGTCCCCTCTCCCCGCTACTGTTCGCTATTGCAATTGAGCCACTGGCATGTGTGATACGCCAACGGCACAGAGAAACAGCGCTTAACTTTCGTCATAGACCAGTTGGCATTTCCCTTTATGCAGACGACATGGTGCTCTTTATTAGAGAACCTAGTCGATATTTGGCACAGGTATTACGAGAATACATTAGGTTCGGACTGCTATCGGGCCTGAATATTAATTGGAATAAATCGGTAGTCATTGGACTACCCATTAATTTGGACAGCCGACCCGGTAAAGTACCTGGGGATTTGGGTTCACCCGGGACCCTGACGTAGTAATACGGGAAAACTATGGGAGGGCATGTGTCACACTGGACAAGCAGGTTGATGCATGGATCGTGTTGCCACTGTCTCTAGCAGACCGTATTGCAACCATAAAAATGGTGGTATTACCACGATTCTTATATTTATTTGCTAATATACCGTTAACACTAACCAAGCTTTTTTTTACTACACTACGTACCTCCCTGCTTCGCTTGATATGGGGAGGTAGACAGGCTCGGGTGAGCTGGAGCACACTTACGCTTGACTATGACAGAGGTGGATTCAGTGCGCCAGACCCGTATGTATACTACCTAAGTGCCCAAGCGCAATACGCATATTTCTGGCTACATCCTCATGCTTACACACCACATGTGGCGGTTAAGGAGGGCGACGCCTACCCAACCCCTCTTTGTAGTCTTTTTACTCACGTGCGAAGAGGGACTCCTAAATCCGAAATAAATACGATTGATGCCACAATTGCAGCATGGCAGGCAATAGGCCAGCTTGCCAACAAACTACCTCTATATGCCCCAGCAATGCCCTTGATGCATCACGCTGCTATATCGGTAACACAAGAGGCGGGCCCACTGAGACTGCTCAAGGAGGCAGGCATAACCACAATGCAGGATCTATACCCGAACGGATCTTTCCTTGAAACGGATGATCTCCAGTACATTACGAATCCCACTCTCCTGTTTCAATTTACTGTGCACAGATTGAGATTAGCAATGAAATCACATTACATTACATACCCACTAGAACCCCCCACTCTACAGTCTTTACAGCTGCTTTTGACCACACCCACGAGGAGAAAACTAATTACAAAACTATACCGGGAAATTAGAGAGGAGAGGCCTACTGGGCTAGATAAGAGTCTTGCTAGGTGGAATGAAACACTGACCCCTCCTGTGACACTCGCCGAGTGGGAACATGTTTGCAAACTTACCAGTCAGCTTACGCCGAATGGGAATCTTCGAATCATACACTTTAAGTACTTACATCAGACATATCACACGCCTTATCGTTTACACAAGTATGGGCTGCGAGATTCCAGCAGGTGTCAGCGATGTGGGCGCCTAGAGGCTGAGTTTATTCATCTCGCCTGGGAATGTGAGAGGGTGGCGAGATTTTGGAAGCAAGTAATACAACAACTAAAGGATATGTCTGGGTCCGAATTGCAATGTACACCACTGGTATGTCTATTGTGCTACGTCCCTCATGTGAAAGGGGTATTGGGAAAATTCATACGTATTGTGTTACTCATGGCCAAACGGCGAGTAGCTATTGGGTGGGGAGGAGTGCAGGCGCCAAAAATTGACCATTGGCTTAAAGATCTGATATACTGTAAAGAAAACATGGAGCTATATGCCGAAGAACTCCCGACGTCCTCTAAGCCCAGAGACATTTGGGAGCCCCTGCGTCACTTTCTACAGCACCGAGTTGTGGCAGACCCTAACTCTGAAGCACTTTAATTTCTCCAAAGAGGATGCTTTAACAATACTGATGTATAGAGGAACCCTGGATCAGATATGTATCGCCTATGTCCCCTTATGCTAATCGATCATGAGCTGAGGTTATGCTGACACTGTTTTTATTTGGGAATATGTTAGCTGGCCAGTTGTGCGGCGGAGACTATGATCTGATATACACTGCTGTTTCCCCCTGATGTTGATCAATCACATGTTGTTGTTGTTGTTTTGCTGGATTGTATTCATAATCTACCTTGCATGGTAGTGATGCTACTTAACCTTGCATGAAAATCAATAAAAAAATAAAATAAAACATACTCTTAGTATACTCTAGTCAGGAATACATCACCTACTTCTACTTCTCCCTACACCTAGGATAGGTCAGGAACACTGGGGTAGAACTAGGCTAGAAACGCATCATATGAGTACTCGCATTTTTAGGCTGTGTCATTTTATGTAAATGCATATATGCTGAAAAGATAATGCTAACGCAGTATTATTTATTTCTACTGCTCACTCTGTACATTATTTATCTCGCATACTGTCTTGTGATCGTAACAGCACATCTAACTTACAACAGAAACAAGACTGTTCAATAAACCTTTTTATTGAAACGCCCGTCTGTTATTTCTGTGTAACTTTGAGAATAACTGAACCATGCACGACTGAGCTGAGTGAAATAGTTATCTATTGTTTCTACGACTCTGGGACACGTCCTGATTCTGTAAGGGAAACACAGTGGTCATGTTTTGCGGCTGGCAGAAACTACTCCCTTCTTGTCGTCAAGAAGTTTCTAGTGGCCTCTGAGCTAGCTGGCACAAGTAATTAAGTTTAATATACTCGATAGGGACATACCGACCTTAGTCCTATGTCAAACCTATAGGATATATTATTCCAATGCGCAGAGCCTATAAGGGAAATAGGAGCTACACTACACCATCAAAGAGAAAGAAGTTATTGTTGAGGCAGTAGTATATCATTTCAAGGAGCATATTAGTATGTTCCATGAAACGTTTAGGGCGTTTGGTGAGATATTTCTCACATGCCCTGAGGCCAGTACCATACTCTATGATCGTGTAAAGAGAATTGACATCCATAGTTACAAGCAAGAGATCTGGTTGCCATTGGATACCTTGGATTTTGGTGAGGAAGTCTTTCCTGTCCTTAACATATGAGGGTAAGGTGATAACTTGATCTCTTAAAAAGTGGTCCACATATCTAGAGACATTTTCAAGTGCACTGCCCCTCGACGACACAATAGGTCTACCCGGAGGATTGGATGCATCCTTGTGGACTTTAGGGAGAAGATAAAGGACCGGGAGCTTGAGGAAATCACGTGTGAGAAAGCAATACTCCTCCCATTCCAGCAAGCCCCGGTCCTTCCAATCCACAAGGAGGCTCCAGATACCTGTGACACTTTTAGTGTATTCATCCTTATTGGTTTTGGTATAAAACATGGAATCATCAAGTTGACGCATGGCTTCGGCTACATACATCTCCCTACTAAGGATAACCACATTCCCACCCTTGTCAGCAGGCCTGATGACGATGGTGTTATCCAAGGCCATGTTCTTAATGGCATCTTTTTGTACTAGTGTAAGATTAAATTTGGGCGGACGACACTGTTTAAGCCACATTCTCTGTCTGAATCTGAGAAGTTGGCTAGATACAATATCTTGGAAAGTGTCTATGTTATCATGTGGCATCGTAGGGAGAAAAGTAGATTTAGGTTTAAACTTAGAGGTAGCTGCCTTATCATATACAATTTCCAAATCATCAAGAAACTCATGTACATTGGTATTGTCATTTCTTCCACCTCCTTCCAGTTCATGCATAGTGATAAGAGTGTCAATGTCACTAATGTTCAGTTCTTCACTCGCATTAGACCATTGGGTTTTGTTGTTTTCTTTGTTGCTGCAAGGTTTGAGCTTGTGCCATTTCTGCAATTTGAGTTTACGTCAAACTTTAAAAAGGTCAATGCGAGTGTTGACATAGTCAAGGGGGAGTGTGGGACAGAATGATAGGCCAAGGCAGAGGGTTCTTTTTTCGAGGTCGTTGAGAGGTTTATCGGTAAGATTTATAATGGTTTGATTTACCTTCTTTTCATCCATTATATAACTGTTTTGGAGTGAGTCGATGAACTTCCCATGCGCTCCTTGTTGTTGCCTCTTCCTTCTCCTCTGCCTATGTCTTTTCCTCCTTTTTTCGCTGGCGCCCCGGCCTCTTCCTCGGTGGCTGGGATTCTTGGTCTTGGGTTTTGGAGTTGTCCTTGTTGTCTGTCGGCCCCGGCGAAGGAGCCGATATTAGTCTAAAAAAGTCTTCGGTCTAACATCGGTTTCGCTACCAAATGTGGAACTTCCGGATGCCATTGATGTAACTGGTGTATCAGTATCCGCTTCACTGGATGTTTTCCTATTGACTTCTGACGATATTTCTGTGTGTGTATATTTAATGGTGTCCTGATTGTGTGTGTCGTACATATGGTCGTACTTGCGACTGTAGGTTAGTATCCTTCCCGTTTCGTAGTCGTAGTACTGTATGAGATTTCACTTTTGTGTGATCAAGGCCGCTGGACGGCCGAAACGCGTCACATATAGATTTATGACTTAATAAATCTATCTGCAGTACCTATATCCCCTGGTTTGTGATTCCTGAGAGCGCGCACATTGTGACATTTTTGAGGATTGATTGCCGGTTGCTCCGCCGGCTTACGCGTCACCTCCCGAGGGTCTCCGGTTCCCGGAAGGAGTTCTTTTCGCTGTTGGATATATGTATATGTATATTATCTACTGGCGGTCGCCAGTAGATAGTTATAGTTAGGACCTATTTTCCATAGGAAATCCGCAACATTCTATTTGAAATAACGTTGGCGCCGGTTGACGAATCTTCGCGAAATTTTCCAACTTGTTGGGGCGCTCCGGTCCGCTCCTATCCTGAAAGTCTCGGGGTGATTCGTCAAGCGGGGGCCGAGAAAAAAGGGGGGTCCCAAAACGTGTTTTTCCCATTCATTTTTCCATAGGAACCGTTCATCGCGGCTACAGCCCGAACTGCTGAACGGAATTACACCAAATTTGGCAAAGAGGTAGCCCTTGGTTCAGACTCGTGCCTTTTGCTTAAATGGTGTAAATCCGTTCAGTAGTTCCTGAGAAAATCAAAAGTAAAGTCACATATATATCTATGGCCGAGTAGGGTCCGCGTACCCTCCCGATCACGAGCTGCATGCTAATTGGCTGTCAACACTCCAAATCAGGAAGTGTTGGCAGCCATTTTGTCCCTCGGTAGAACCGAGGCACAAGAAACAAGTGCGCAAAACGCACAAAGGGGGCAGGGTAGAAACACCCTGACCCCCTAGGTCTGCTCAGGGGGTCCCACAAGGACCCCCTGGGCAGAAAAAAGCATTTATTTTTTTTTTAAATCGGCGGGATGCGCTAAGGGTGCGCGGATCCCGCCGATAAAAAAAAAAAAAATCGAAGCGCGGTCTCCCGCGCTTCGATGCTAATTTGCCCCCGGGTGGCACAAGTCCCGGGGGCATGCGGGGGGTGGGTTTAGATTTTATGGGGGGGCCTCTAAGGCCCCCCAAGCCCTGGGGACCGCCACCCCCCGGGGCTTTAAATAAAAAATGGTGCAAGAGGGCTCTCCGCCCTCCCGCAGCCCCGGGGACCGCCACCCCCCGGGGCTTCTTTTTTAAAAATAAATTAACCTGTGTGGGGGGGGCTCGTGCCCTCCCACACGCCCCGGCGACCGCCACCTCCCCGGGGCACTAAATATTTCAATATGGGGGTCCGTTACGGTCCCCCGAGCCCCGGGGACCACCACCTCCCCGGGGCTTTGCCAATGGAGGGAGGGGGGCCGCGCGGCCCCCCTCCTGGAGCCCTTGATGGCCCTGGGGACCACCACCCCCCAGGGCCGGCTCCTGCAGGGGACACTGTAGTTTGCTATGGCAGGACGGGAGCCTCGCGGCTCCCGTCCTGTCATAGCAAACTGCTTTGGTTTTTGGAAGAGAGAGCAACCTGCTCTCTCTTCCAAAAACCAATGCCGATTGCTTTTCCACACGGGGAGCTGCATCTTAGCAGCTCCCCATGTGGAAAAGCAATGCCGGCTCCCGCAGGACGCGGGAGCCGGCGGGACCGTGGGGGGATTGGTGACCCCCCCACGGTCCCCAACGGAGAGGGCCAGCCCCGGGGGATGGGGTCCCCGGGGCTAGTAGTGGCCCAGGAGGGGGGCCACCCGGCCCCCCTCCCCTACAAATTAAAATAAAAATAAAAAAATAAAAAAAAACGTAAAGGCCGGCCCCGGGGGATGGGGTCCCCGGGGCCTTAAATGGCCTGAGGAGGGGGGCCACGCAGCCCCCCTACAAATATTTTAATTTAAAAAAAAAAGAGGGCATGCCCCGGGGGATGGGGTCCCCGGGGCCAAAAGTGGCCGAGGGAAGGGGGGCCACGCAGCCCCCCTCCCATACAAAAAAAAAAGACCGGCATCGTGCCGGAGGCCCCGCCCCCTCCCTGCAGCAGTCTGCAAACGCGCCCCCTGGCGCGTTTTAAGAAGGGGAAGTAATTCCCCTTGAATACTGGGGGTCCCTGGGGGCCAACTAGCCCACCAGGAACCTCCAGTATGCGCCAGGGAGCTGCGTTGCAGAGAGGTGTACAGAGGCCACGCCCCTTTTTACACCTCTCTGCAACGCAGCTCTGTGGCACTTTTTGGAGGTACATGGTGAGCTAGTTGGACTCCAGGGACCCTCAGTATTCAAGGGGACTTAATCCCCCAACTTAAAACGCGCCACGGGGCGCGTTTGCACAGTGGTGAAGGGAGGGGGCGGGGCATGTTATTGTTAGAAATTAGCATTTAAAAAACCTTTGAAATTCACTTAAAAAACCATAGGTTTCAGGCACGTTATAGTTAGAAATTAGCATTTAAAAAACCTTTGAAATTCACTGAAAAAACCATAGGTTTCAGACACGTTATAGTTAGAAATTAGCATTTAAAAAACCTTTGAAATTCACTGAAAAAACCATAGGTTTTAGGGACAGTTATAGTTAGTTGGACATTGCACTCGTACAAAACCCGTGAAATTCCCCCGTTATAGTTAGTTCAGGTAACTATAACTCGCGCCCCCGCAATGCACTGCTGATGACGTCACATATTACATCACTCATGACTTGGTCAGTGACCTCACTGATGACATCTCAAATGACATCACTGATGACATCATCCATGTGATAATTTGATGCATCTTCTCACACCCTAATATAACTTTTGATACACCCACTGTAAATTACAGACTGCCATTGTCAAAACCATAGGCACTCCAACACCAATTACTATATACACACTCACTGATTCTTAGGTCTACACACACACACATCTACTCACTCACCCGTACAGTCACTCATACTTATAGTCACTCAGTACAGGACTATTATATGCACTCATACACCTATATAAACACTCACACACCGCCACTCATCCATAGAGGTACTCACACACCTAGTCAGTCATACAAAAATTAAGCACACACCCATTTACTCACCTATACAGTTATACACACACCAACTCACTTACTCATACAAATACTAGCACATTCTTCAGTGATGTCATCAGTGATGTCACTGACCATGTCATGAGTGATGTAATATGTGACGTCAACAGCAGTGCATTGCGGGGCGCGAGTTATAGTTACCTGAACTAACTATAACGGGGGAATTTCACGGGTTTTGTAGGAGTGCAATGTCCAACTAACTATAACTGTCCCTAAAACCTATGGTTTTTTCAGTGAATATATATATATATAGATATATATAGAGAGAGAGAGAGAGAAAGAGATTTTATGTGTATGATTACATAAACTACTTATGACCTGCCCTGTATAGTTTATGGTATTGAGCTGTTATCAGTAATTCAGTACCATGTCAATTTCCAAATAATTGATATGGGTACTGAATGATGCTTGTTTCTCAAAATAAAGATAAATATGAAATGATGTTTTAGCCGTCTTTAGAAGTGTAATGGGTTCATTTTTAAGTGTATGTATGAACTTTTATATGAAGTGTGTGTGTGTATATATTTATTTTATCATGATCTTGATATGGTTCTGTTTGACGTTGTACTGCTTATAACATTTAATGTATTGTCCCAGTGAGCCAAGTCAGGCTCATATCTTGTATAATAAAACTAAATTAAACCTATTCACATTCAGCCCACACAACAACTGTTGGGAGGTGGTTGGAACTGTCAATCATGATGTTCAGAATTGCTTGTTTGCTGTTAGAATCTGTAGGATAAAGGAGTCTCTTGGATGTGTAGTTATGGCATGTCTCAAACTAGACTTGGCTGCCTCATTCTTCCTTAATTGGCATGTGGTCTGCCACACTTGTCTCTGCTCACCTTGTTGTCTCATTGTCAGCGCAGGGAGTGCGAGTATCACAATGGAGATACACAGGAAGGGCTGCGAGGCAGCTTGTGGGCTGAGCTGTGTTTTAGCTTTTCTGACTCTCGGGGACTCATGCTGGGACTGGATTGAAACACTAGTGTTAACTATGGTAGAGCAGGAAGAGCAGAGAGAGTTTGTAGAGGACACAAACATTTTTTTCGACGATCATTAGGTTGATTGGAAAAACCATGTTAATTACATTCCAAGATGGCCACCATGTTCAGAACCAGGATCACAGAGTTCTTTGCATGGCTGCTGTACCCTCTGTGCCTTTGAGCAGTTCTTTTCTTTGAAGTGACCCCAGTGCGACGGTGTGGGGATCCCGTGCACTGTCATCTCGTGCATTCCTTCTTTGCGTTCCCTGCGTGGAACCTAGAATGCGGGGATCGGGCAGTTGCTGCCGGGGAAGCTGAGGGTGAGGACTATAATAAAGAAGACTTACAGATGTACCTGGATGTCGTCTTCTTTTCAGTGGCGACGAGTTGTCCTGCCTTCAGTCTTCCTCGAGGTGTGTTGCGAAACGCTGCGGCTGTTCTCTTGCTTCGAGACAATGTCCGTGTGTCTCGTTTGAAGGGTCTGCTGAAGAGAATCTTCCTTGTGCCCCCACAACCATCGCCTGGTGAAATTGGAGAGCATCGTCCTGAAAACCGCATTCTCGCCGATGGTCGTGGTGAGGTGTTGCCTATTTCTTTGCCTTTTGCCTGCTTTGTCACTCTACCCCCGTTGTCATTTGAATGCGCTGCTCGCGTTTACGTCTGATCTCATCATCGAACTCTCAAGGCTTTCCACGCACGCGCGTCTTCAGCAAAGACTAGTGCGCTGACCGACTGTCTGTTGGCAAGATTACGTGAGACACGCTTTGGAAGCAACGTAAGCGCCATCTTGAATGCTCTTTCTATATTATTTTCAAAGGCATTTTCATTTTAGTGTAACTTCTGCTGGTTTCATGTCTTCAAAGCGGCATATTAACGGTGACACGCGCACCTGGCGTGTCATCCAATACATATTGTAAACTCATCGGTGACACGCACACCTGGTGTGTCATCCATGTGAAGTTAAGGAGAAAAAATAAATAAATTAAAACATTTTTTTTTATTATACTCCTGTTACCTTTTCGTATTGCAAGTTGTTCTTACGGTGACATGCACACCAAGTGCATCAGTGACCCCAACTAAAGTTTATTTGCCACAGTGACTCGCACACTAAGTATTCTACTTCAAATCTCATTTTTAAGTGACTGTTTGTTATAGTGATTCTGAGGCAGCAACTCACCCACGCAAAGCCATTCAATGGATCGCGTGCTTGCACCACCTCCCTTTCTGCAATCACCTGGCACTCCTCCTATCAATTGGCAACAATGGAAAGAGACATTTGATGCTTATCTAGAAGCAATTGATGGTGACACTTTTGTCCCTAAGAAGAAAAAAGCCTTACTGGTGTATAATTTGGGCTCAGAAGGAAGAACTATTTTAAAGACCCTACCTTTGGAAGTTGTGAGCACTCATGTTACTGGGGGCAATGATGGGGATTCTCTGATCATAGATGACTATGCTTCTCGTATCAAAACTTTAGACAAGAGATTCAATCCTAAGAGAAATACAGTACTTGAGCGTCCCAAATTCCTGCAACGGGCCCAACTTCCAGGTGAATCAATCGATGACTTTGTAGCCGCACTTAGAACTCTAGCTGTCACATGTAATTACAGAGAATTCAGAGATGAGATAATTCGTGATCAGCTGATTGAACGCACTTGTAATAAGAAGATTCAGCAAAAACTTTTATCTTCTGAGGATCCAGATTTGGAAACTGCTCTAACCTTAGCTAGAAGCATCGAACATTCCCAGTTTTGTATGAAGGAAATGAGTGGAGCCACACCTTCAAACGAAGTGAAATTAGTTAGCTCCAAACCCATCAACAATTCTGTTAAAGGAACCAACACCAATGTGCCTCGTATTTCTGAACCTGCATCTAAATCCAAATCAGAAAGATCCGATCTCTCTTGTTATCGGTGTGGGAGCAGATCTCACCTGGGAAATTTCAAGTTTTGTTTTGCAGTAACTCAAACTTGTTTCAAATGTGGGAAGAAAGGTCATCTGGCACGCGTGTGCAAGGCCATTGTGACGAACAAGAGACCGCCACAAACTGTGAAGACTATTGTGGAGGAGTGTGCTGATTCTGGGGAGGATAATGATAATGACAATGATAATATGTTACTAATGTTGTCTTCTTCCTCCATACAGTCAGAGGGTATTGTGGAAATAGCTTCCATAGATCAACCGGGCAAAAGGAAATCTCCGGCATGTGTGATAAGTTTGAATGGCACGAGTGTAAGATTTCTTGCGGATTCTGGTTCTCCTTTTACCCTCATTAATAACAAGGATTTCAAAGGACTGTATAACGTCCAAGTAAATCAGTCTAACATAAAAATCTTTGCCTATGGGGGAAAAGAGTGGAGGTTCTTGGGAAGTTTAAGGGAAATTTTGAATTCAAAGGGGATTTTGCACAAGGAACAGTGTACATTGTGCAGGATGGTGCGAACTTATTAGGATGGGAGGAGCAAGGTGAGCTCGGGATTATTCTAGATCCTAATCATCCGGATATGGTTTTGTCTAAACGTGACGCTAAACAATTTTATTGTGATTCCCTCTCTGTTTCTCCTGTACACACTATTACTGGTGCACGGTTATCTAGTGACGATTGGATTCAAAGGTATCCTGGTATTTTCAGTGGAGTGTTGGGAAAACTTAAAGGTTTTCAGCACCGCATTGTTCTCAAAGAATGTCATGAGTGATGTAATATGTGACGTCAACAGCAGTGCATTGCGGGGCGCGAGTTATAGTTACCTGAACTAACTATAACGGGGGAATTTCACGGGTTTTGTAGGAGTGCAATGTCCAACTAACTATAACTGTCCCTAAAACCTATGGTTTTTTCAGTGAATATATATATATATAGATATATATATAGAGAGAGAGAGAGAAAGAGATTTTATGTGTATGATTACATAAACTACTTATGACCTGCCCTGTATAGTTTATGGTATTGAGCTGTTATCAGTAATTCAGTACCATGTCAATTTCCAAATAATTGATATGGGTACTGAATGATGCTTGTTTCTCAAAATAAAGATAAATATGAAATGATGTTTTAGCCGTCTTTAGAAGTGTAATGGGTTCATTTTTAAGTGTATGTATGAACTTTTATATGAAGTGTGTGTGTGTATATATTTATTTTATCATGATCTTGATATGGTTCTGTTTGACGTTGTACTGCTTATAACATTTAATGTATTGTCCCAGTGAGCCAAGTCAGGCTCATATCTTGTATAATAAAACTAAATTAAACCTATTCACATTCAGCCCACACAACAACTGTTGGGAGGTGGTTGGAACTGTCAATCATGATGTTCAGAATTGCTTGTTTGCTGTTAGAATCTGTAGGATAAAGGAGTCTCTTGGATGTGTAGTTATGGCATGTCTCAAACTAGACTTGGCTGCCTCATTCTTCCTTAATTCGCATGTGGTCTGCCACACTTGTCTCTGCTCACCTTGTTGTCTCATTGTCAGCGCAGGGAGTGCGAGTATCACAATGGAGATACACAGGAAGGGCTGCGAGGCAGCTTGTGGGCTGAGCTGTGTTTTAGCTTTTCTGACTCTCGGGGACTCATGCTGGGACTGGATTGAAACACTAGTGTTAACTATGGTAGAGCAGGAAGAGCAGAGAGAGTTTGTAGAGGACACAAACATTTTTTTCGACGATCATTAGGTTGATTGGAAAAACCATGTTAATTACATTCCAAGATGGCCACCATGTTCAGAACCAGGATCACAGAGTTCTTTGCATGGCTGCTGTACCCTCTGTGCCTTTGAGCAGTTCTTTTCTTTGAAGTGACCCCAGTGCGACGGTGTGGGGATCCCGTGCACTGTCATCTCGTGCATTCCTTCTTTGCGTTCCCTGCGTGGAACCTAGAATGCGGGGATCGGGCAGTTGCTGCCGGGGAAGCTGAGGGTGAGGACTATAATAAAGAAGACTTACAGATGTACCTGGATGTCGTCTTCTTTTCAGTGGCGACGAGTTGTCCTGCCTTCAGTCTTCCTCGAGGTGTGTTGCGAAACGCTGCGGCTGTTCTCTTGCTTCGAGACAATGTCCGTGTGTCTCGTTTGAAGGGTCTGCTGAAGAGAATCTTCCTTGTGCCCCCACAACCTTCTCCTGGTGAAATTGGAGAGCATCGTCCTGAAAACCGCATTCTCGCCGATGGTCGTGGTGAGGTGTTGCCTATTTCTTTGCCTTTTGCCTGCTTTGTCACTCTACCCCCGTTGTCATTTGAATGCGCTGCTCGCGTTTACGTCTGATCTCATCATCGAACTCTCAAGGCTTTCCACGCACGCGCGTCTTCAGCAAAGACTAGTGCGCTGACCGACTGTCTGTTGGCAAGATTACGTGAGACACGCTTTGGAAGCAACGTAAGCGCCATCTTGAATGCTCTTTCTATATTATTTTCAAAGGCATTTTCATTTTAGTGTAACTTCTGCTGGTTTCATGTCTTCAAAGCGGCATATTAACGGTGACACGCGCACCTGGCGTGTCATCCAATACATATTGTAAACTCATCGGTGACACGCACACCTGGTGTGTCATCCATGTGAAGTTAAGGAGAAAAAATAAATAAATTAAAACATTTTTTTTATTATACTCCTGTTACCTTTTCGTATTGCAAGTTGTTCTTACGGTGACATGCACACCAAGTGCATCAGTGACCCCAACTAAAGTTTATTTGCCACAGTGACTCGCACACTAAGTATTCTACTTCAAATCTCATTTTTAAGTGACTGTTTGTTATAGTGATTCTGAGGCAGCAACTCACCCACGCAAAGCCATTCAATGGATCGCGTGCTTGCACCACCTCCCTTTCTGCAATCACCTGGCACTCCTCCTATCAATTGGCAACAATGGAAAGAGACATTTGATGCTTATCTAGAAGCAATTGATGGTGACACTTTTGTCCCTAAGAAGAAAAAAGCCTTACTGGTGTATAATTTGGGCTCAGAAGGAAGAACTATTTTAAAGACCCTACCTTTGGAAGTTGTGAGCACTCATGTTACTGGGGGCAATGATGGGGATTCTCTGATCATAGATGACTATGCTTCTCGTATCAAAACTTTAGACAAGAGATTCAATCCTAAGAGAAATACAGTACTTGAGCGTCCCAAATTCCTGCAACGGGCCCAACTTCCAGGTGAATCAATCGATGACTTTGTAGCCGCACTTAGAACTCTAGCTGTCACATGTAATTACAGAGAATTCAGAGATGAGATAATTCGTGATCAGCTGATTGAACGCACTTGTAATAAGAAGATTCAGCAAAAACTTTTATCTTCTGAGGATCCAGATTTGGAAACTGCTCTAACCTTAGCTAGAAGCATCGAACATTCCCAGTTTTGTATGAAGGAAATGAGTGGAGCCACACCTTCAAACGAAGTGAAATTAGTTAGCTCCAAACCCATCAACAATTCTGTTAAAGGAACCAACACCAATGTGCCTCGTATTTCTGAACCTGCATCTAAATCCAAATCAGAAAGATCCGATCTCTCTTGTTATCGGTGTGGGAGCAGATCTCACCTGGGAAATTTCAAGTTTTGTTTTGCAGTAACTCAAACTTGTTTCAAATGTGGGAAGAAAGGTCATCTGGCACGCGTGTGCAAGGCCATTGTGACGAACAAGAGACCGCCACAAACTGTGAAGACTATTGTGGAGGAGTGTGCTGATTCTGGGGAGGATAATGATAATGACAATGATAATATGTTACTAATGTTGTCTTCTTCCTCCATACAGTCAGAGGGTATTGTGGAAATAGCTTCCATAGATCAACCGGGCAAAAGGAAATCTCCGGCATGTGTGATAAGTTTGAATGGCACGAGTGTAAGATTTCTTGCGGATTCTGGTTCTCCTTTTACCCTCATTAATAACAAGGATTTCAAAGGACTGTATAACGTCCAAGTAAATCAGTCTAACATAAAAATCTTTGCCTATGGGGGAAAAGAGTGGAGGTTCTTGGGAAGTTTAAGGGAAATTTTGAATTCAAGGGGATTTTGCACAAGGAACAGTGTACATTGTGCAGGATGGTGCGAACTTATTAGGATGGGAGGAGCAAGGTGAGCTCGGGATTATTCTAGATCCTAATCATCCGGATATGGTTTTGTCTAAACGTGACGCTAAACAATTTTATTGTGATTCCCTCTCTGTTTCTCCTGTACACACTATTACTGGTGCACGGTTATCTAGTGACGATTGGATTCAAAGGTATCCTGGTATTTTCAGTGGAGTGTTGGGAAAACTTAAAGGTTTTCAGCACCGCATTGTTCTCAAAGAATGTCATGAGTGATGTAATATGTGACGTCAACAGCAGTGCATTGCGGGGCGCGAGTTATAGTTACCTGAACTAACTATAACGGGGGAATTTCACGGGTTTTGTAGGAGTGCAATGTCCAACTAACTATAACTGTCCCTAAAACCTATGGTTTTTTCAGTGAATATATATATATATAGATATATATATAGAGAGAGAGAGAGAAAGAGATTTTATGTGTATGATTACATAAACTACTTATGACCTGCCCTGTATAGTTTATGGTATTGAGCTGTTATCAGTAATTCAGTACCATGTCAATTTCCAAATAATTGATATGGGTACTGAATGATGCTTGTTTCTCAAAATAAAGATAAATATGAAATGATGTTTTAGCCGTCTTTAGAAGTGTAATGGGTTCATTTTTAAGTGTATGTATGAACTTTTATATGAAGTGTGTGTGTGTATATATTTATTTTATCATGATCTTGATATGGTTCTGTTTGACGTTGTACTGCTTATAACATTTAATGTATTGTCCCAGTGAGCCAAGTCAGGCTCATATCTTGTATAATAAAACTAAATTAAACCTATTCACATTCAGCCCACACAACAACTGTTGGGAGGTGGTTGGAACTGTCAATCATGATGTTCAGAATTGCTTGTTTGCTGTTAGAATCTGTAGGATAAAGGAGTCTCTTGGATGTGTAGTTATGGCATGTCTCAAACTAGACTTGGCTGCCTCATTCTTCCTTAATTCGCATGTGGTCTGCCACACTTGTCTCTGCTCACCTTGTTGTCTCATTGTCAGCGCAGGGAGTGAGAGTATCACAATGGAGATACACAGGAAGGGCTGCGAGGCAGCTTGTGGGCTGAGCTGTGTTTTAGCTTTTCTGACTCTCGGGGACTCATGCTGGGACTGGATTGAAACACTAGTGTTAACTATGGTAGAGCAGGAAGAGCAGAGAGAGTTTGTAGAGGACACAAACATTTTTTTCGACGATCATTAGGTTGATTGGAAAAACCATGTTAATTACATTCCAAGATGGCCACCATGTTCAGAACCAGGATCACAGAGTTCTTTGCATGGCTGCTGTACCCTCTGTGCCTTTGAGCAGTTCTTTTCTTTGAAGTGACCCCAGTGCGACGGTGTGGGGATCCCGTGCACTGTCATCTCGTGCATTCCTTCTTTGCGTTCCCTGCGTGGAACCTAGAATGCGGGGATCGGGCAGTTGCTGCCGGGGAAGCTGAGGGTGAGGACTATAATAAAGAAGACTTACAGATGTACCTGGATGTCGTCTTCTTTTCAGTGGCGACGAGTTGTCTTGCCTTCAGTCTTCCTCGAGGTGTGTTGCGAAACCCTGCGGCTGTTCTCTTGCTTCGAGACAATGTCCGTGTGTCTCGTTTGAAGGGTCTGCTGAAGAGAATCTTCCTTGTGCCCCCACAACCTTCTCCTGGTGAAATTGGAGAGCATCGTCCTGAAAACCGCATTCTCGCCGATGGTCGTGGTGAGGTGTTGCCTATTTCTTTGCCTTTTGCCTGCTTTGTCACTCTACCCCCGTTGTCATTTGAATGCGCTGCTCGCGTTTACGTCTGATCTCATCATCGAACTCTCAAGGCTTTCCACGCACGCGCGTCTTCAGCAAAGACTAGTGCGCTGACCGACTGTCTGTTGGCAAGATTACGTGAGACACGCTTTGGAAGCAACGTAAGCGCCATCTTGAATGCTCTTTCTATATTATTTTCAAAGGCATTTTCATTTTAGTGTAACTTCTGCTGGTTTCATGTCTTCAAAGCGGCATATTAACGGTGACACGCGCACCTGGCGTGTCATCCAATACATATTGTAAACTCATCGGTGACACGCACACCTGGTGTGTCATCCATGTGAAGTTAAGGAGAAAAAATAAATAAATTAAAACATTTTTTTTTATTATACTCCTGTTACCTTTTCGTATTGCAAGTTGTTCTTACGGTGACATGCACACCAAGTGCATCAGTGACCCCAACTAAAGTTTATTTGCCACAGTGACTCGCACACTAAGTATTCTACTTCAAATCTCATTTTTAAGTGACTGTTTGTTATAGTGATTCTGAGGCAGCAACTCACCCACGCAAAGCCATTCAATGGATCGCGTGCTTGCACCACCTCCCTTTCTGCAATCACCTGGCACTCCTCCTATCAATTGGCAACAATGGAAAGAGACATTTGATGCTTATCTAGAAGCAATTGATGGTGACACTTTTGTCCCTAAGAAGAAAAAAGCCTTACTGGTGTATAATTTGGGCTCAGAAGGAAGAACTATTTTAAAGACCCTACCTTTGGAAGTTGTGAGCACTCATGTTACTGGGGGCAATGATGGGGATTCTCTGATCATAGATGACTATGCTTCTCGTATCAAAACTTTAGACAAGAGATTCAATCCTAAGAGAAATACAGTACTTGAGCGTCCCAAATTCCTGCAACGGGCCCAACTTCCAGGTGAATCAATCGATGACTTTGTAGCCGCACTTAGAACTCTAGCTGTCACATGTAATTACAGAGAATTCAGAGATGAGATAATTCGTGATCAGCTGATTGAACGCACTTGTAATAAGAAGATTCAGCAAAAACTTTTATCTTCTGAGGATCCAGATTTGGAAACTGCTCTAACCTTAGCTAGAAGCATCGAACATTCCCAGTTTTGTATGAAGGAAATGAGTGGAGCCACACCTTCAAACGAAGTGAAATTAGTTAGCTCCAAACCCATCAACAATTCTGTTAAAGGAACCAACACCAATGTGCCTCGTATTTCTGAACCTGCATCTAAATCCAAATCAGAAAGATCCGATCTCTCTTGTTATCGGTGTGGGAGCAGATCTCACCTGGGAAATTTCAAGTTTTGTTTTGCAGTAACTCAAACTTGTTTCAAATGTGGGAAGAAAGGTCATCTGGCACGCGTGTGCAAGGCCATTGTGACGAACAAGAGACCGCCACAAACTGTGAAGACTATTGTGGAGGAGTGTGCTGATTCTGGGGAGGATAATGATAATGACAATGATAATATGTTACTAATGTTGTCTTCTTCCTCCATACAGTCAGAGGGTATTGTGGAAATAGCTTCCATAGATCAACCGGGCAAAAGGAAATCTCCGGCATGTGTGATAAGTTTGAATGGCACGAGTGTAAGATTTCTTGCGGATTCTGGTTCTCCTTTTACCCTCATTAATAACAAGGATTTCAAAGGACTGTATAACGTCCAAGTAAATCAGTCTAACATAAAAATCTTTGCCTATGGGGGAAAAGAGTGGAGGTTCTTGGGAAGTTTAAGGGAAATTTTGAATTCAAAGGGGATTTTGCACAAGGAACAGTGTACATTGTGCAGGATGGTGCGAACTTATTAGGATGGGAGGAGCAAGGTGAGCTCGGGATTATTCTAGATCCTAATCATCCGGATATGGTTTTGTCTAAACGTGACGCTAAACAATTTTATTGTGATTCCCTCTCTGTTTCTCCTGTACACACTATTACTGGTGCACGGTTATCTAGTGACGATTGGATTCAAAGGTATCCTGGTATTTTCAGTGGAGTGTTGGGAAAACTTAAAGGTTTTCAGCACCGCATTGTTCTCAAAGAAGATGCCAAGGCTGTTGCACACAAGGTGCGTAAAGTGCCGTTGAGTTTACGTTGTGAACTCAAGCGTGAACTCGAGCGTTTGTGCACCATGGGCGTAATCGAGCCTATTGAGGGGTCTGAATGGTTATCCCCCATTGTTTTGGCGCGCAAGGCCGACAAGTCTCTCAGGATGTGTGTGGACTTGCGCGACCTTAACGCTTGCATTTGGGTGGACCGCCAGCCCTTACCCAACATCAATGAGATGCTGGCAACCTTGGAGGGTGCAAATTATTTTTCTTCACTTGACATCTCCTCTGCTTATCATCAAGTGGAATTGTTTAAGGATTCTAGACATCTCACATCATTTGTGACACCTGAAGGTGCATTCCGCTATATACGTATGCCATTTGGTCTGGCATCGGCTTCTGCAGTGTTCCAACGCCTCATGGGTAATTTATTCAAGAACACTGCAGGAGTCGTGTTTTTCCAAGACGACATTCTTATTCATGGCAAAACTGAACTAGAGCATAATTCTAGAGTTAAGGATGTGTTGGAGATAATCAAGTCTAGTGGTCTAACGCTAAGAAAAGATAAATGCAAATTCCTCCAAGATGGTGTGGATTATTTGGGGCACCACATTTCTGGGAATGGAGTGGAGCCAAAGGTTAAACTCTTAGATGCCATCCGAGATGCACCTGAACCTCAGAACAAAGACCAGCTTCGTTCCTTTCTGGGGCTGGTTGAATACTATGCTAAATTTGTGGCCAATTTTTCGGATAGAACAGTGCATTTACGTGAGCTTTTGAAAAAGAATGCCAAGTATGTGTGGTCAAATGAGTGTGGTCGTGACTTCATACTTCTTAAGGAGGCAATTGTTCAAGCACGCCCCCTTAAATTGTTCAATATCAATGATCGTTGTATCGTTACTACTGATGCCAGCAACGTTGGTTTAGGGGCTGTCCTTATGCAGAAGAGATCTGATAATAGGGAAGAAACCATTGCTTTTGCCTCAAGGACACTTCGGGGGGCAGAAAACACTTATTCTACAATTGAGAAGGAGGCTCTGGCCTTATGGTGGGGTGTACAGTATTTCCGGAACTTTTTGTGGGGAAATGAATTTACTCTCAGAACCGACCATAAGCCTTTGGTAGATCTTTTCACCACTAAAGGTGGTGGCAGGGCCACTCCACGCATAGCTAAATGGCAGTACAGACTGAATGTGTTTAATTACCATCTGGAATACGTGGCTGGTGTAAAGAATCATGTAGCTGATTGTCTGTCCAGATTACCCCTTACTGAAGTTGTTGTTGACAATGTTGGTGAAGACTTGGAGATGGTGTGTGCTGTTGGTGCTGTGGCTGATTCTGTTGGAACTGCCCTCTCTGAGTCTGATTGGAAGCTAGCTTTGTCTGAAGACATTGAAATTACCAAGGTGATGGATTTCATGGTTCATGGATGGCCCAACAATATGAATCTCTCTTCTGAACTGATTCCCTACAAGAGAGTGTGTGATGAATTGTCTTTAGTGGATGGAATTTTGCGGCGGGGTGGGTTATTGGGCGTACCCATATCCATGCGTAAGAAAGTCCTTGATCTGGCTCACAATGGTCACCTTGGCATTCGTGCCATGAAGCGGAGAGTTAGGGAAGACTTTTGGTGGCCGGGTGTGGACAGGTCCGTTGAACATTGTGTTCGTGATTGTGGTGCGTGTGTCTTGAGTGATAAAACTCAAGTGACCTATCCTCCTTCCATTAATCCTATTGTGGTAAAAGATTCACCTTGGTGCAAGTTGGCTTTTGATGTGGCTGGTCCTTTTGGTGGGATGGGAAATTCTCCCAAATATGCTTTAGTGTTAATTGACTACATGTCTAAGTGGCCTGAGGTGAGGTTTGTGGATGGTATCAATTCTGCAACTATCATGAAATTTTTCAGGGAAGTTTTTCTTCGTGAGGGGTTCCCAGAAGAGTTGGTGACTGACAACGGCACCCAGTTGGTGTCCGTGGAGATGCAAGAGTTTTTGAAGGAACATGGCATTAAGCATATCCTTACCTCCCTGTATCATCCCCGCAGTAATGGTTTAGTTGAGCGCCTTAACCGTGTCATTAAGGATCAACTACAGTTGGCTTTTATCAATGGTTTTGACTGGAGGAAGGTTATCTCTGATATGTTGTGGGCAATAAGAATCACTCCTCACGCGAGTACAGGCATGTCTCCCTTTACCTTGTTAAGAGGTAGAGTGGCCGGTTCCAAGCTGAACAAAGATTGGATGTTGAGAAAGGATGTTGATCTGGAAAAACTGAGTAATGTAGCTGATGTCAGGGCCGCTGCTCAGTCTAAGTATGCGTTGAATTGTTTTAGAACATCTCCTGTGTGCATTGGTGACTGGGTGAGGGTGAAGAAACCTGTACTTGTTCGCAAAGGGTTCTCTCGGTTTTCTCCTCCAGTTAGAGTGAGGGAAGTGAGAGACCATGTGGTTGTGTTAGAGAATGGTAAGATTTGGAACAAAAGTGCTATCTCTGTGGTGCCCGAGTCAAAAGCTGAGTATGTGAGAGGGAAATTTGGTGTCCATACACCTTGCGTTGCTGTGCCTCCTATGGATGGTAATTGGAGTGTACCTGCTCATTCCAGGGAAATTATTCCCCGGGAATGTTCTTCTAGAACTAGGGTTGCTCCCTCCAAATTCTAAGATTATGTTAGGTATTAAGTTTTGTTTCCTTACTTCGTGTTTTTTTTTCTTTTTTTCCTGTATTGGTTAGTTTTGTTGTGTTTTCTTGCTGTTTTTATTGTGAAGGAAAGGGGGTGTGTGGGGATCCCGTGCACTGTCATCTCGTGCATTCCTTCTCTGTGTTCCCTGCGTGGAACCTAGAATGCGGGGATCGGGCAGTTGCTGCCGGGGAAGCTGAGGGTGAGGACTATAATAAAGAAGACTTACAGATGTACCTGGATGTCGTCTTCTTTTCAGACGGGCATCTGTAGTACTCTCTCCTCACACACCTAACCTGTCCTGCACCAGATGGTGATGCAATAGGCAATGTAGGCAAAGATAACCCAGTAATGGTGCACATCCAAACAAGCATTTGGGATTCATGAGTTATTGTGTGAATTATGGAGTAAGGATTACATGTTCATAGGTAAACTCTTAGCTGGCACTAAAGATTTCTTAATATGTAAATAAGGACCCCCTGTTACTAATAAACGTTCCTAGGACAGGGAAAATACAATTGAAAATATGAGGAAATCTCTAGGCAACAAATTGGTCAATTGAATTATAAGACCATAGCTAGAAAGTGATGATACTAAACCCAAAGTACCATGATTGAAATTTGAAATGCTAATTCTTTTTTATTAATACAATATTTTAAAATGAAGGCTCAAATTTGAAGATCAAAGAAATATACATGAAACAACTGAACAATGTAATACAGTGTGAAAGGAATTGTAAAATAAGACAATTTTACAGGTAGGTGAATGTAGTTGAAAATGTTTCAATATTACTTTCACATAATCGAATCTAAAAATTCACGAAGCATGAATATTGCTGTAAACTATACATCAAACTATGCAAAAAAACAATACTAATAATTGTACATAAAATGAGCCGTAATAAATTGTACAATACACAGAAAACAGTTGGTTGTTAAAATAATGCAATGTTGGTTCTTCAGAAAATCGATGCGCGTTTCGGCGAACAAAGCGCCTTCATCAGGAAACCCACATTGAAGAAAATAACCTAGAAGTTAAAAGGTACATTGGGTGACAATGTCTCTCAAGTGTAAAGTGATAAAAAGAGCCGTGCCCATCACAACGTCCGTGAATATACACCTCACATGCAAAGGTTTGTATGAAATGGATAGAGATTGTGCTCAAATTCGTAACCTTGTGAGATAGAATCTTTGGAATAAGGAATAAATATCCCGATGGGACACTGCATATCTTGTGCACAGCTTATACCTGATAGGGTGGCTGTAGAGTAATGCATGCAGAATGGCGAATTTGTAGGCTCAAAAAAGAGAAAGAGGAGGAGAATAGAGGAAACAAAAGGGAAAAATAAAAAACTGGATTCGAAAAGTTTATTATGCTCACCAGAACCAAAAATAATCAGGTCTTTATATTAATGTATCCTTCGAGGAAGGGCCACGAGGGGGCTTCGAATAATTCGAAAGGAATCTTGAAATGATGAAAACAGCATTTTTAGAAGGATGCATAAAACAGAGTATTCCTAATGGAAACAAGCTGAATTAAATTGAGAAAACCGGGTATACCTTAAATGATGGTAACTCATGGAAGGAAATAGAAATAAATCTGAATTTTAGTGGAAAGCTTGGATGCAGCCAGAAAAAACGAGTCTACAAAGTAAAACAGATGCCATGAGAGTGGTTAAAAAGAGAATGGCAATTTACACTCCTGTGTAAGTTAAGATTTCTTAGTCATATGGAAAATACAGACATGGAGTGAGGATTAATGTATGCAAATCCTGCCATTCAGTCAAAACATTGAAGTAATGGTGTAAATCTGAGCATCTGTTCAAGATTTCTGAGTTTTGTTGCAGATATCACTATGCACTGATCACAACTGAATGCAAATCTGGGTATGTACTGAGTATTAGTGAGCGATGGTGCAAATCTGCACACAAGTTAGGACTAGTGAGTGATGGTGCTTATCTGAAGATGCACTAAGGAGTGATGTATGATGGTTCAAATGTGGCTGTGCAGTCAAGACTTATACAAATGGTGCAACTCTGGGCCGGCAGTCAAGATTTCAGATTGCAGGTGTGAATTTGCATCCTACATTGAGTGGTGATGTAAATCTGAATATGCAATAAGGATTAATGATTGACAGGGAAAAGTTGAGTGCACCAAGGATTACTGATTAATGAGGCAAATTGAAACATGCAGTTAGGATTAATGAATGATTGTGCAAAACTGAAAATGTATATTGCTGGGAATGCTTGACATAATGTTGACATTCTTTGTATGATGGTGCTCACATCTGTGAAATGCTTGCACTGGCATAATAGTGTTTTTTTGTATTTTAAAACACTAGCACAACTATTGTTTGAGGTGTCGCTCTGTAAATGTGGTGTAACCTGTCTGCATCCATGCACTCAGTTAACCATTTATCTATGCTCTCATTCACCCACTAATCTTCCAGGCACTTAATCACACACTCATTGATCAATGCATGCAGTCACTCATCTAGCCTAATGTTACCTCATTCTACCCCTTCACCCACCCAAGCCTACACGCACACATGCACTAGCACGCCATTAATGAAGGAGCACTTTCACATCTAAAATAGCCAAGTCCTTTAGCTTTGCCAATGTTTGTCTTATGATTGATCTCTTTTGCGCTTTGAGATTTTTCTTGCTGTGCTAATTTATTGTGACCTATAAGTCTAACATAAAAAATAAATTTAACTTTTAATACTTTAGGCAATTTGTGTGTTTAATAGGCTAGATGTTCATCTCTGAGTTCTGGTGACCTTTATAAACCACAAGGCTGAATGGTTTATAAATGTCGCCTTTCATGGCAATATAGGACCATATTACAGGTTACTTGTTAGTTTTTTTATTTCATGATTTATTAATTGATTTTAGTACACTTTCAAAAGAATTTGAGCCTTTTAGTATTCATTGTTTGCCTGAGACTGTATATCCGTGTTTTCAGAAATGTGAGCTTTTACTGTGGAGAATATGCTAATATTTAAAATGTGTTTTATGCAACAACGTTTATTGTGATAAGTCAAATTTTAAATGCAAAGAACATTATAAGGAATTTAAAGACCTACATTCTTAAATGTGCAGTACATTGACGCTATAGAGGAGCTTTAACAATATATAAAGAGGAAAGTGCTATGTGGGACAGTATTCTGCACGAACAGTGTTTTTTTTCATACACTGGAGAGGATTCATTGGTAGGTACTTGCATCAAGGAAGAAACTGCGAGTGTGTTCTTATTAATGCTCTGAGTGCAGCACTGTCATTGTGATAGTGTTTTACCAGCACTGAAAGAAAGAAGAAATGCCATTTTATACCTTCCATTTATCTTGTTTATTTGTTTGAGCAAGCTAAATATCCTGCAAAAGAGTTCAGCACTGTGAATTACGTACAGAAAATAATTCACAGTTAAAACCTCTCTTTCTGTGAAATACAAGCAAACGTTCAAGAATATTACTTATGCATGTAAAAATATATGTATGTGTGTGTGTATATATATACACACACACCTATATTTTACATGCTTTAGTTATATATATATATATATATATATATATATATATATATATATATATATATATATTATCCAACAAGAGAACAAGTACACAGCACTCTCCTTGGCTTGATCAGGATTCTTTATTCAGACCATTCTCTATAAAGAATAAAGAATCCTGATCAAGCCAAGGAGAGTGCCGTGTACTTGTTCTCTTGTTGGATAATATTTTGCGAGAATTGGCCCTTTTCCCGCCACGAGCACCAGCTGGACTGCGCTCCCCCCGTTAAGGACCGTGTTGTTGATTCATATATATATATATATATATATATATATATATATATATATATATATATATATATATATTTCACTAAAAAAAACAAAGGTTACAGGGATGTTATAGTGAGTAAATAGCATTAAAAAAAGCGTAGTGATTCACTGGAAAAAAACAAAGGTTACAGGAACTTTATAGTTAGGAAATAGAATTTAAACAAACTCAGAGATTCACTAATAAACCAAAGGTTACAGGGACATTATTGTTAGGTTCAGATTTTGCACACACAAAACATAGAAATTCAGCAGTTATAATTTATTTTAAGTAACTGTAACTCGTGCCCTAAGGTAACTATTGCTCACCATGTACAGTTTTCTCATCAATAATTTTACAGAAAATGTGGCAGTGATATTATCAAGGATGTCATAGAAGATGTCATGAGTGATGTAATATGTGGGGTGATTAGCAGTGCATGGCGGGGCGCGAGTAATAGTTACCTTAGGCTATGAGCTATAGTTACTTGAGATAACTATACGGTTCTATGTCTTTTATTAAATTCTATTTCCTACCTATAACGCCCCTGTAACCTTTGTTTTTTCTGTGAATGTCTACAATTTTTTACTATTTCCTAGTGTAGGAAAGTGGGTTTCTGTTGCAGTAACCCCCCCACTTTTTGCCAGACTACTGATGCACTTTTACTTGATGTGCCCTGGGTCCCTGCAAATCAGGTTCCCAGGGCCTGTGTTCTTTCCCCAAAACTAACCCAATTGGCATCTCTGGCCACAGGTCAGCCCCTGGTAAATGGTACCACCGGTACCCAGGGCACTGTGACCAGGGAAGACCTCTAAGGGCTGCAGCACTTATTGTGCCACCCTTAGAGGCCCTGTACCTTTACGCACGCACACACTGCCTTTGCAGGCTGCGTGTTTTGGTGCAGAACAAAGTGAAGAGTCGACATGGCACACATCCCTGTGTGCCATGCCTACAACCCACTGCTCTGGCATAGGTCAGTCACCCCTCTAGCTGGGTGCACTATACCAGTGGTGAGGGTACAGGTGCATGAGCCCTGTACCCCTACAGTGTCTAAGTCTATTCTTAGACATTGTAAGTGCAGTGCTGCCATTAAGAGTATATGGTGCTGGGAGTTTGTCTTTACGAACTCCACAGCACCATAATGGCTACACTGAAAACAGAGAAGTTTGGGATCAAACTTCTCAGCACATTAAACCCACACTGATGCCAGTGTGGGATTTAATGAAAAATGCACACAGAGGGCATCTTAGAGCTGCCCCCTGAAAACTAACCCACCTCTAGTGTCCAGGCTGAGTGACTGCTTTCAGCTGCCATCACCAGACTTGTTTCTGGACCCCTGGGTCGAGAGCCTGCTGTTCTCTGGGGCCTGAAACAATGCACATACTGGGACGAGGTGCCAAGCCTCCTCCCCCAGGATGGGCAGGGTTCACGAAGGGGAAGCTCAAAGGTTTGCTGCCTTTGTGAGCTTCCCCAGGCCACTTGCTGCTCTCAGCAACTGGTCCCCACTGGTTCTGACCCCCACTTTGGGCGGGAGAACCGGCAGGAAAAACAAGTGAGGAAGAGAGGTGTGCCCACCTCTGCCAACTCCACCCCTCAGGTGGGGGAGGCGAGGTGAAGCACAACTCTCAGTCCCCGCCATCTTGCAGATGGGGGGACTCAGCCAATCTGGGACAGGCTCATGCCCCCCTTCCACTGGAGGGTGGCATAATAGGGGGTGTACCCACCCCAGGGAAGGGACCCATTGGTCCCTGCCTTTTACCTACCTGTAACGCCCCTAAATCTAGTATTTAGGGGCACCCCTGAACCTTGCTTCCTCAGACAAGAACCTGCAAGAAGAAGAAGAAGAAGGATGAACAGCCGTGCAGCAGCTAACAAGAGAAAGACGCCCACTGACTTGGCCCCAGCCCTACTGGCCTGTCTCCACCTCGAACCTGCTCCTGCGAAATCTCGGTGTGTCCTGCAGCCAGCAACCTCGAAAACCCCGGAGGACCTGCCTACCTTCAAGCACAAAGACTTTGTCTCCCGTGAACACCGGATTTGTTCATCTGCAACCTCTGGCTCCGGCCGGACACCGCCGATCCGCCCCACTCTGCATCTGCCGTCCACGGCCCAAGCTCGAGTGGGCAAACACCACGAGGAGGTCCCCCCGGCGATCCTGACCCGAGATCCGGTAACCCCTGACCTGCCTCAAGCCTCCAGCCGACGCCTGCAGCCTAAATCCAGAAGGCCCCCTTAACCGCGACCAGGAGCTGGTAAGAAGATCCGACCCCAAAAGGCACCCCTGCACCCGACGCCCCACGGCCTTGTGTGCCCAAACCAACGGTGCCTAACCAACCCCTAACTTCCCAACTTACCTCTCGAAGTGGTGGTCGCACCCAGAAGACCTTCGTCCCTGAGCCTGCAGTACCTTTGCAAACCGGAGGTTCCCCATTGAAACCAACAGGGCGCCCGACGTCGAAACAGCACGCTGCACCCCTATTTCCGCTGAGGGTGCACCTTTGGTGCTACTTTGTTTCCCCATTTGCCCTGAGCTAAAGTCCAGGAGCTTTGCTCCCACAACCCAGTGGCCTGCTTGCCAGCAGCCACCAACCGGAGGCCCCCTATCCCCCTTTGGATAACATTGGGCCTCAGCACTCTGCACCCGGCCGCCCTAGTGCCGCTAAGGGTGTAACGAGAGTGCATCCTTGACCCTGGGGGAACCCTTGTTCTAACCCCAGAAGCTCAACTCCAAAGACCGATTACTTACCTGGTAACCATTAACTTCATTTCTCTCCATAGGAATCCATTGACTGTTTTTCTCTGAAAAATGTTCTAAGTGTGGAGTTGATTTGTATGGAAACCTGAAAAAAAACAATTGTGCAAAACTGATTTTACTTACCTTTTCTCTAGGAAATGTCCCAGTGTGATATCTAGGCATATCACAGAGTAGAAAAAGTAATCTCAAAAGTAACGTAAAAGTAACTTACCTGTAATTTTCATTGCAAAGTCGATACAAAGTATATGTACAGCATTTCACAGTATTGCATTACCAGTAATTCAAACTGTAACCATTCCAAAGTACATTTACAATTGCATTTCAAACTGTATATTTACTGCAAAGTATTTATCAACTTACCTGTGCCAGGCTTGCTTGGTTCTAGAAACTAAAAGAATATTGTTTTATACAAAACCAATTGGTCTGAAGTTCAGTCTTTGAGTGTGTGAAATCATTTGCTGATTGAGTGGGTACAACAAATGCTTAACACTGTCCTCTGATACTGCCTTACTGCTCGACCACACTACCACAAATAGAGAGTGAGGTGCTATCTAACTTTACCTCTGCCTACCTTTGGGGATTCACTGGACTCTGTGCACACTATACCTCACTTTGGTATAGTATATAGAGAGCCAGCTTCCTACACCTAACTTCAACATCTGTGTAAACGTTTTTTTTAAGGGAATTACTAGGGTTTTTTTAATTGTAAAGCCATATTTAATTATTATACGTTAATCCAACTGCTGCTTTGTACATCTTTGACTGAGCGCGGTGGGGAGTTAGCCACAGGGCCTAGCCCCACCTCCTGCATGCAGATAACGCCACGCCGGACACGGTCTCCCCCTGAGACCCGGTGTATTTTTCAGGGGGAGGAGGCACAGGGCCCCCCTCCCGGGGCCAGTTGTTTGGTCCAAGCCCAGCACAGGGGCTCATGTGAACAGGACAATTGCCTGCAGCCACCGCCCTGCACTTAGGGACCTGAACTTCCTTACCCAACACCCCACCCCTGAGAACTTAGTGGTCCAAGCCTCTACATCCCAGGGCGCATTCCCTGCCACACCCCCGGACACGGAATCTAAGAGGCTGAATAGCTTGGGAAAAAATATGTTTTCTTCCACCAGCCTTGCATTGCGGTCAATGAACACTGTATGCTTATTGGGCTGCTAATCCCACACTCTGTGAGACACGGTTGCGCAAGTGCTGCCAAGCGGTCAAGGATGGGAGAGATCCAGCAAAGTTCACCATTAGGTGTGGTTTGGACACGACCAACTCGCCACGTCTGGCTGAGAATATCTGGCTTTTCAGGGAATGTGCAGGCTTACATTATGGACATGCCAATGGATGGCAGCCGCCTCTTCGGAGACATGGCAGACACAGCACTGGAACGTTTTAAGGACTCGCAGTCTGTGGCCAAGTCCTTGGGCCTCACAGTTGCCCCATGTCATCCCCAGTCTTCCTATTGTGACTACGGAAGGGGCTTTTAACCACGCTAACCGTATTCCAACCACTACAGCACACCATCTTCCCAGACTGTGTGGGGGCAAGGACGTGGTTCATACCGACCCCTGGGTCAGGTAGCCAGAGGTCTGCCACACCTCCAATACCCCTGCAGCTGCAGCCTCTAAGCCTTCCTAATCTTGCCCTACAAGATCATGGGCATCTAGTTGGTGGCAGAATCAGCCATCATCTCTTCCACTGGCAGTCCATAACATCGGACAGGCGGGTTTTACAGATTATTTGGAGAGGCTACTACCTTTCCTTCGAATTCTCCCCTCCCCTTTGCCTCCATCTGACGACTGGCTGATGGAGGATCATTTGTCCTTGCTCCGCGAGGAAATCATGGCTCTCTTGGCCAAGTGAGCCATAGAGAGGGTTTCTGTGTCAGAAGTAGGCAGTGGTTGCTATTCCCACTACTTTCTGATTCCCTAAAAGAACAAAGGGCTTCGCCCTCCCCTAGACCTGAGAACCCGCAACCTCTTCCTCAAAAAGGAGAAGTTCAAGATGCTCGCATTGGCTCAAGTTTGGTCTGCCCTGGACCCAGGAGACTGGATGGTAGCGTTGGACTTGCAGGATGCCTATTTTCATATCCCCATCTTGCCTGCCCATCGGCGTTACCTGCGGTTTACAGTAAGCCGTGAGCACTTTCAATTCATCGTGCTCCCTTTTGGCCTTACCAGCGCCCCTCGGATAGTCACTAAGGTGATGATGGTGGTCACAGCTCATCTGCGGAGATCAAGGGTGCCAGTCTTCTCCTATCTCGACGAGTGGCTGTTGAAGGCGGGCTCGACCCAGGTTGTCGTCCAGACTATGGCAAACCTCCTGCACTCGCTGGTGTTTACTATCAATGTGGCAACGTCACACCTGACTCCCTCTCAGACGCTTCCTTTAATCGGAGCTGTTCCGGACACAGTGCAGTTTCGGGCTTATCTATTCGAGTAGCGAGTCGTGGAGGGAAATGGCCTTTACAACGCGGGCTGAGCCACGCATGCCAGTTCCCCGCAAGTGGAACCACACATAGGCCTTAACCACGCATATGCGTGGTTAAGGCATTGGGCGGTCTAGATGCTGGGATGAGCGATCAGGTAAGTGGGGGTGGGGGGTAGTTTTTAAGGGTTGGGGTAGTTTTTAGGGCTCAGGTGGGCTTGGGGGTAGTTTTTTGGGCTCTGGGGTTGGGATAGTTTTTGGGGCTTGAGGGGTTGTTTTCAGGGCCCAGGGAGGGGGTCAGGATAGTTTTTAGGGCTCAGGGTGAGGTCGGGTAGTTTTTAGGGCTCGGGGTGATGGGGTAGTTTTTAGGGCTCAAGGGGGGGTCGGGGTAGTTTTTAAGGCTATAGAGGGTCGGGGTAGTTTTTAGGGCTGAGGACGGGGGGCTTTACCACACATAACCCTTTACCACAAAATTGTTTGGTAAAGGCATGCGTGGTAAAGGAATGCATCGTTCAGACGCATTCGTTGATAGGGAAGCATTGTAGAGGCATTGTTTAGCTATGCGTGCCTCTGTCATACAACCAGTCTGGGATATTCAGGCTATGATACCGATGTTTCAGCCTCTATCTTGGAATTTGGTGAGAATGACTGTGAGACTGTTGGGCCTCATGGCCTCCTGCATCCTGCTGGTAACACATGCCAGATGGCATATGCAGGCTCTGCAGTGGGACCTCAAGTTCCAGTGGGCGCACTCCTCGCTCGCAAATTATGACAGGAACATGCTCTGGCACACTTAGCTAAGATCAAGATGGGGGATGGAAATTGGGTTACCACTGAACAAGCGAAACAGCAGCCATTCCATAGCTTCTACCAAGCTCTTTATATCAGGGAAGACCCCCCTCATGAACTTATAGAGTCTTACCTTAATACCTGTGGTTTGGACCCTCCAGACCCACAACATATTGAACTCTTGGAAGGCCCTATCACTCTTGTCGAGCCGCAACGCACTCTGAGGGAACTGCCTGCTTGCAAAACACCTGGCCTGGATGAGCTTCCTATTGCTTTCTGTCAAGCATTTCTTCCCTTCCTCCAGGACCGCATGCTGACACTCTTTAATGCGCTCTCATCTAATACAGGCCACACCCCGACAACAGCCGAGATCACCCTCATTCCTAAGCCTGACAAAGACCCCATCCTCTGTTCCTCCTACCGCCCCAGTGCTCTCTTGAATACAGATGCCAAGATCTATACCAAGATCTTGGTGAACCGTCTCGAGCCCTACCTTCCTGTATTGATTGATCCGAACCAGGTGGGATTTATCCGTAATCTGCAAGGGGCAGACAACATCCGTGAGGTTGCACATTTAGTGGAGAAGTCACACTGCCATAACATCCCCACATGCCTTCTTTCACTTGACGCGAAGAACGCATTTGACAGGGTGAGTTTGCCATTCCTTAGGGCAGTCCTTGGGAGGATTGGCCTCGGGCTGGACATGATCTCCAGGATTATGGCCTCCTGCGTTGCCCCTACAGCCACAATACGGGTCAATGGTTAGCAGACGCAGCCGATCCATCTATCGAGGGACACTCTGCATGGGTACCCCTCTCACCCCTGTTGTTTGCCCTGTCAGTTGAACCTCTGTCAATCACCATCCGGCAGACAGAGTCCATCGTGGGCATCCCCTTTGACGGGCATCCCCACAAACTCAGCCTTTTTGCAGGTGACCTGCTGCTCACTCTAACTCAGCCTGCTGTCTCCCTCCCTGTGGTGGTACCCTTACTGAGTTTGAGAGGATCTCAGGCTTTAGGGTCAACATGTCTAAATCTCACGCTCTGAACCTCATAATCCCCAATTCAGAACTTCTTGCCCTACAGTCTCTTGCCCCTTTCCAGTGGTCCCCACAAGCCATAAGATACCTGGGTCTTAATCTGACCCCTACCTTGACTAACTGGACGAGAGCTAACTGGTCAGGATATCGGAAAGCCATCCGAAAGGACTTTCATCAGTGGTGGCCCCTGCATGTGTCCTGGTTGGGTCAGCTCTATGCAGTCAAAATGACCATGCTCCCCAAGATTCTTTACCAGTTTCAGACCCTGTCCACCCCCATCCCCTATGATGACATTGAACGCCTCAGCGAGACATAATGCATCTTCATCTGGGGTGGAAAACGTCCCACGTTTTCCATCACTGTGTTGATGCTCCCCAGGGATGGGGGATGGGTGGGGGGGGGGTTGGCCTGCTCCAACCTTCTTGAATACTCCTGGGCAGCACAACTCCGCTATATCTCGGAATAGGTGGTAAGGGAGAGCGAGAAGCCCTTAAACGAGGGCTCATCACATTCCCCTCTCCAAATACCCCGTTGGCTAGCAACACGGATATCAGACCGGCCCTTGAAGCCCACTTGTTTTCCACCTTGAGCACCATGCGCAACTTTTTTGAGGGCGCCTCCATTAAAACATTCAAAAATTGCAAAACGGAATTCCAGGTTCCCAAAACGGCTCGGCTTCATTATTGTCAGCTCCGCCACTGGGCGCTCCATCCTTCTAACGCCCGGGGGGCAAAGAGACAATATACCACCTTAGAGACACTAGTCAGGGCCTATGATGGCACGAGCGGTTTGATTTCATGCACCTCTCGGGTTCCTCCAGCACTATGGGCAGGCACTGTTGCACACATACCAATCGCAATGGCAAGCTGACACTACTGTGGGCATCACCCAGAAGCAATGGGAAACCCGGCAGGATATTCCCAAGATATACTGGAGCATGGACCTTTAACACATATGGTGGTCATGCTCTCTTATTACCACCTATTGGGAAGAATTCTTTGGCCATATTAAAGGCACACTCGGTATCCCCTTCCCTGATTCTTACACCACAGTTGTTCTGGAACTGGAGGCAATGACACCCGCTGATTTGTGCCTTGCAAACCATATGCTGGGCGCTGCCAAGCAACTCATAGCACTTCAGTGGAAGCAACCTTCTGCCCCTCCTATTGCCCATTGGTTGACATGCCTCTAGCTTGTAATGGCCATGGAGCTTTTATCCCATAGGATGGCATTCACAGATAGTAAATTTGCCCGTATCTGGCAACCCTTGATAGATTACTTCACCCGCTTGGAACACTCGTGCTTCACACCGCCCAAGCTTAGAGCACTCCAACTCTTTGACAGAGACATACCCATGCTGGAACAACAAGGTCTCAATTAGGCTGGCTCTCTTTTCCCATACACCTGCTACATCTCTCTCCTCTATTCCCCCTTGTACACTCTTTCCCCCATAAGGCTCCTTGATAAATTGTCACTCATGAACAATATTCCTCCAACCTAACATGTTCAACTGTTTAGGTATGTTGTTTTTGGTGTACCCAGTTGCAAGTGCAAAGGAAACACGCCTGCCTTGATCATCCATTGTATATTCAGTATATGCACAGCTTCTACTGCCATATACTCCTTAGGCACAGTTGTACTTCATATCGTTATGTTTTTATGTATGAAAATAAGGTGGGTGCCTTTTTAAGCTGTCAATGCCTTGTATTGAATTTTATTTTGATCCGTGAAATTCCACAATAAAAAGATTTTTAATATTAAAAAAAAAACACGGTGTTATCACTCTGACATGTAGATCATATATAATTAGCACTTCTGTATTACTTGAACCCACTTTTTTCACTCTCCTCCTCTCATTAATAGGGTTAAAAGGGGTTACCAATACCATTATGAAATGCCCCAGCACCAATGCACTTTAAATTCCAACCTCAAGTGCATTTTCACCACAATAATGTTAGTAAATAGGTCATAAATAGTATTCTATAGATACACATCATGTTCTAGATGGCAATTTCATGTGTGACATAATTCCATATAATCATGTGGGGAAACGTAATGAGGAGACACAACGATATAAAATGAATATGGTGTCGTAACATTGAAATGAAATAATTGTAACATTAAAATGGAATGATTGTGAAAATGCTTAACATGAAATGCGCTTTATGAATGGCAGTTTGAAAATAAAAAATGCAAAAATTGCATAGCCACAATTCAGTGTTTCAATTACTGAGGTATAATGGAACCGATATGCATTGTGATAGCTAGGTTGGAAAATGGATGCTAACGAATCCCACTTCAATGAGAATGTTAGCGTTCTAGTGATCATATGGGATGCTGAAAGTGAAGATGGACATGAATCTCAATATGTAGATCAAAAAACAGCGACCATGAATGTAAAACCGGCCCAGAGGAAGGTGTTCTGCCGAAACGCACCAGCCATGATTTTTTACCCTTGTACGTTTTCTTGTTTTCACAAGGTACTGAATACATTTTCTACTTTCTGTACCATCTACTGGTATTTTGACCTTTGCTGCTTATGCCGGTAAAATTCCCATAGATTCTTTAGCCTGCAGCCTGAACCGCTGGATGGAATTATACCAAATTTGGCAGAAAGGTAGCTTATGGTCTGCAGATTACGCCTTCAGTTATTTGGTGTAAATGCGTTCAGTAGTTTGTAAGAAAATAAGGGAAATCCAAATTTGTTTATCTACAATCGCGAAGCCCTCGCAAATAATGACAAGCTTATGTAGAGATCTGCAGAGCTCTGCTTGGCTGCCAACACTTCAATCAGGAAGTGTTGGCAGCCATCTTGGTACTCTACTTCAGCCGAGTCCCGCAGAAAACGCAGAAAAAAAAAGGGGGCAGGGAACGAATACCCTGACCCTCTAGCTCTAGTGCTTGGTCCCAGAGGGACCTCGCTAGGGCAAAAAAGCAATTTTTTTTATTTCATGACAAAATTCACAAATATTGCAGTGATTTGGGTAAAAAAAACAAGCGCTTGCTTTTAATATTGCCCCTGGGTGGGCCAGGTCTCGGGGGCATGTTTGCTTAATTATGCCCTGGGGACCACCACCTACTTGGGGCTTATATTTAATAATGCGTGGGGGGGCTTGGATCCCCGCAGTCCCCAGGGACCACCACCTTCCTGGAGCTACATACAAAAATTATAATGGGGGTGCGCAGACCCCCCCACCCCAGCCCACTGGACCGCCACCTCCCCGGGGCAAAAATGCACATTAAAGAGGGGGGTTCCGCGCGGACCCCCGGCCGTGGGGACAACCATCTCATCGGGGCAGGCCCTTGAAAATCAAAGAAGGGGGGAAGCGTGGCCCCCCCCTCCTGCAGTCATAGATGATCCTGGGGACCACCACCCCCAGGGCTGGCTCCTGCTATGTTCCGGGGTGCCCGGAAAGCTGTTTGCTTTTGCTTGGCGGGAGATGTGACCACTCCCACCAAGCAAAAGCAAATATGCAGTTTCCAACTAGTGGGAGCTGTCAAAATGCTCTTGATTGCTGGAAGCAGAGTTTTTATCTCTTTCCCTGCCCACAGACATGTGGCAGGGAAAAAAATTAAACTATTGCTCTTGCATGCAGGGAGCTGCATTTCCAGCAGTTCCCTGCATGCAAGAGCAGTGCCAGCTCCCACAGGAGGCGGGGAGCTGGCTGGGACCGCAAGGGACTTGCTGCTCCCCCTGCGGTCCCTTAGTTTACGGGATTGCCCTGGGTGGGACCAGGGCACCCAGGAAGACATGGCCAGGCCCCCGGGCCGAAATCAACCTAGGGAGAGGGCTTCATGGCCCTCCGCCCCTATTGAATTTTGGCCGTGTCCTAGGGGATGGGTTCCCCGGGCTGAAATCGGCCCGGGGAGGGGGGGGCCATGCGGCCCCCCTCCCCATTAAGTTGTGCCGGGCAGGGGATTAAGTCCCTGAGGCTGTTTTGGCCCGAATGCTTATTTCACAGCAAATAAAGCTCAACAGGAGGCACTTACAAATATAAACTAATCAGGTGACCCAGCTGAAGCTCCACTTCTGGAAAGAACCAATAAACCTAACTCCTGGGCTTGGTAAATGCAAAGCAAGTGTGTTTTCTCTGCAATTTCATATTGAAAAACGATCTGAAATGCTTTGTGGAGGTGAATGCATTATTGATCTATTGGAGCACAATCTGTATTTGACTGTGACTAGTGAGTTCTCTGTTGTGCTGTCCTGTTGAGAGCAGAGTCCATGGTTCCCCCTTTAAATGAGTAAGAGTATGGAAATGTGCAAATCACTTTGAAGCTTTGCCCGTTTGGGCCCGCCCACCTTAGTTCTATGTAAAAGTCTTCTTGCCTTTTGCCAGGATGATGGAAAGTTTCATAGCAGCCCCCCAGTTTGTTTCCTGCCGACTTTGGTGAGGAGTTCTTGATGCCAAGGAATATGAGGACATCTCCACCAAACAAAGAAGCACTTACTTCATAAAATTAAGAGGAAGGACCATTGTTTGGTGGAGATTTACCTCTTTGTGCTCTTGTCGTCTTCTCTATAGGAAGATTCATGTTATCACAAGTTTCTGGATAAAGACGCACAAGCTACAACCATATTGCCAAAATGCATACAAGGTCACTGGTGACTTTTACTCATGCTTCATTACACAGCTGTAGTTCAGTATAAATAGTGGACATTTACCCAAGGAGGTTGCACATAGTAAGTAGAAAGTACTCCACTTGGGTAGATATTTTGTGCAAAACTGTGGACTCTTTTTGGATGAAGGGGCAGGTGCAGGTGAATTGTGGCCCAGTCACTGACACAGCTACTGACAGATCCACTCAGACACTGATACACCCACTCAGACCCTTACACGCCCTATCACACACCCACTCACAGACCTACTCAAACACTCGCATGCGCTCATAGACCCACTCAGACACTCATGCACCCACTCACAGATGCACTTAGACTCTCTCACACCTACTCACAAACCCACTCAGGCACTTGTGCATCCACTCACAGAACCTGTGAGTGGCTGTATTGGTGAGTGAATGGGTGTCTCAGTGGCTCCATGGGTGAGAGAGTGGGTGTGTGAATGGCTGTATGGCTAAGTGAGTGGCTTTATGAGTAAATGTGTGGCTGTATGGGTGTTAAATGATCTGGGTGGGAGTGGCTGTATTGGAGAGTGTTTCTGTGTGTTAATGGCTGAGTGAACATATGTGGGTGCGCTTGTATGGATGTGTGAATGGATATGTAAATGGTTTGAGTGTGTGAGTGGTTGTATTGTACTGTAAGTGTTTATGTTAGTGGCTGTATAGGTGTGTGAGTTGACATGTGAGTGATTTTATAGATGTGTGAATGGTTATGTAAATGATTGTGTGGGTGAGTGAATGGATTTTGTGAGTGGCTGTATGGGTGACTGAGTAGCTCGGTTACTAGCTATATGGGTGGTAGAGTGGCTGTGTGAGTAGTCGTATGGGTGAGCGAGTGGCTGTATTGATCTGTGAGTGGGTGTTTGAGTGGTTGTGTGGGTTTGTGAGTGGGTGTGTGAGTGGTTGTATGTGTGTGTGTGGTTGTATAGGTGTGTGAGTGGTTGTGTGCATGTGTGAGTTGGTCTGTGGATGATGTCATCTGTGATGTCTTTTGAGATGTCATGAGCGATGTTATCATTGATGTCACTGACCATGTCATGAGTGATGTAATATCTGAGTTCATGAGCAGTGCATTGCGCAGACATAAGTTATAGTTAGCTCAGGTAACTATAACTGCTGAATTTCACTGGTTTTGTATGAGTGAAATGGGAGCCTAACTATAACAACCCTGTAACCTTTGGTTTTTTCAGTGAATTTCTAATGCTTTGTTAATTCTATTTCCTGACTATAACGTCCCTTTAACGTTTAGTTTTTTCAGTGAATTTCTGCGTTTTTTTAACTTCTATATCTTAACTATAACGTCCCTGTAACCTTTAGTGTTTTTTAAGTGAATATATATAGTGTTTGTGTATGTGAGTGAGTGAGAGAAGAGGCTAATTTGTGTGTGTAGCATGCACATTAACAGTACTGTATTGGGTTCTCAATGCAACTTTGGGCTTTTTAGGTCTCGCCTGAAGACAGTTTTGCTGGCTGGACAGATTCATGCAAACACATATAAATACATAGAAAGTCTTTTAAGTTAGACCATTTGATCACATGAATAGTCACATTCTGCTTCAGTTAGTGGGTCCTCTGCACTTCAGCCATTGGTTCTTTTGTCCTGTGATTGGTGGCATTTTACCTGAACTTATGTGCACATCCATCTAACCAAGAAGTGCACTTCAGTGCAGGAACTGGTGGACCAACAACTTACTCTGCCCAGGATTTTTCTTTCCCTGCTTTATCCTTTGTATGTTTTTTAAGTATTTAAGCCACATCTTCATGTTAGAGTAATTAAAAAACAATAATAGCCTTTCTTTGTACCAATAAAGATCAGATATCCATGTTATGTACTTTAAAACGAAAACGATTTTCTGTACTTTTTTTATATGTAGCTGACTGCTATAAAGCATGATTACTGTTCTATTAAAATTATATGCAACTTTTATTTTATTTTTTTATTTACATTTATTATTGCAAGCATATGGTAACATCAGCTTTTAGATTTTTTTTCTTCTTTTGGTATATGCTTACAGTTTTTAAAAATAAAAAAAAAACATCACACCAGCTTACTAAGGTTAGACCTATTGGCTTTGCCAGGGTTTGTTTTTAATATTAACCTCATATTACACTTACCCGATGAGTGTAGCTACAAACCTTTTGAATGGCGATATGCGGGTTGCTGTACTAAAGACTTAAAAAAATATATAGCCAAGTAGTATATTTACCTGGACATTTGTTAAATTATATTGGCATAAAAGCAATTTTTTTTTTATTTATGAGCTCCTTTAAAACGGTGGACAAAGAGTATTCTAAAACTTCTAGGTCCATTTTCAAAATCAATAAGAACATTATTAATTTTCCGCCAGAAAAACTTTGTGCCCTTCAGAAACTTTGGCGGTGAAAAATATACCGGATGCACAGAAAACGTGACATGACCCCTGCTGCATTTTATCAGTGTAGAAGAAAATATCGCACACAAACTCATGTTCAAAGGAAAACACTAGTTTGAAGTGCTTGTGAGAATGTAGAATGCCCATCATAGTTCCTGTGAAAATAATCAACATTACTGGGCAAGGAAATACAATTCATTTGAATTGTTGACATTACATGGCAGGTATTGCAATTATAAACCAAGCTGCAACTAGTGTACGGTTGCTGTAGCTGGTGCTGCTAATAATATCCAGGTGTTTTTCAGTTATGTTAGTGTTCTCTCTTTTGCCAATGGGTTCTTCAGTTATGCATAAGAAGGTACACTTTGTTCACTGAGGGCCAGTGTTGCTGCTTATTTTCCCTGGTGCAGCTCAGTTTTGCCTAAGCTCCTGGAGCAACACAGTAAAGCTCTGTGATGCTGCAGATTTAAACCTCAGGGTGCAGGTCAGTTGAGTTAGTGTTCAGGTTGCTCTGTCATTCCCATGGGTTGCTACTGAGCCAATCCCATTGATTGCTACTCAGACATTGCCCTCCGGTTGCTACTCACCCATTGCCCTCAGGTTGCTGCTCACCCCTTGCCCTTGGGTTGCTGCTCACCCCTTGCCCTTGGGTTGCTGCTCACCCATTTCCCTCGGGTTGCTGCTCACTCATTGCCCTCAGGTTGCTGCTCACCTGCTGCCCTCGGGTTGCTGCTGACCCATTGCCCTCTGGTTGCTGCTCACTCGCTGCCCTCGGGGTTGCTGCTCACCTGCTGCCCTCTGGTTGCTGCTCACCCATTGCCCTCAGGTTGCTGCTCACTCATTGCCCTCGGGTAGCTGCTCACCCATTGCCCTCGGGTTGCTGCTCACCCATTACCCTCGGGTTGCTGCTCACTCATTGCCTTCAGGTTGCTGCTCACCCATTGCCATCAGGTTGCTGCTCACTCATTGCCCTTGGGGTTGCTGCTCACCTGCTGCTCTCAGGTTGCTGCTCACCCATTGCCCTCGGGTTGCTGCTCACCCATTGCCCTCGGGTTGCTGCTCATTCTTTGCCCTCGGGTTGCTACTCACCTGCTGCCCTCTGGTTGCTGCTCACCTGCTACCCTCAGGTTGCTGCTCACCCATTGCCCTCGGATTGCTGCTCACCCATTGCTCTCGGGTTGCTGCTCACCCATTGCTCTTGGGTTGCTGTTAAGCCATTCCCACGAGGTACTGCGCATTTGTGGCCCTGGTGATTCATCTCATTTGTGGTACTGTATCCTAGTTGTACTACTGGTGCTACTGATTTTTCTTGCTCCTGCTCGTCCCCTGTGCAGAAGCTCATTTATGCACTGTGGTGCTACACAGTTTTGCATCATGAATCTAGTCAATATGTCATTGGGACTGCTGAATTATCCTCCTTTTGTTGCTCCCATGTAGTTATGAATTTGAGCTTTCTGTCATTAATACTTACAGTAATACTCATTACAGACAGTTACTGAGAGAGTTGCCTGCCATCAGAGCATGTGATATCATAAATCATATACTAGTTCTATTTGGCTGCATTAGTTCTCTCAATCCCTTTTTTCCTTACTTTGCTCTGATAGTGTTAAAATTAATGGTTTTCATTTCTTGCAATGGTCTAAATGGCAGACTGGCAGAATGCAAAATAAAAACCAAAATGCTGGTTGGATAAGAGAGTATCCATTGTTTCTCAGAGCTTATAATATACAAGACATAAAGACTCTTGGCGTCTTGGACCCTTTTCAAGTGGATGTTCCCTTTGAATAGTGTACAGTGAGTTCACAAAGCAGTCCTGGATGAATTTCGGATAATAGTTGATGGTGGCAGTGTCTTGCTTTGGTCCTCTAGTCTCTTCTACATTTGCCGGCTTTAGCCACAGCATTCTACTAGCAAGGCTTGAGGACATCTTGAACTGGATTTCTTTCTTCTTCTCCATACTATTTAATGCTTCATTAATCCCCGCGGCATGTCACAGTGTTCAGTCCCATGCACTTTGGGCTCTCTAGCAGCTTTTATTTAGTCTTTTTGGTCCTTAACTTGAAACTGAAATCTTTGGTAGCCATCAACTCTTTTGACTGCTGACAATCAGGATAGTGTGATCAATTAACATTGTGCAATTATATCTAACCGAGGCACAGATTCTGGGGTGGGAGTTTCTCTTTATTGGATTTCCATTCTGCTTGGCTGGAAGTCTTGCGACTGCAGCTAGGCTCATCACTTTCCATAGCACTGTATAAAGCCTATTCGGAAAAGTATTAAATTACTGAGATTTCTCTTAATATCCCACAGCGCATAGAGCTCAGATGATCATCATCTCTACCCTGGATATGTCAATAACATTTACTTGGTGGTGCCGGCATTTTTAGTGAGAAAACTACAGTGTCCCAAAAATGCAGCAGTTAGGTTGATGACAAGTACCACTATCCAAAACCATATCTCTGCGACCGTGGTTGTACTCATCGGATGCGAGTAGAGAAATGAGAATGATTCAGGGACACTTTTTTTCACTGTGCTTTTGCTGTAATTTAATTACATGTGTTTACTTGTGGCTTTAAGATTAGAATGCCTTTACACAAAGGCATTCCAAGCGTTTCAAATGTATTGTCATCTGTGGTGGTGTTCCATTCGGTGGCAGTTGCTTGCTGACTGGCGAAGGGAGAACCACGTCTGAGAGTCACTGGCTTTATTATTAAAGGCCTTAAATCTTCACCTTGGTATCCAGCTTTGTTACTAGAGGTTTCCAGAGGGTAGCACAGTATTTCTTTTCAGAATTCTTTACCCCAGCGAGCAAGCTTGCACCTTGTCCACATTAAATTGATCAGTGTGGTCCATGTTGTTCGTAGTAACTTATGGAGTTTGTTTTTCTTTCCATGCAGTAGTATTTGTCGCAAAATGAAATTGAGAACTTATCCTTTTTTGCACAAAGAATTCAGATTCGTATTTTATCATTCTGAATTATTATTTTTTTAATATATTTTATTACGTTTGAAACAGTAAATGCCAAAAAAACAAACATCCCACAAATGCGGTCTCGCCCTCCCAACTCCCACCATTCTGAATTCTTGTAATTGAATACAAATTGTAAAATAGATGGTCAGCTCCAGGAGGGCATTACAGTGAGATTAGTATACTCGAGAATTATCTGTAAGTTAAGGTAACGTGAGCGGGGCGGAAAGAGGGTTTTTCATCTTTCAGAGTTTAACGGTAAACAACATCATGCCATCAAGGTGAATTAGCGCCGTTTGCCATATAGAACTTATAGTTATCTCAAGACCGACATTCCCAAGAGTTTAAGAGGGAACTTTAGAAAGTACACAGTAAAGAGAACACACAGCTATCGTTGTCCATTGCTTGTAGGTCCATTCCTACCAGTGCTGTGGCTGCCCTAGAGTTGTCACAGCCTTGGAATGAATAAATAGAGTAGGTGACTAGACGTTTAACTATCCCAACTGTTAACTCTACTCTTCATCGTTGCAGGTTGTGTGCCTCTGGATCCACAGCTTTCCCAGAGTTTGGAACAAGGCAGAGACTTCATACAGGAATTTTCCAAGAGTGCTGCGTACCCTGCCATCAACCACATCACACAAAAGATACTGCAACAGGCAGAGCAGCAGAACTCTTGATGCATGGCCACCAGCAGGACAAGGGAGCTGAGAAAATAAAATTTCTGCTACCAGTGATTTACGACAGTGCAAGGGAGCCACCAGCACTGTCACGATCTGTACATGGAAGACAGAGCATACTGACAACTGAACAAGGCATGTTGAGATAGCCCAGTTATTTACATTGACCAAAGATCGAAAGGTGTAATGCAACATATTGCTTCTGAAAGTTCTTCCACACTTGTATGTAGCACCTATATGAGCATAAGAGATGTACAAAATAAAGATTTTACTTACTATTTTTTGTTTGACGGTGATGTAGACTTCCAGCCTGAGTTTTTGTTACTCAGCTCCCCAGCTTCTTCCTTTGATTATTTTTATTCCTCATTCTCTCCATTCTATAATCTCTCCATTCTTCTTTGCTCTCCTGCTTGTTTTTAGGTCTCGCCTGAGCCAGCGCAAGCTGGTCTGGCGAGACATTTAGTGAGTGGGGGCTTTAGAAATGCGACCACAAGCTTTTGCTTGTGGCCTAAGGCTTGCTGTTACGCGCGTGTGCACGCGCACAGAAGCCATCTGCCTTTCCTATCTCTTCCTCATTTCCTCGTCATGGCTCATTAACTCTCTCGTCATGGCATATGCAGCTCTGCCTGGCATCTGTCACGACTCTGATGTTTCGATCGCAGCAGCAGCTCACATTACCAACTGACGGCCCTGGACTACAGTCACATGAAAAACAACAGCGTTCTGCTGTTCTGCTTCCCTGTAAACCTCAGTCAGGTTTTTGAAGTGATGTAGTCTCCCAATTCTCCTCTCTGACCCATCTCCAGACTGATGTCCCCTCTGGAACCGGACAGAAAAGTCAACTCTTTTCTACAGGCGCATCTGCAAGTTTATTCTTTTTATTTTTTAGTGTGACTGTGTTCAAAATATTCTGACTTCATGTTTAGCACTGTTGAAAAAACATTGAAACCTATATCACCGAAATGCTTGCTTATTTAGTGCATACTTAGGTATATATTTATATTTAACATGATTGACTAGTATTCGCTTCCATTGTGTGCGGTGCAGGCGTTTCTCCATACCATTTGTGAGAAAGCACTTCTGTGAAGTACCTGGGCCGTGTGCTCAGCTGAATGCACTTAAGCAGAATTGGGAACTGTGCATTGTAATAAAATGGCTTTAGGACTCTCAGCAGAAATGAAGTAGCCATAATTTCCGAAGCATGATATATATCTTCACTCTCTCTCTCACTCGGCAACACCACAGCATCACTCAGCATCACCACAGCATCACTCAGCGCAACCACAGCATCAATCAGAGCCAGCACAGCATCACTCAGCGCCACCACAGCATCACTCAGCACCAGCACAATATCACTCAACGTCATCACAGCATCACTCAACGCCATCACAGCATCACTCAGCGCAACCACAGCATTACTCAGCAAAACCACAGCATCACTCAGCACAACCACAGCATCACTTAGCGCCACAACAGCATCACTCAGCGCCACCACAGCATTACTCAGCAGCACCACAACATCACTCCGCGTCACCACAGCATCACTCAGCACCACCACAGCATCGCTCCGCACCACCACAGCATCGCTCCGCACCACCACAGCATCACTCAGCGCCACCACAGCATCACTCAGCGCCACCACAGCATCACTCAGTGTCACCACAGCATCACTCAGCGCCACCACAGCATCACTCAGCGCCACCACAGCATCACTCAGCGCCACAACAGCATCACTCAGCGCCACGACAGCATCACTCAGCGCCACCACAGCATCACTCAGCACCACCACAGCATCACTCAGCGCCACCACAGCATCACTCAGCGCTACCACAGCATCACTCAGGGCCACCACAGCATCACTCAGCACCACCACAGCATCACTCAGCGCCACCACAGCATCACTCAGCACCACCACAGCATCACTCAGCGCAAAGACAATATCACTCAGCGCCACCACAGCATCACTCAGCACCACAGCAGTATCACTCAGCATCGCCTTTGCACTAGTACACCACCACATCATCACTCAGCAAGACCTGAGTATCATTCAGCATCACCTCAGCATCGTCTCCGCACCAGTCACCACCACCACCACTACCACCTCAGCATCACTCAGCACCACCTCAGCCTGCTCTCAGAATCTGGCATCTGTTAATTCTCCCCTAGCATCTTGCCGCTGCTAGTGTTATAATATGGGTACTAGTTCCCAACCTTCACCCTCCGATTGTTTATGCCCCCTCAAAATTGGAATAGGCAGAAACTAGTTGCCAGCATTGCAAGAACAAAAGAAAACTGAGGACATTTTTTATTGTAAATACTTTTTTTAATATGGTCGTTCAGTTTTACATAATGCCTTCTTGGTCATATATAAAGTAACAAAAATGCTTCTGACACTTTTTTATTATAACTTTTCAGCATGCTGCACAGCAGCCACACTTCTCTACAGCACAGCTTGAAGACATTGGCAAAGTCAATAGCTCTGGCTAAACACTTATAAGGCCCCAAAGGCGAGACCTATTGGCTATGCCAATGCTTGTTTCCTTTTTAGGTTATGCCTGAACAGCAGTTGCAAAGTCTTTTGTATTTAAATAAAAAAAAAGCTCTTAAAAGGGGCTTAGAACCTGCCCCTTACTTACCTGAACATACCATTTGTTGATTCCAACGTTGCTCTAATTTACTTGCTTCTCATTGGCCATCAGGTCATCTGCTTTCACTTCCTGCTCTGCTTTTTGCTTCCATGCCGTTACTGAAGCTTGGACCAAGTACACCTTCCAGACACTGGCTACTGGCCAGTGTCCTTCCACTGGCTACTTCACTCTGCAGTAAAGTAAGTAAAAACAAAGTACTATGGCGCAGTCAATGCTGGTTGCACCATAGCGCTTTGTTTTTATTTACTTTAAGCCATGTTGCACAGATTTCCGCGCTCCTGTGCAACATCTTTAAAAAACATTGACTCCGCCGATAGGTCTCGTATAGGCAAAAACTATTGTCTTTGCCAATGCTTGTTAGATCTCGCAGACAAACAGCTTTAGCTATCTGTTGGCAAACATACCTTTGAGAGGGCCACTAGAATTATCTGGCATTTTAGGACCAAATTATGCTGCAGGGTTGAAAATATTGTGCACCACGTAAAGGCAAATTATACAGCATAACATGGCACAATATGTAGTAATATTATTTTGTAATTTTAACAACTATTCATTTTGTCTGGGCAGTCGCCCGCCTCTAGTACTAATTAACCCCCGAATACAGCAATCAGCAGCTGAAAGGATCTTCCCTTGTGTGAAACTAGTTGTAGTACTTATTTTTCGATAACTTTTGATCTGTGTTAGATAGAAGCAAACATTGATGCAACCACAGAATTGCATAATTCCAGTAGGCTTGTTTGTTGCATTCGATATAGACTAGAGAGGGCTTTGGGTTCCACCCCACCACTTACTCATGATTTCATGCCTTTCTTGTCTGTCTCATTTTGCTGCACCTGATTTAATGGCTGTCCTCCCTATTCTTGTTGGAGCCGCTGTAAAGTCGGAGACCATATGATTCAAGTATAAATGTATTTAAAGTTGAAACATCAATTCACAGCTACAAGACACGTCCTGTCCACGTCTCCTCACTCCAGTAGCTGTCTTCTCCAAGTTCCACAGAACAGAACTTGGAACACGGGGAACGTGCATGGAATGGAAGAGAACCTACAAAAATAAACACTACTTAATACTATATGTAATTATACAATATACATAATAAAATATAGAATAGATAAATAATATAAATAACATAAGTGTTAAAATACAGCGCATCTTCCCCTTTTTGTGAATTAAAAAACTCACATCCCACAGGTACACCCTATATATCCTTTTCGCACACAAAATCCTCCAACCACTTCGATCTGACACTTTCTCTCCTGTTACCCTTTTCCTCTGTTCCTCTGCAGAAACCCCCTCAACTTTCTTCTGTTCCTCTACTGTAACCTCCTCAGCTTCTGTCACTCCAACTTCATCCACCTCGACCACCTCTGCACCTTCTTCATCTATTTGCATGCTATTACCATTGCTTGCGCATTCCTCTTCCTTTTGCACATTACAACCATTTCCAATTACAGTAGCCGCCTCCCTGCTTCCATTTAACACATCCTCATTAACTACCTTAGGTTCTGGTAATAATTCCTCACCCAAACCCCTGAAACGTTTCTTGTACAAACTACTGTTCCCCTTGAGAACAGCATTTTTTCTAAGGTTCCAGACTTTTCCAGCACTCAAAAGAACTGCATTGCGTAATACTTTAGATACCTGCAAGTGTTCTGAAAACTGACTCTCTCCTTTTTTTACCTTCCATGTGTTTTTTCACCTTGACCCACATACCCTCACAGATTCTACACTTCCTGAACCCCTCTTGTGGTTAAAAGCTTCTTTATATTTCCGATGCCTATTGATAGTCCTTTTTCCGACCTCATCAAACGATACTTTAATATCAGCAGTCTGCAATAACCACTCTGCATTGTACATCGGTCTTCGTCCACTCCCTCTCATTACTTCAAAATGAGACACTTCCATGTACTTCGTGGATGGTAGTTCTATACATCCACACAGTTTTAAAAACTTGGACCTCCTAATCCTCACCATTCTAACACGCTAATTATATGGCATTCTTCAAGACTTTGTTAAATCTCTTGATCATGCAATTACCACTAGGATTGTACCTGTCCTCTCAAAATACTTCTTGGCTAAATTAGACATAAACTGTACACCATGATCACTGATAATTTGAACAGGTAACCCTTCATCCACAAACATTTTGTTCATAAACTTCAGCATTTCTACAGAATCTATTTTTTCTACAATTTTGATAACTGCCCATCTAGAAAACACATCGATCATAGCAATGATATACTTTGAGGGTGTGCCATTAGGACCCATAATGTCTATAGCCACTGTGTGCCATGGTTTCTCTGGAATGATTGGCTCACACATGTTGGTTCTCAAAGTCCTTAAAGATTTGTCAGAATTGCGCACATCATGCAGTCCCTGACCATTCTCTCCGCACTCATGTCTATACCTGGCCACCAGTATCATTTCTTCACACTTTGTTTAGTCCTCACATACTACAATGATTTTCGTGGCAAAATTTCATTGTGCTGTCTCTAAGCGTGAGTGGAGGAACTCCTCTAACGTCCCTGAAAACTGTTCCATGAACTACTGACAGTTCATTCTTGATTTCCCCAAGACTGCCTTAAATTCTTAGAAACGCCAGATTTCCTTGGCCAACCTTGCACCACCCACTCAATGAGTTGTTGCAAATTCCCATCCTTGGCATATTCACATCTCCATGTCTTTTCTTTCACACCGGAAACACCTTCATCATGAATTAATGCAATTTGTAACTCATCCCATTCATTCTTGTCACACTCCTGAATGTCTGTTAGCATGCAAGATATAAAATCAGCCAACACATTGCTTTTTCCAGGTACATACACAATCTTATAAATAAAATCTTGTACAGGCATTGACATTTTCGCAATCCTAGCTGACACTTTATAAAGACCTTCAGTGGTTAACAATTTGACAAGGGGTTTGTGATCACTCCAAACTATGCATGGCTTGCCCAAAACTAAAGATCGAAAATGTTCCAGGGCCCACACACATGCAAGGGTTTCTTTCTCAATCACTGAGAGTTTCTCTTCAGCAGGTGACAAAGCACGGGAAGCAAATGCAATTATGGCTTCTTTACCATCCTCATCAATTTGTGACAAAACACCACCCAAACCCTTATTGCTTGCATCCACTGTGACCACATTCTTAAGCTCAGGGTCAAAACAACTTAATACTGGTGCTTGTACAATAGCATTTTTATGTCATTAAATTCCCTCTTGCATTCATCCGACCATAAAATTGTGAGTTTACCTTTGAGCAATTGTCTAATCTTTAACACCCTGCTTGAAAATCCTTTAACAAATTTTGCATAGAATTCCACCATGCCTAACAATGACCTGACTTCATCCTTGTTAGAAGGATGTGGGGCATTCTGGATGGCCTCCACTAACTTAGGTTTTGGGGCTACTCCTTCACCACACAGAACATGCCCAAGATAAGTCACTGATTGCACCCCAAACTTACATTTGGAATGCTCAACCGTCCAGCCATTCTCCTCCAAAGTACTTAGCCCCTCATCCAAAACCTTGTCATGCTCTGACCTATCTCTGCCAAAAGGTAAAATGTCATCTTGGGAGAATCTTACTTTTGAGTGCTCTCCAAACAGTACAGTTGATGAATGAGTCTTTGGAAGATAGCCGAAGAAGCCAAGCCGAAAGGTATCTTCTTATATTGAAAGCACCAAGTGGGTGTAATAAATGCTGTGTACTGATGCTCTCCTCTTTAACCAATTCTGGTGATGTGCTGCTGACAAATCTATGGTGGAAAACCACGTAGCATACTTTATCAGTGCATGTATTTCCGAAATCTTGGGTGGGGGAAATTTATCAACCACAATATTGCTATTTAAATGGTGTAAATCAATACACAAACTGATTTTGCCATTACTCTGTCTTGCCACAACCACAGGACAGATCCACTCAGAGGATTCAATCAGCTCTATTATATCTGCACTAACTAACCAATTTCTCTAGTTCTTTTTCTACCTCTTCTCTGAGGAGAATAGGAATAGTCCTTGCTTTGTGTTTTTGGACAGGCATTCATTTTTAAAACAATGCGGTGCTCAAAACCTTTTAACATGCCAATTTCTTCACTGAAGACTTCCCAATGTTTTCCTCATCATCAACAATCATACCAGGCTCAGGGCTATTAGGATCAACGATAATATGTAAATCACCCTGGTCTCTCCATCCTAGCACAGAAGGACCTTTTAGTGCTATGTACAATTTGCCAACAGATTTCCTATTCTTAAATCTGAACGTTAAAATTCTGTAACCCAGCAAGTCTATTTCTTCTCCAGAAAGTTCTTCCGGACTGTCTGGTTCCAATAGGTTATTTCCTAGCTTCTTTTGAAATTTAGCATTACAAATTTCCTCATTAACAATAGTAAAGTGTGAACCCGAGTCAGCATACATTTGCACCTCCACCCCTCCAATAGTCATTAGGCACAGGGTTTTTTCTTGCCCCCCCCGAATTGCCATTATTGTTCAAAACACATAAATCCTTATTTGTGTTGTGACTTGCAACACTATTCACATCACAATGCATAATCTTCTTAACGTTACTCTCATCCTCACTAGAACTTCCACTTCAATCATCCACACACTTCACTTTATGGTTTTTCTTCTTACAAACTATTGCGAAATGTCCCATTATTCCCCATGCTGGACACTTCTGTTTTATCTATCGCTGGGCACTATTTGCTAGAGGCTAAATGTGAACTACTATCACAATGGTAACATTTTAGCCCATCTTTACTCACAGGCTCATGTACTTTAACACTTTCTCTCTTGGATTTACTAAATACTTTGTTTTTCACCTTACTAACTACCTCCTCACAAGACTCTTTATACTCTGCCTTTAAGGCAATTCACAACAAGTCTCTTAGCACACGCAATCTTATACAGACACAAATAAGAGTCACCCCATCAACTTTATAGTCTTCAATCTTTTCTTTAATTGACAAAGGATCCTTCTGCCAGCCAACACGTGTTTCGTCAGTGGGTGTGTCACCCTAAGACAACCTCGGGGCTGTAATCTGTAGTCTTGGTCTCCGAATAACCAGTAAGTCCACGTGTGTAAAATAATATGGTTTCCAATTTGTCAATGATATCCTTAGTACCGATATAGTCCGTATAGTCCGATTGCCATCTGCACCCGTGTACAGGTCAGAAAATCCTCTGCCTGTCTTTCGTCGACATGAGGCAGACACGAACGCCGGGAGAGCGGCAGTGGTTTTCTCTGGCCCCTACATCGGTACAGACGCACATGTCGAAAGGATCCATTTTCAATTAAAGAAAAGATTGAAGACTATAAAGATGATGGGATGACTCTTATATGTGTCTATATAAGATTGTGCATTCTAAGAGACTTGTTGTGAATTTACTTACCTCTGTGTTAGGGATGTAGGGATGACCAATACATTTCACCACAGCACTTTGTGTATTGTGTCACGAGCGCTTAATCGCCTTAATCTCCTCCTAGTTGACTCTGCCTTTAAGGCTTTTGCCCTACGACTAGATAACTCTGCTTTCCTAACAATGGTTAATATGTCTTTTAGATCAGCATCTCCATTCATCCATAACCTCTCCTGAATAGCCGAATCACAGGTATGCATGACCACCTGATCCCGGATTAATTGTTACTGTAAACGGTCAAATTTACAATCCCCTGCCAATTTCTTAAGTGCCGCTACATATTCGTCAACTGTTTCCCCTGACTCCTGCTTCCTTTGGAAAAATGTGTACCTAGAAATCCCAATGCACACTTTTGGGGCAAAATAGTTATTAAATTCTCTTAATGCATCATTAAAAACATTTGAATCCCTGCCCCGTTGATTTGGTCAGACCAACAGAATGCAAGAAGATCTTCTTTTGACTTTCTGGTTTCATTTTGCCTTCCTTTTCAACAGTTTCCAAGAAGTTTAAAAAATAAGCCTTCCAGTCCACCCATTTCATACATGGGTTTGCACCAGCTGGCCAGGATGCTTGTGGCGGCTGCAGAGCGAAATTTTGTGTTGCTATACTGAGGAATAACACCAATACACAACAGACAGTGTCCCTTCTTCACCCAGAGGAACTACTTCGCTGAATTTTGTGTAAATATAGGCGGAAATGCAGGGTCCTTACTTCACCCAAGGAAGGGACTAATTCACTTTGCGCCACAACCAAAATAAGGGTCAACAATTTGCCCACTTACTGATCAAATGCACCAATTTCATCCAGCTGCCAAACTCTTAAAAAAAGGACCAACTCAGCCCAAACATCCAAGGCAAAACACACAGTTATGGTGCTGCTAGAACGCTACACTGCAGACTGGCAGCTTTCCCAAACTGCTCTGTGTAGGCTCGCAACTCAGCACAAACACAATGGTGAAAGACACCATTATGCTGCCTCTAGCCCGCAGCACTGCCAACAAATCGCTTCCCCAAATGGCAATGCGCAGCGTGTTGTAAGCACGCTAAGGCTTGCCTCGTACAGGGAAGATTTACACCAAATATGGCTGCATGCACTGACGTGACAAACACATGCCCAGCACGTGACAGGTGCGCAATAGAACGTAACATAAACACACCAGGAGCATTCACTGTCACATCAGAAATGCGAATACTCCTTGCAGATGATGGCGTGGAATGGTTGACAACACCGAAGAGCAACAAGGTATTGTTCCACGTCGCATGCCACGATCCAAAGGATGCTAGTTTTCAAAATGCATCGCAAACTGCCAATTGATCCGCAAATCATATCCATGAGTTAGAATTGGAATCTTCTTGCAGTAAACACGTTGCTGTAATCTCAGTGTTCAATTCCTCCTGAAGCCGTACACAACTCTTTCCCGTCATATACACGAAAGGCACTCTACAAGCTGACGAATCCAAAGCTGTACTGTAGATCCCAAAATGATGAAAATCCACCAAATAGCACCATGAGTTCTTCTCGTCATCAAATTTATCAAGATGAGGACCATATAATTCAAGTATAAATTTATTTAAAGTTGAAACACCAATTCACAGCTACAAGACACGTCCTGTCCAGGTCTACTCACTCCACCAACTGTCCTCTCCAAGTTCCACAGAACAGAACTTGGAACACAGGTAACGTCCATGGAATGAAAGAGAACCTACAAAAGTAAACACTACTTAACCCTATATGTAATTATACAATATACATAATAAAAGATAGAATAGATAAGTAATATAAATAACCAAAGTGCCAAAGACAGAACAGCTGCCCAAGGAGCCATTTCGTTCTCAGCATTTTTTGATTAGTCATATTGTATACTTCCCCTGTTGACTTCATTCGTTGCAGTGTATCATAGACTATTTTCTCACCTGTGTGCTTTTGTTTTCCTGCTCTCCCAAACTTCTCCCCTCCCCGCCCTCTCTATATATAAAACCTGTGTTGGCTTCTGCATCAGCGGTTGACAATCTTTGAATAGTTTTAAAACTATTGTATGATGGCCACCCGTTTGTTGGGATATGCACACACATTGTCACATGTTAGAAATGCCCACACACCTTGCCACATGATACAATGCTTTTTGTTTTATTAAGAAAACCCACTTGAAGTTGGTACAGCGGCCACCTCTGAATGTTTTTTTTTGTTTACGTTAAAGTGAAAAACATACGAAGTTGGCTGCCATGCATGTGCACATTTGTGGCACGTGACGAGCTTGGAATGAGTTTTTGTTTTTAACAAAACCAAAAATGGCTGCCATGCATCCATACTCATGCACATCAGCCATCTTAGAATGTGTTTTGTAAAAAAACAAAACGTATTCCCAGACACTATTAGCAAAGCCGTAGGTCTACACTCACTTTCACAGGTGGCACGTTTTGGTTTTGCCAATTTTTTTTTTTTTTTTTTTACTGACCCATTCCGTATTTTCTTATTCTTCCATGCATTTGTCATTATGGCACCCATTTTTATGGTATTTACTTTTCTGACATTCCCAGCTCTATTTATCCACATTTCTTTTGTTCTCATCTTATTAGTACTCCTCCAAATATTCTAATTTGCACTTTTTCTATATTTAAAACTAAATACAGATATGGATACAATTATTTTTTTTTGTGTGTAAAAATGAGCAAAAACATCAAAATTGGAGCCTTCTTTATAATCACAACTCTTGGATTTGTGAAAGCCTTTAGTGGCTCTGCATGTGTGTTGGCATAGTTACATTGTTTTAGTCTTAAATTATTCCTTTGACGTTCTGACCTGCAGCACACTGTGGTATTTATGTTCTCTTACTAAGCCATCCATGTTTCTCATTCCTAGCCACTGCTGCTGTTGTGCTTCCACTCTTGACACCCAACTTTGATAATACATTTTAATTTAACCTTATAACATCATTTGTTAATCGACGTCTGTGTGTTACTCCTGGTCTTCAGCAGTTTAACTCAGCACTGACTGGAAGCGCTGCCAAACCGCCTTATTTTTGATGTCCACTACACCATGCTATAACAGAGCAAGTCCCACTGCTTGAACAAATACCTTATCCTGGGCTACAGCACTCCCCTTTTTCGGTCTTAGGACTCTCAAAATGTTCCAAGCATCAAAGGTCTATCCTGCAGTACGCAATTATTCACTCCTGGTAACCCTCACATTGATCTGGTAATGCATCTCAGTAACCCCCCAAGCTACTGTTATATTACAATTGAGGCACCCAATACATCTTAGACTTCCCCTTCACACCTTGAACCAGCATTGATTTACCAACGTCACTTACTTGTAGCCTTCAGACCTTTGCACTCTGTTAGTTGCTCACATTGCTATTCTGTTACTGGTGCCCACGCATATATGCCAGTGCAGCACATGCCTAATCTGTTACATCCAGGCTAGTGCAGTCCAGGGACCTAAATATATCAGTAAAACACTCTTCTGACTCTGCAGCCCATACAATTCCAGTACTGGACTTTGTACTCCTCTTTTAATGTGCAACGGTCTTGGTCTGAAGCCCACTTATAATCCAAGACACAGCTCAACCAATGCTACTTAATTTTATAATGCAGCAGCCATTTTATTGCGTTTTCTGAGTTATATCTTTAGCTCTGCTATATAGTGCCAACCCCATCTCCACATATCTTTGTTAATACACTTTAGTGTTTCAATGGCCCTAATCTTTTGTGATCTGAATAGCCAGGGGTTCAGTCAATAAGGCAAAGTATAAGGGGAAAAGCGGGTACACCTCTCTATTGCCCCTATATAGCGGGAGGACTGTGGACCTGTGACGAAAGCATTAAGGGCTTTATAACCCTGCCAGGATCTAATCCTTCATGTTTGGGCCCACTTTTATCTGATCTACGATTGTCTTCAAGAACCTCTAACTAACCCGATCAAAGGCCTTTGCAGCATCTAAGGAGAAGCTGATCCCCAGTATATTCTTTCTCTGGGATTTTTCAATTAAGTGAACCAGCCGATTGATCTTGTCAGATCCCTGTCTATTATATAGGAACCCCAGTTGGTCAGGGCTTATTGGTCGTGTGGAGGTGGGCCCAGAGAATTTCGAAAACGTTTTGAACAAAGCAGTCAAATGTTCAGTCTGGAGAGGCAGGAACATTCTGTAGAACTAAGTAGAAAAGCCAATGGGCCTGGAGTCTTCCCTTTGCTCCCACTGCTTATCTTACTTCTGTAACATCAATTGGAGCCTTGCGAGAGGCTCTTTGCTCCATAACCTGGAGTGCCCAATCACATTTGTCCGGAAACTTGTTTATCCCTTTCTTTTATTGCCCTAGTACCATCTTTCTAATGGATCATGGAAATGTGTGTGTCTTGGCTTTTTCCAGGTGTATTTTCTGTGCTAGTAGAGGTCCCACCTTGTTCCCCTTGTCATAGAATTGCTGGTCCAGTGTCATCAGGGCCCTCTCGGCCTGCTTCACTCTATGCACCCTGACTGCTAACTGTCATTGTGACCTCTTGCTGGTGCTTTGCTTATCCTGTCTTTCAAGGTCTTTGATCTCAGAAGTTAGCTTTTACTCTCACAGCCTCAATTAGTGCTTTCTAGCTCTAGCTGTATGGTACTGGCTTGTCCTTACATAGTTGCTTTGAAGGCATCCCACCTTGTGTGTAGGGACCTGTCAGGGTGAGAATTTAATTCAAAGCATTCTTTTTTTAAATTTTTTTTTATTAAGTAGCTTGTAGCAAGAGTACATAGAGCCCCAGAATCGGGGACACATAAGTTCAATGTAGCATATGATGATACAAGCAATGTTTTTTGTACTTTGTGCCTCAAAAACAGCAGAACATAGAACAAACCCACAACGAAAGTATCCCCACTCCCACCCCACCTGGCACTTTAGATATGCATGTTTGAACCTCCAGCCTCCCATAACAACATATGTGGCGTTCCTAGCAAGAATCCCAGATCCGGCTACCCCTGACTATACACACGATGTTCCAGCGGACGCCGTAGTAGGTTGAGACGTGGGGGAGCACCGAGACCAAAGTACCTAGTAGGAGCTCCTCCCGCCCTGGACTCGTATGGCCATGGAAATACCATGATTTACGAATTTTACTACTGATGGACCGTTACTCATGGTTAGTCCATCCCCGCATGATAAACACGCCGTAGCTGAGTGTGTAAAAATGCGTAATACATGTGGTTTAATTTTTACCACTCACTTTTGCACATTATTCACCATATAGTGAGGTCCTGAAGAAAGCTCCACTAATTTTTCTTGGAGAGCTGAAACATGTCGACCTAAGGATAATTCAGACACTTATTTATAGTTCTAACATATTGTCCACTTCACCTTGTTTTTAAACATACCCTGGGCCACTGGGAATAAAACATTGAATAGTGAGTTTCCCAGAGGTATTTTTTAATGTCACTACACTCACAACGTCATCACACAAAAACCAAAAAACCTGCTCCACTGTAATCAGGTGTCGAAGCACAGTTGGGTAGCACTCGGCTACCCGACTGGGAACCCAATGATGAAGCATGACACCAACCAGGTTGGTGTGTGAGGGTTCTTTTAAACAATTCCTGTGGTGTCAGACACTATTCAGGTTAACCAGTCACTCTCTTGTGGCCCGTCTCTGTTGTTTTTTTGTATACACACGATGTTACAACAGAATCATTGCAAGTCAGGATGACTTAATAGGTACATAGTGAGTGGGGCCCAAAAGTCCTTAGGCCGCAAGGCCTCGGGAAGCTCCTCTGCATAGGTCTCATGCTGTTCCCTACAATAGATCAAATCGCGAACCCAACTCTTGACAGTGGGAGTAGTTTTGGCTCCCGAGCATTTCGCAACCGCCCGTTTAGCTAACAAGGTCGAGATGGCGACTAAGCGCCGATTGCACGGCTTAAGTTTCTTCACCCATCCCAGCAGGCAAACCTCAGGTACGCACAGCACTTTTTCCAAAACTACCTCCGAAAGCACACGTACCACTTGAGTCCAGAATGCAAATATTCTTGTGCAATACCATGCCAGGTGCAGAAAATCCGCATCGTCCTGCCCGCACCTCACACAACAGGCATGCTCCCACAAACCGAACCTCCGCAGTTGCATTGGTGTATAATATAACTGATGCAGGTACTTAAAATGGATTATGCGGAGATTACAGTTCGCCGTCAAGCGCCCCGTCAGCACACAGCAAAACTTCCATTGCTCAAGCGATATTGTGGACCCCAGCGCCACGTTCCATTTAAGGTATATGGGGTGCTCCCCTGGCTCGCTCTCCCGCAGTGACGCATTATACAACTTAGTGATCAGGCCACTACGTTCTTCCCCCGCCAGCACCGCCTGCAGTGCTAGCAATGTTCTAGGTTCAGCTGGATAATCAGGATAAATGTCTCTAACTGCCTGCCGCACTCTCACATACGTGAAACCCAACATCATGCCACATTCCCGACCCCTCTGCACATCTAGTAGCAAGCGGAATTGACCCTTGTCATACAGGTCCCCCATCCATGTGATTCCCACTGCCTTCAGCGCGCGTCGAGCGGTCTGCTCCTGAGCTGCAGAGATCTCCGGATGCGCGGCTAGCAGCAGGAACGGAGCATAGAGGTAGTCCAGCTGCGCACGTTTGGCAAGTGCCTTCCAGGCCCACGCGGTGCACTGCACGGGATTGATTTCTGTCCTAGGGCCTCCCACTCAACCTGACAACGCCGCCGCTACCAACGGCATTGGCAGTACGGCATCTGCCTCGATTGCGGTATGCGGCAGGAACCTCTGCGGGAAGAACCAATAATGCACAGCCTGCGCGCACAAATAGTACAACCGCATGTCGGGGGCTTCAAAGCCCCCACGGGCAAATGGCTGGACGAGAACATCCCAGCTACATCTGGGTTTCTTACCACCCCAAACAAACGATAGCAAGGCAGACTGGAGTGTATTAAACATCGAGGCGTTCAACCGAATAGGAATATTAACAAACAAGTAGAGAAGTTTGGACAATATAGACATTTTTGTCACCGCAATCCGGTCCGCAAGAGAGAGCGGCAGCCGGGCCCAACGTGTCGCCTGGTCAGTAATCTGTCTTATAACTCGACCATAATTCATAGAGATGACCTGATCGGGATCTCTATGAAACCATATCCCCAAGTATCACACTGGGTCCTGCGACCACGTCCGCGGAAAGTCCAGCTCCACCTCGCGTGTGCCAGCTGTTAGCGGGAACACCGTCGACTTTGCCCAGTTAATCCCGAGGCCGGAGAATCTTTCAAATTTAACATATTCACGGAGCAGTTCCGGTAGATAGGTAGCAGGCTCACGGACATACAGCAACATATCATCGGCATACAGTGAGACCACAAGTGGTCTCTGCCAAAACCGCAACGCAGCCGATGCATGCCGCTGACGCAGTTTACAAGCCAGGGGCTCCAACGCTAGCGCGAAGAGCATCGGCGACAAGGGGCACCTCTGCCGCGTACCCCTTCTAATAGGGAACTCCGGGGACACCCAGCCGTTGACCCGTACCCGAGCCACGGGCTCAGTATACAGTATCTTAATCCAGTGAAGAAAAAACTGGGGCAAGCCCATTCTCGATAACAACGTAAACATATATTCCCATTGCAGGGAGTCGAACGCTTTTGCTGCGTCAAGCAGCACTGCCACTGCCTGAAAATCTGGGTCAAAGTAATGCAGGGTTGCGAAGACCGTACGCAGGTTATGCGTGGTTGATCTGGCAGGCACAAAGCCCGACTGATCAGGGAGAACCAGCAGAGGGACAAGCGGCTGGAGCCTAGCGGCAATCATTTTCGCAAGAATTTTGGCATCAATGTTAATAATCGAAAGAGGCCTATAGGAGTCGCACCGGTTGGCAGCCTTGTCAGGCTTCAATAACGTCACCAGGAGGGCCTCCTTAAGAGTGGGAGGAAGGTGCCCCGTCTCATATGCCTCCGCATATACAGCTAGAAGTCTTGGGGCCAGCACATCCGCAAAGGCTTTATAAAATTAGCTCGGGAGCCCATCGAGTCCTGCGGCCTTACAAGTGGGGAGTGACATCATAGCAAGTTTAACATCTTTGACATCGAAGGGCTGAGTGAGATATTCCCTCTGTGCCAAAGATAGCCACCCAAGTGCAATATCATCGAGATAGGAATGTATATCCGCCGGCTGCACCGTAGACCTATCCGCGTACAGTCCGGTATAGAAGTGCTGGACCACCTCACTAATCTTGGGTGTGGTATAATGCGCAGTTCCCTCCTCGTCCAGCATCTCCGTAATATACTCCTGACACCTGGGCGCTGCTAACTTTTGTGCCAACGAACGACTAGGCCTACCCCCTCACCATAATACCAAGCCGTGCTACGTCGGGACCGATGCACCATCTCCTGATCCACTGTGGCATTATGTTCGGACACAAGCTCCCGCATTGCGGAAAGTATCTCAGGAGACAGGTTCCTTTCATACTCACGCTCCAGAGTTGATATCTCCGTGGCCAATTTATGGATCCTACGCCGCAAGTCCCGCAGGACACTGGCCTGCGCACCTATACAGACACCTCTAATTGTTACTTTAAAGGCCTCCCACAAGACCCCTGCGCTCTCCACCGTGCCCTCATTTTCCCTGAAGTAGTTGTGAATTGCCTCGCCGATAGTGTGCTTAAAAACCGGGTCAGTTAAGGAGGCCGGTTGCAGGCACCACATGAAAGGTGGCCGTTCACATGCAGGAACCTGGAGCTCGAGAACAACTGGGGAATGGTCAGAAAGCGTTTTCGCCAAGTGGCGAACATTAACTACCCACGTGTAGACGACCTCAGAAACGAGCCAATAATCTAAGCGGGACCATGTCCCATGTACAGAGGATATAAAGGTGCTTTCCCGTACTCCAGGATGTTGCAGGCGCCAGACGTCATGTATGTTCCCCGCCTCAACTAGACCCAGTAGGACCTCCATAGCCTGCTTATTTTGTGCTGTCCCACTTCCCAGCCTATCCACGGCCACATCCAAGCAAGTATTAAAATCCCCACCCCAGATGATTTCCGCAGGGGGAAACTGTGAGATGCGGCGCCAAACATCCACAAAGAAGGACGGATCATCAATATTTGGTCTGTATACATTAGCTAGTAACACATTCACTCCGCCCAGCCTACCCTGGACCAACGCCACCCGACCCTGCTCATCCGTTTCAAAGCGAGTAACAGAGAATGGAACCCCTTTCTTGACTAGGATCATCACCCCCGTGAGTAAGTGGAGTAAGAGGAAGCTACCCTGACCCCTGCCCAGCGCGCACCCACATTTTTCTCGGAGGCATTGGTGAGATGAGTCTCCTGCAAAAAGGCAATTTGTACATCCAACCGGTCCAGGTATGCCATTACAGACCGGATTTTCTTGGGGGTGTTTAAACCACGAACATTCCAAGTCAGGAACCTCACTTTACCACTCATTCAGACCGTACAGCCAAAGACTACAACACGCGAGTACGCCAACAGTAACATAATGCCAGAGGGAATCAGTCATTATATACAGGAATAGTGCCACATATCTCACTCCCACCCCTCCCCGCCAACCCCCCACCCACTTCAGTGAGCCCAACATGCTAAAGCCATCCCTTCCCTGTCTAAACCAACCCCAACAAGTACAAGAAAACGAAATATGCATGTGGGGTACTCCCATCTGGGGAGCGCCAGAGAACTACTAGCCTCCTTACAGGAGGTGGCTGATGAGGTCAATCACTGCGCCCAAACAGAAAAATACAACAGCGCTAGACATGTACCGCAAAGCCATCACCCTAACACAGGGCAGTACCATATATGGAGCAACCCAACAGTGTCGTACCGCACTCATGCAAAGGGGCAATTGCAAAAAAAAAAGACAATGATGTAGCAATTAGAGTCATGCCCACAGGGAGGTACCAGGCCCGGAGACAGACCAATCCATACCGCCACCCTACTGCTCCTCATCGTCATGCTCCGCTGTGGATGCTCGTTTCCGACGCTTCAGCTGCTTAGCATGTTCCAAAGCCGCTTCAGGGTTTGTGAATATTTTGGAGTCCCCTTCCTGACCAATTCGGAGACGGGCAGGGTACAACATGGCATATGGAATACCCTCAGACTGCAGAAACTTCTTCACCGCCCCAAACTCCCGCCTCGCCGCCTGCACAGTGACTGTGAAGTCAGGGAAAAATGCCAAGGGGTTGCCCTGATGCTCAATGGTGCCTTTATCTCTAGCCATCCTTAAGATGGCGTCCCGGTCCCTGTAGTTCAAAAGTCTCGCAATGACAGGGCGGGGAGGAGCGCCCGGGACAGGACGCGCTGCAAGGGATCTGTGGGCCCTCTCAATGATGAACATGGGGGACAAGTGCTCCGTGCCAAAAATATCTCTAATCAGGTTTTCGATAAAGGTCTCCATTCTGCCCACATTGGTGGACTCAGGCAGCCCAGTAATTCTAATGTTATTACGCCGGGAACGGGCCTCTAGGTCCTCGTTCTTGGCCTGTATCAGCGCTAAGACCTCCATATTTAGCGCTTTTCCAGGGACCTCACTTAGACCATCCTCGGCAGCAGAGACCCGTTGTTCCACCTCCCCCATCCTGGTGTTTTGCTTCTCCAGCTGCAATGACATATGGTCCAGGCGATGGTTCACAGCTGCCATGGTTCCCTCAATGGATTGAAGACTGCGCTGCATTGCCAGCAATGTGGTCTCCAGCGTGGATGGACCATCCCCCTGCGGCTCTGCCTCCGAGTTGGAAGCCGCCTTCTGGTGCGCTTTACTAGATTTACGCGCCTCAAACGTGAGGCGAGGCTGTGATTTGTCAGTCTTCCCCATCATTAACTGTGAGCCCCAGGAGGCCACCCACGGTATTGGGGCGTTGAAGAAAGGCTGGGGCAGGGAGCAGCTCCGCTATCCCCCACCAAGGCGACCCAGAGACAAAACGCTGCCCTCCAATGTCACTGTCACAGACTCCGCCTCAGATCGCCATTCACACGGGAAACTACTCCCTTCTTGTTGTCAAGGAGTTTGTAGTGGCCTCTGAGCTAGCTGGCACAAGTAATTACGTTTAATATACTCGATAGGGACATACTGACCTTAGTCCTATGTCAAACCTATAGGATATATTATTCCAATGCGCAGAGCCTATTAGGGAAATAGGAGCTACACTACATGGCGCCCAATGGTTTGGTAAGGCGGTAATTCAACGTTAGATATTGAGTAACTCAGCCGTGCTTTATCTCTCAAGACCCCTACCCATATACTCCGAAAGACGTCTGGAGTGGGCAGGGTTTAGTATCCGCCACGGCTACATAGGGCAGTACCCTATATATTAGCTGTTTGGTTTGCTCAACGTTGAAGGATACAGTGTTCCAAAATATTGTGCACCTTATCTTTGTTTCCTTGAAACTTGTTCTACATTTTTCGAAAAACAAAATGACTGAAGACGCCGGAAACGGTGTAGCTGCGGCTGATCCAGCCCAAGCAGCAGCCTTTAACATTACAGGTTTAAATGAAACCGAGGAGGGTGTTATAGACATCGCTCCAAACTTAAGAAGAGCCATTACTCTAAAACTTATAAAACATGGCCTACCACCAAGAGGCGGTAGAGCAGTTTTCGTGATAGAGGCACACGAATCCTTTCAGACAGAGGTATTCTATTCATGGGTAATATTTCCTGAATCTAATCCAGTAACACACATGTTTCACTTCTACAAAGAAGATGAACCACCAGAGGAATACATTCCTTTCGAGGATATAGAAATTCCATTAACATACCAGGAGCATCAGCTCTGGTTTAAAGGCGCCCTAAAACATCACAGAAACATTACCAGGCTCGGTCCACTAGGTAGACCAGGAGCAACATGGCCGATTCTAGCCGGCTACACACCTCATCCTGAACTGGATATAATGTCAGAGGAGGACTTACTTGTTCAAATACAAGAATTAATAAAAATTTACAGACAATTGGTCCAATATGTCATGCAGACTTTTACAGTCCAGCAACCATTAACACTTCCAAATCCAACTCCCCAACAGGGGAATACACTAAAAATTACACCACAGACTCTATACGCAGTCATGGGTAAAATGCCCACAAAACGTGAGCAAATTCCTTTCTGGATAGCTCAAAAATTACTCAAATCGAAGCAGTATTTCCAAATACTAGCCTGTATGAGAAACACAGAATACTGACAATCAGTTTACCAATGGGGATCACACCACAACTGGAAGACTGCACCACTTGGGGCTCAGTCTTTGCTGCCATCTATACCAAAACACATGGCATTCCGTCAATTGCGATAATACCTGATGTCCTGAAACAAATTCAAAACGAATACGGGGCAGAGCCTGCTCTAAATTTAGGTATGAAATTACTGAAAAATTTCGACCAGGTCTCAACAATAATATATAATATTAAAGGGGAGGCAGCAGCAGTGGCGATCCGCCAAAAATTAAGGGAATTTGATGTTACAGAACATCAAACAGAGCTACCCAGAATTATAGAACAATCTTATGCAGAATTAGGCAGAGATAGTTTGGGTGGAAGACCAGTGAAGCCGAAACTATCTGAAAGTCCTGAGAAGGACTCAATTAAACAAAATCCTACATCTTCTAAAAAGAAGTGGGATACTAATAAACAAAATTCAAACGAGAAACATTCTCAATCCCGAGGTAGGTCTCCTCAAAGGAGCCCTCTGAAAGGAGGTATAACCTCAGGAATAGGGATAATTTGAGAAAACCTGACAGGTATCAAGATACTGATACACGTTCCTCTCGTCCCTTTCAGATCTCATCACAGACTTCGGAAAGAAGAGGACGATCAGAACATAGAGAAGAACGCGTGAAATCGAAAGACGACAAACACGCTCCAAAAACAAAAGTAAAACCTCAATTCTCCAAAAAGAAAGTAGCAGGTCTAAAGATTAGACATGCCGAGAATACTGAGAACACAACTCAAGAACAGAGAATGGGCTCAGACAATGCTGGACAGTGCAGCAGAAGTCACAATAGTTCGCCAGAACCTGAAGGAACTTCTGGAGATAGTGGACTTGAATGAGTACATTACAGTCGAGACTGTAGACACCAGGGTTAGTACTCCACAAAAGTTATATGAAATAACACTCAGGATGGAGGGAGACAAACCTAGACAGGTAAAAGCACTTATTTGGGAAACACTATCAAGGGGCTATGACATATTTCTAGCAGAAAAAGACTGGCCACCACAATTTGTCAGGGAGTGCCCACATGGCGAGGACATTATTATGCCTGCCTTCTCCAACCATATTCCAATACACCTAAAATATACATATGCCAGGAAATGGGCAGTAGCCCAGGCCCCAGCATTATATAAAAATCATGTAGGATGGGATGAGGACTCACCTCACCATAAAATACATCTGAAACATGAACCAACTGCACAACGGCAGTACCCAATAAAGCAAGAAGCTAAAAAACAGGTCAGGGAGATCTTAGATCAACTTGAATATCAAGGAGTGATTGAAACATGCACCTCCTCAATGAACAATCCTTTGTTTCCTGTCTCCAAACCAGACAATACATATCGTCTAGTTTTGGACTACAGACACCTAAACACTTGTTCTAAAACTTTTGCAGTGCAAAATGCACATAGCACAGCATTAATGAATAACATTGTGCGTAAAAAATATAAAACAACATTAGACATCTCAAATGGTTTCTTTTGTCAAAACATAGCACCTGAAAGCAGGTACTTAACAGCATTCTCCATAATGGGGACCCAGCGTCACTTTTGTCGACTCCCACAAGGGTTCAAGAATAGCCCAGGTTTATTCTCAGCGAGGGTAACGGAGTTACTACAAATTTATGACAATGAGGCATTGGCCTATGTCGATGATATTTATCTGACAGACGATGACCTGCAAAAACACTTGAACAGGGTGAGCACCATTATACTGGGTTTCGCCTCTGAGGGCTACAAGTTCAACTTTAAAAAGTCCAGAATTGCCCATCTCTATGTCCTATTTCTAGGATATGAGCTTTCAAGTGAAGGCAAGAGCTTGGCAGCTAACTTTCTAGAGAAATGTGCGCTGCTCCAACCTCCAAAAACACTAAAAAACTTACAATCAATCCTGGGTTTCCTAAATTTTGGAAGAACATACATTCTAAATTACGCAGAAAGGGTTAAACCTCTCTACGCATTAATCAAACCTGATTTTTCGATAAGAAACTGGACACAGGAACACGCAGAAATCTTGCGTTCACTCCAGGCGAACATGTTAGCAACAAATCACTTACAAACACGCGTAAGTCAACGCAATTTGGTGATCCGAATAATTTCGGGTCAATGTGGATTCACATACTTAACCTTCAATGAGGGTGAGAAAATACCAATAGCATACAAATCTCATTTGTACACACAAGCGGAAATGCGCTTCAGTTCAACTGAAAAAATTCTAACAGCAGTTCAAACCGCTGTAGCAAAAGAAAGAGCCTTAGCCCAAGGGAAACGCATTATTGTCGTAACCCCGGTACCAGCTTTAGAAGCTGTCACAAAAGCTAGCATTCCAAATGCTAAAGCATTACATCCAAGATGGATACAATGGGTTAATTCTCTTTCTGCAACAGATGTTGAATATGTTTTTGATCCAGATTTAAAAACACAAGCATTCCTGCAATACGAACATGAATGTCCTCTGCCTACTGAAATTCTGCCTCTCGATCAGTACGAATTCATAATTTACACTGACGGATCCGCACAGCCCGCAACAGGGAGTAAGCAAGCTTACAGTGCAGCGTGTGCAATCGTTAAAGGTCGCATGCGAAATGGCATCTTCAGACCTATGGTCACAAAAACACAATCTCTAGGAGATTGTACGGCTCAGCGAGCTGAACTACAAGCATTCAAACTGGCACTTGAAAGTACAGATCGAGAATTCCCCACACTGATAGTGTGCGATTCCTTTACTGTGTTCAGTCGTATAATGACTATATACAAAACTGGCTTGAAAATGGTTTCAAAGATGCGAAAGGTGGCACAATAAAGCATAAAATGCTTTGGGAACAAGTAGTTCAGTTGAAAAACGAACTACCAAAGGCTCACGTGATCCACACACTGAGTCATCAACGTGATGGCGTTCACGTTGCAGGAATTCATTGGCTGACGAAGCCGCAAAGGGGCTGTTCAGACGGCTTCCGTAGCTGCGATCACTCGTTCAAAAACAAAAATAGACGGTGAGATAATGTTGGCTGTCAATGCATCAAGCAAAGGCAGCAGTGCAGCGTTACCAAAAAAGTTTCCACTCAAGTACTCTTATGTAATTGATGCGAACAACGTTCCTTTTGCTCGAATCCCTGGAGTGGGGGATAGGGTAATTCCAAACATGGAGCACAGAGCAGCCTTGATTTATGAAACACATTTGGGGAGGGTCTGTCACATCAAGGGATCTCTAAAACAATTTTGACGTTAAAAGAGATGTACTGGTGGCCTGGAATGAATACAGAAATACACATATTCATCAACAACTGCTTAGACTGTAAATTACAGCGAGAGAGCCACCAGACACCATGCTGCGAATGCGGCAACCCAGTACAGACACCATTGTTAGACAGCATTAGACTATCTACGCACCTGCGTCCTACTGGACAAAGGCATTCCCACAAATACTGAATCTAGGTTCCTATGGTTATGGCCTCAGCGCTCGGCTGACGCTCGAACTGTTATAAAAGATTTGCGAGTCTTTATCGGCACATACGCAATAGGCACGCTACATTCTGACCAGGGTCCTGCGTTTAGCTCTAGGGCTTACAAAGAAGCCATGGCCAGTCTGGGCGTTGCATTGCGGTACTCCTCTCCATTCCATCCTGAGGAAATTCTGTTGTGGAAAGGAAAAACCGGGACATAAAGCAGTCTATAACAGCTAGGGTATTAGGTGCAGGTGATGGGTGGGTCAAACACCTTAGTGGGGTTCAACGCTCTTTGAATAATCTGCCAAGAAGTTCTCTAGGGGGGTCACTCCGTATAGAGGTCCTATTTGGGACAAGAATGTGGGTACCAGACCTTGAACACGTAGGCACAGTGGTGGAAAATAAACCCTTTGATATCAAAGATCGTTTGGCTGTTTTACAGGAACTAAACAAGTTAAGAATGAAACAAAGCAACGTATTCCTACAGCCAACCACCACTGGGGATCAACCGGCTGTCCCAGCAAGGCCTGTCTGGATTCCAAAAGTTGGGGATCTAGTCCGAGAAAAAATTGCGGACAAGAAGGAATTTGGACCTTCTTACGGACAACCAGTACCTGTCCTAGCAGTTCAAGGAACAAGAACAGTACTTCTGCCGCCCCTTGCTGGAAGAAAGGAGAAAAGATTTGTGTCCATCGACCTCATCAAACCACAGTATGTGGCCAATACTAAATAGTAGGCCTCGTGGACTCCGACCTAGTAGCAGACGCACTCCTCTCGCTACTATCCAAGAGGTTCAGAATGAAAGACTGATAACAATCGAGAATTCAACTGTGACTGATGGAGGACTAAGCAACAACGCTATGGAACTCATCCCTCTTGACCACCAAGTAACAGTTCGTCCAAATACACCTGTCTACACCAATGTAACAAGTGATGAACTGGTTCCAGTGATTTCTACAAATCCTGATGCAATTCCAACAATTGACAGAACTGCTTCTGGCTATTTCATTAACTTTGATACGTTCTCAGAAGATCCGAGTGAACCTGAAACGACGCCAGCATCATTGAAATTCAAGCAGCAAGTACAAGACTTTCTTCACTTTCTGAAAAAGACTTATTTGGTTTCTCCATGGATTGAACTCTGGATTACATCTGGACTTTTTGTTTTCCTGCTCTGGCTAGCTTTGGTTACAACTGTGAGCGTGCTTATAAGTGGCAGATACATCCATGTGAACACTGAAGGAAAAGGCGTGAACGTACTTTTGAAACCTCATAAATCTTCCCATCGTGAAGCAAGAGACTTGTCATCAGTGAACATCACAGCTGTTCCTATACAGGATGGTATAGTGTGGGACAAAACAGATTTTGAAATCTTCGGTCCGACGGAACAATTGAACATTCCACATTTGTTTAAAATTTCACTAAGTGATCTAATTACGTCCAGTATCTATTCAGATGATTGGGACTTTGAGACTGTGAATGACATAATGTTTGACCTAGAAAAATCTGCTGCATTTTCTAAACATGAATATTTAGAGGGTTCATCAGACTATGAACAAATGTATTGTTGTAACCACTATGGTCATCATTATTTGCATAAATCTGCATATCCAAGAAATGTGTTTATGTTTAACCAATGGGAACATTGTCCTACACCACCTAAAGGTAGTTCAAAAACATTTGCTAGTAAGTTTCCATATTTTTCAGGTTACAATACATCTGATCCAGAAATGTTTTACTATAAAAATGTAAACAAGACAGGACTGAAAATTATGTTAACAAATACAAAACAGATTTACTCTGCATTATTTAATGCCCAACTGTCTAGACAGGGTTTCGACTTTTGGAAAGACACAATAGACACCAAAACAGTCTGGGGTACTAAAGATTGGCAAGTGCAGGGGATAGAAGCTTTATTTTGAGCCTGTATCATCCCTGAACAAATAATGTTTTTGAATGAAACCATCCAACAAACATCTTGCCTTGGATTAGCCAAGATCAAAGAGATGAACACACCTTCTGTACCAACACCTGCCAGAGATAACGATACACAGGCAGTGGTGACAGTTGACAATATACTACAACTCAACAGATCTAATCCTGATTGGAAAAAATGGTTGATCTGGCCCACAGACACGAATAACTGTCAGGAAAGATTCCTGAATAAAACTCAGGGCTTTACTATTAATAGGCCAGACCCAAGATACGTCCAAAGACAACATCCGGGGGTAGTAACAACATACAGTGTAGGAAAATTATGCCTCGATTGGCTGCATAAGTCTACACTACAGGATGTGAAACAACACTTAACCTTACTTAAAAGGACGCAGACCTTAGGGAATTCTTGCTTGGACCAAGAAAACCGCGTCAAAAACGTTTCATATATGCCGGCATTTATGCTGCTTATAATGAAGCATGGAAAGTATCACAGATGGAGGCTGCAGAACGAATACGTGAACTTGATCGTATTAATTTAGAGAAAACACTCTCTGTGGTCGACAATGGGTTAACAACTTTGTCCTCCAGAATATATTCATTGGATGGCATTGTATCCTCTGCTATCGACATACTAGAACAAGATTTGGCGATGTTACAGCAAGGCCAGTCTCAATTACGTTCTATTATGTTATTAAGCTGGACGCTGCAATCTTTGCGAGCGGGCTATGTGCCTTGGCGTTTTATCAACACAACGGCTCTGTTTGCAGAATACAATCTAACTGATAAACAGATCGAACTGGCACAAAGAGGAGCAAAGTATACAGTGCTGAGCATTGAAAAACTGGAAAAGTTACCATTCACAGTGGCAGAAAAACCAGCTACAGAATGGCTTATTCATGGCAAAATAACATTACCTGTGAGCACTGTTCCCAATAAGCTGCGCGCATGCGCGCCCGCGCACCTCTGTTGCCATGAGCGCGCAGTGCCGTGTGTGGAGCGCGCACACAGCACATGATCCCGCAAGAGCTTTCGCGCCGCTGCTTTTAATAAAGCGAGCGGCGCGAACAGTATTTCCTGGGCGGAATAGACTAATTTGAAAAGACGACGAGGGAGCGGCAGGTAAGTCTTGCGGCAGCCTGGGGGATTATGGAGGGCACTTGCTTTATTCTTTTGTACCTAGAGTCCTCTGCGGGGCATATTGTGTGCTTTTGTTTAAGTATTCATGTTAATTGCAGCGCCCATCACGAGCTGCGATTAACATGAATACGTTAAACAAAAGCTCACAATCTGCCCACAGCAGCGCTTTTGTAACAAAGAAATTCTCAAGTCTACAAACACAGCGTGTAAAGCTCACGCAGTGTTTGTAGACTTGCTGAATTTCTCCTCTTAACAGAGCTGGGCTGCGGGGTGATAGTGTGACTTTGTTAAAGTTTTCTTGTTAATTGCAGCTCCTGACGGGCGCTGCAATTAACCTGAAAACTTTAGCTAAGTCACACAATCACCCCGCTGCCCAGCTCTATTAAGAAAAGATATGCAGCAACTCTACAAACACGGCGTGTGAAGCACACCCCTGTTTGTAGACTTGCTGAATTTCTCCTCTTAACAGAGTTGGGCTGCGGGCAGTGCTTAATTTGTAAAAATTAAGTCCCGGTGCTCACCTATTTCTTAGGAGGCAGCAGCCACTTCTTCCAGTTGTCCGCCCAACTATATTCCTGCCACCACTCAATTGTACCATTGTCGTGACCACTGTTTAAATGGACAATGCGAAAGTGTTCAAAATCTGTCCTGTGCTTTCACAGCGTACCTCGCTCAATTCAATAAGGAGCCAGCCGCCTGATGCAATTATTTAACGGGGCGCAGACACGCTGTCTAAAGCAGGCCAGGTGATAAATTAGAGAGCAGGGCACAATTATTTAGTGATTGCACAGGGCTGTGACATTAAGGCATGATAACATCACTAGGATGATGAACAATACACATTCATCATGCTTAAACCAGGGTGGGCCAGTCAGTGGAAGCATGCCACGCAGTCACCCAGCTAGATATATTTATTTTGACCCAGACAGAGGCATCGGATGATATCCGGAGCAGATTTGTAAAGATGTGTGCACAACTCCCATCCACACAGGAGTCAGCAGAAGAGTAACAGTGGGTGCTGTGATACATGCTGGCTCAATCTGATACTGGTGTGATACATGCAGTGCAAGAACACCCAGGGCACATAACATTTGTGTCCCCTACGCACATTCAACTCTATTTACATAGATAGGTGCAAAAACGGGCACAAATGTGAAAACGGTATTCATGGCGTCCTTTTATTTTGCATTTTATGTTTGCTGGGCGTTTTCACTACCACCTAAGAGCTAAAAGGTGCAGTATGTAAGCACACACAATTTGCACTCAGCTCACAAGCACTACCAATGCTGTTTTGCGCCTATTTGTATTTGATTACCAGAGGCAGGCGACCGGAATGTAAATTTGTTAACTTCGGCAAGTGAATCATGTGAAATACGAATGCACACTTGTGAAAACCGGGGTGGACGTCGTTGAACCATACCTTCACTATGATGTCATGCCAAACATGGCCACTGACTGAAGCGACAAGACAGCAAGAACATGTAGTTTCACACAGTTTGAATATTGGGAATTTTCTCCTAGCGGGCACGTGGGAGGAATCACTTCTTTACACCACGGACTGGAGGGCGCTTCACATCGTATAGGTAAAACTGAGACCTGTAAAGACTGCCCAGGGCAAGAAGTAGTGTCACACACAGGACCGAGAAACTGCATTCACAGCAGTACCCGCAAAGCGTGACAAGCAGCCGGCCAGCGCTGGGTGGTGCCAGGCTGGAAGGGAAAGGGGCACACATGGGATGCATGGGGGCCAGGTGCTTGTGCTTACATACAGCCAGGCCTCTTGGTGCCAGCAGGCAGTCGGACAGCCAGGTGCAGGCACAGGTCCAGCTCTGGCGGGAATTCCCCACCTGCGCATGGTAACCTCCAGCAGACGGGGAGCCAGTATTGAGACACACACAGCAGCTGGCATCGGGGTTATGATGAACCCGCTGGAGTGCCAATACTGGGGCACAGGCAGCTTCTGGTACCAGGGTGATGGTGAGCTTGCTGTAGTGAGAAGGAAGCATGCATCGTCCCGGCCCTGTGAATTACGTGCCGGTGCTGAGCACCGGAAACCACCGGCACAAATTAAGCACTGGCTGCGGGGTGATTGTGTGACTTTGTTAAAGTTTTCTTGTTAATTGCAGCTCCTGACGGGCGCTGCGATTAGCCTGAAAACTTTAGCTAAGTCACACAATCACCCGCTGCTCAGCTCTATTAAGAAAAGATATGTAGCAACTCTATAAACTTGGCATGTAAAGCACACCCCTGTTTGTAGACTTGCTGAATTTCTCTTCTTAATAGAGCGCAGCTTAGGGGTGATTGTGTGACTGTTATTAAACTTTTCTGTGCTGGGCATAGTATGCCACTTGACTTGTATTTTGCTGTTTCTGTCATTGCATCCAGATTTATGATACAACAAGTAACATCATACCTACAACAAGTTGGACTATTGGCTTTGTCAGTGGTTGGTTAGTTGCATAAGATAAATAAGCAGCAACTATGGCTTGTATATAATATTGAAAAAGCTTCCACTTAAAGCCCTGGTGACACCACGACAATGTTGCTGCTCCTGAGTTTCAAAAGAGAAGGAAATCCAGAGAGAAAAAGACTCTTTGAAGGATTTCCCTTCCCCTACAACGCTCACCTGGCATGACGTCATGCCGTAACTTCTCCACTAGTGAGAAGTGAGCAGTGTGAGCACGCTCACTGCTGTCACTGCAGTCCGGAAAAAAACGGACCGTCTGTGCCAGGGCACAAAACAGAGCCCGATAGAGACCCGTTTCGAAGCCCCCTTTAAAAAACTGCAGGTGCTCAGCACCGGTGTGACCTGGCCCACTTAGAGCCCTGAACGTAGTGTCCATCATAAGTCAACCACTGTCAGCTAGGAACATCACACAATCAGAATGTGAGAAAGGGCACGTTAGGTGCTGATTAACTAAGAGTCTAAATCTGCCAGTAAGCACATGAGACCTGGCACTACATGTGAGATTTGGAGACTACCAGGAGGAAATGTCACGAACAAGGGAGCTTTCTCGGTGGAAGCCAAAAGCTGCGGGAAGCGTTGGGTCTTCCATGCAGGGGGTCACTCTGGATATCCTCCATGCCAGTGCAAGACTAGTCCATTCATAGCACCCGGAGCCCGAGCTCGTGCCTGCAGGAAGTGGTTTGGAGAGTGTTGTAGGAAATGAGCAAGTGTTAGTGAAGAGAATACTCCCGACAGATGTATCAGTCATTTACACACTTGCAGCTGCCATCTGCTCAGACATGCATTTTGGAAAGATTCAAAATCTTGGCAAGGCCTAACCAGCCTTCCACCCTTCTTAGTTCATTCAAGTGAGCACGGTTACATAGAGCGAGCGTTTAGAAATGACAAGATGGCGAAAAAGTCTCCTTTAGAACCCCAACGTCGAAATGCAGAGATGCTACTTCTGAAGCCTTGCCATATCACACTTGCTGTCTTCTCTGACATATCTTTTGTCCTTTTTTCTTCCACTCCTCAGCTGCTCTCGCTGTTTCCTTCTCATCTTTTTCCTTTTCCTCATATCTGTCCCACTCCACATTTACCCACTTTCCCCTTCTCCCCCATCCCATTCTTGTCTCCATTTCCGTCTCGCTGCCTGTTCTTTGCTTTCTCTCTTACCGGTTTTCCATTCTCTGTTCTCCCTCCCAGTTCTCCAGACCCTCTGGCTGCCCTTCTCGTTCCGTCCCTCTCTTACCAATTTCTCCATTACCCCCTTCTCCATTTCTCATCTTTGCGCCATGACTTTTTTTCTCCTTTGTTCCTCTCTCCCCCTTTCTCCGCCACTAAATCCTATTTCTCACTAGTATCCTCTCGTTTCCTTCTGGCTGCTATGTTACAATTTTGAAAACATATATTACTATCCCTGAATATTAGATGGAAGCACATTTAGAATTTGGACCAGCGTGCCTCTGCAGTGTCGGTGACCTGGCCAAAAGGACATGAAAAAGCTGAAATTGGATCATAATTCAAAAGCTGTTCTGATCAGGGGCCCCAGAAATAAGTTTGGACCAGGGCCCTCAAAATCCTTAAGATATCCCTGTGCCTTTAGTTAAAGTTTTCATGTTAATCGCAGCACCCATCATGAGCTGCAATTAACACGAAAACCTTAACAAATGCACACAATCACCCCACAGCCCAGCCCTATTAAGAAAAGAAATGCAGCAACATAGCTGCCAAGGTTTCAAATTGCAAGGTGGGACGTTTTCATAATTTCACTGTAATTATTAGTGCCAATTGAACAGGGCAGGCTTTAGTGCTGGTGGCGCCTGGTGTGACAATGTTTGTTGGCGCCCCAATGACCACCTCCGCCATGGATACTCTCATTACCAACCTTAAACAGTGCCCCTCAAGTCTCCATAACCCCACTCTCTTTCATATTTATTTTGTTATTAGCGCCACTCATACCAGTGAAAGGTGTTAAGCACTTTACATTGCATACACGTTACACAGACACTGAATCAATGTATAGGAAATGTTACATCAGACAGAGGAATACCATTTCTCTTCTTAACAGAGCTGGGCTGCGGGGTGATTGGTTTTTCAAGCAAAAGTTTGGAGTAATATTTGGCGCTGCACACACACGCGGTCTGGTTCCTGGCGCACATAGCCATGGCTGCAGCGCACAGAGACCCTACACTGCCGCACACAGAGGAAAAAAATTAGAGGGAACATTGCCTGTGAGTACTTTTCAGTTTCAGTATTGCCTCAGACAAATGCAAGCAGGCAAATATGAAAGGTTGGGTAAGGAATACATTAAGACATCTTGGGATTTACCGTATACATATAGATGTTGGAGTGGGGATCGTGAAGTGTTTTTGAGCGGTACAAACTGTAAACTTTCACTAAGCGGTTCGCATATATGTCAGGACATTTCTTTACACGGGGCTTGTAATGGTTCTGTGGCAAATTTGTCTTGCCATCAGCAGGGTACACCAGCTGCTGTGATTAATCCAACGTTTGGACAACTTTCTAATGGGAGTTACCTCATGTTGAATGATCAGAGTTGCTGCGGCATGTTGCCAGGCATCCCATATCTAGTAACGGTCAACTCCAGGGTCACTTGCTGTATGCAAGTATTGTTTGCCCCAATAGACACAGTCAGGGAGTCGCCTCTATGGCCTTCGCTGAACGTCTCTGTTATAAGATTTGATACTTTGAGCAGAATGAAAGCCATGCTTTTACAGCAAAAAGTGCCTTTGACCTCGGCCAAAGAAACCTATGATCTACAAGTAGCAAGGACTTCGGCTGAGATACAGACTTTAATACGTACAAACTGCCCTATACATTTCGTAGAAATTATAACACGTATCTTCAACATGTCTGATACAAGTGGAATTATACATGTATATAAGAGCATCTGTACCGGTCTGTTAGCACCTTTCCAGGCAATACTCGGAATCATCCCGAACTTTGCACATTCGGTGTTTGGTGGCATACCATTAATTCTAGCACTTGTTGCCGGAATTCTATTTCTCTTCCTGCTATTGCGCTATGGCCAGCCTATTCGCAGACATCACTCCGAGCGAAATGGAGAAAGCTCTCCTTGAACGAAAGTGCCGTGAGCGAATAGTACAGCTATTGGGCATGACTCGTCTACGGGACCTTAATACAACTTGGTTCCTGTCATTCAGACCAATCTGGCAAGATTGCATCTTACCTGTTCTACGATGCCTGCTATGCGGTGAAGAATGCGTGTTGGACACTTGTCTAACATTTCCATCAGCAACGCCAACGGATGTCGATACTCTGCTGGTCCCGATAACGGCCCATGCTCTGTGTTGTCCCCAGAGGCTACCAATCCTGATGTCAGCATTCATTGAGATCTCACAGACGCTTCCGGCTGCTGCTGAGGTACGAGAAAGATCTACAGGCACACAGGTAACAACGGACGCGAACTTTGCTGCGGCACCCTATGCTGGAAGCGAAGCTTCACATCTCTGTGCAATTAATCTACTTCACGAGGTGTTCCAACTGACACCAACTACAGTGGACGATGTTTTGTCTATAGAAATAGATGATCTCATGTTTACACCAGACCCGTAAACTGACTCTGATTCAGCATACAGTGTTCCAGAGATGCAGTAACAATTTGGCCTTCATTTTCAAAAAAACTTGGAACTCTACCAAAATTGAACTTTTTCCCATTTTTTGAACGAAAATGGCACTACAATCTGCTTAAAGTAGAACTAGCCTTATAATACAGACTTCAAGGTACTTCCACGGACACTTAGTCATCTTGTGTGTCTAAAACAGTTCTTTAATTTTCATGACATGAAATGACTTTGATTTTTAAAAAACTTATCGATCATTTTCTGTCAAATGTAAATATTACTGCTTATTTCATTCCAATTGCATTTATTTTCGAACTTTATGCCTGAAATGAAAAGCATTTGCTTCAAATGTACAGTACCTTTTGCATTTTTTACTATGTTTTTTAATGCTTTTAAGAAATATTTTTAATTATGCGGTACTCCATTTTATGTTTAGCATTTTAAATGTTTAGCATTTTAGTATTATCGTACACACGAAAGTGGAGTGGGTGTTGTATTCCTCTTAGGGTGTCCATAAACGGGCTTTCTAGTATCATGTCCTTATATAGGCACAATTCGCCCTGCCCTTATATAGGCATAAAATCCCAGCCCTTATTTAGGCATTAACCGTGCACTCCAAATACAGGCATGGTCTCTGACATCCGTCCACCCTAACGTCACAACGAGTTCTTGAAGAACAGACCCTTAGGCTGCGGGAGTTTCCCTAGTCCAGGACTATTGATTTCTTCAAGGACTCATATATTATGCATGAACCATTATTCCTTAGGGGTTCATTCATGGCGTCTTCCGCTGTCCGACTCACGTCAATACTAACATTCTTAGGTGCTTCTCGGGTATAAATATACCTTCCCTAGCCCCTGTAAATCAGAGGAGACCTCGACTTCAGAGGAGCCCGTTTCCCGGCCTGACGCACTGAGAAGACGCTGTCATCCCTGCACGCAGAGAGTCCAGCTTCCAGTGATCTGACTTCCCTTGCGGGGTGTTGGAGTTCGAGTCTGGCAAAGAGATTCCTACCTCTCTCATTCTTCAGGTATGGAGCAGACTAGAACCTAGAGGGACTCTTGGCATACTAGGCATACTGGGGTTAGCGTACTCTTAGTATACCATAGTAAGGAATACTTCACCTACTTCATACCTCGTCCTATACCTAGGTTAGGTTAGGTACATTGGGGTAGAACTAGATTAGAAACGCATCATATGAGTACTCGCATTTTTAGTCTGTGTTATTTATGTAACAGCATATGTACTAAAAGATAATGCTCTCGCAGTATTATTTATTTCTACTGCTCACACTGTACATTATTTATCTCGCATACTGTCTTGTGATCGTAACAGCACATTTTACTTACACCAGAAACAAGACTGTTCAATAAATCTTTTATTGAAACGCCCGTCTATTTCTTTCTGTGTAACTTGGAGAAAACTAAGCATGCACGACTGAGCTGAGTGAAATAGTTATCTATTGTTTCCACGACTCTGGGACACGTTCTGATTCTAAAGGGAAACACAGTGGTCATGTTTTGCGGCTGCTAGAAACTACTCCCTTCTTGTTGTCAAGGAGTTTGTAGTGGCCTCTGAGCTAGCTGGCACAAGTAATTAAGTTTAATATACTCGATAGGGACATACTGACCTTAGTCCTATGTCAAACCTATAGGATATATTATTCCAATGCGCAGAGCCTATTAGGGAAATAGGAGCTACACTACAATACGTGATAGGAAGTCAGCCAATACATTTTTCTTTCCTGGCACGTATTCAACTGTATAGATGAAATCCTAAGGCCTCATAGACATCCTTGCTGTTCTGGCTGATGCCTTAAATAGGCTCTCAGTAGTCAAAGGTTTTACTAAGGGTTTGGGATCAGAGCGAACTTTGCAATCTCCACCCCAAATAAAAGATGTAAAATGCTCCAAAGCCCACGCAGGTGTCTCTTTTTCCATTACAGAAAATATCTCTTCTGCAGGGGACAAAGCACGAGAAGCATAAGCAATAATATTTTCCTTCCCCTCCAATTTTATCTGTGAGAGTACACCTCTGAACTCTTTGTTACTGGCATCAAGCATTACAACATTCTCCAACTCAGGATCAATGCAGCTCACAACTGGGGCTTCCTTAATGGCTTTTTTATGTCTTCAAATTCTAGTTTACAAGCATCTGTCCAAAGAAATTTCACTTTATTCTTCAACAATTGTCTTATGTTGAAAACCCTATTAGAAAACCCTCTTACAAATATAGCATAGAATTCAGCTAGCCCCAGGAATTATCTTACTTCATCCTTACTAGTTGGGCGTTGAGCATTTTGGATGGCCTCAACCAATGATGGCTTGGTGGTAACACCTTCTCTGCACAAAACATGGCCAAGGTACGTCACAGACTGCAATGCAAACTTGCACTTAGAATGCTCACCAGTCAAACCACTTCCTCCAAAATACCTAAAACGTCTGCCAACATGTTATCATGTTCAAGTCTGTCCTTTCCAAACACTAAAATATTGTCATTGAAGCACCTGACGTTCTTATGTTTGCCAAAAGTTGGAACATGAGTCTTTGAAAAATGGCAGCAGCAGATGCTAGCCCAAAGAGCATTCTTTTATATTGGAAACTCCCTATAGGGGTAATAAAAGCTGTAAAATGTTTACTCTCATCACTCAACTGTATTTGGTGATAAGCTGCAGAGAGATCAATAGTTGAAAAAAACCCTACATCTTTCACCAAAGCCAGGATTTCAGAAATTTTGGGGAGTGGAAATTTGTCTACCACTATATTATTATTCAAATTGCACACATCTATGCACAATCTAATTTTCCCGTTGCTCCGCCTCGCTACCATAACCGGAGAAATCCACTCCGAGGACTCAATGGGCTCAATTATGTATGCCGCCACATGTTTATCTAATTAATTTTCCACCTCTTCCCTAAAAGAAATAGGAATATTCCTTTCTTTCTGTACTTTGGGACACATCTTTTTTCAGAACTATACAATGCTCAAAATTCTTAAGTTTTCCAATTGTACCTTTGAAAACTTCTGGGAAATCTTTTAACATCTCCGCTCCAATAATTTCACCCTAACCCATTATCATGATGAGATCAGGGTTATTGGGGTTTAAAATAATATCCAGTTCTCCTTGATCTTTCCAACCCAATACAGAAGGACCCTTCTTTGAAATATATAACTTCCCGCATGACTTCCTATTAAACCTGACCACGAACATTCTATACCCAATTCTATCTATTTTCTCACCTGAAAATCCTTCAGGGTGAATGTCAGTTTCCAGTAACTTCTCTCCTAAAAGTTTAACAAACTTTGTTCTCCATATCTCTTCATTTACGTTAGTATAAGGGGAAGCAGAGTCTACATACATCTGCACCTCCACACCTCTAGTCGTCATCAGACTCAGGTTTTTTCCTTCCACCCACAACCTTGTCATTGACATTTAAGACAAACAGTTCGTTAGACTCAACACTTTATGCATCATTTTCAGAATCATAAATAGTGAGTCTCTTCACTTTGTCTTCTTCATCACTGGAGCTACCTTCATCCACACACTTAACTTTGTTACCTTTCTTTTTCTTACAAACCTTCACATAATGACCTATCACTCTACAAGCTGCACATTTTTGTTTAATTGCAGGGCAGAACTTACTGGGCGCAAGATGTGAACTACTATCACAGCGATAACAACTAAATGTCTCTTTCTTTTTACATTAAACCTGACTTTTAGTAACCTCCTTTTTTGATTTGCTCAACCCTTTCCCTCTAATTTTAGTTACAATCTACTCAGAGGTATCTTGAGATTCAGTCTTTAATGCCCTAGCACTGCGACTAGACAATTCTGCCTTTCTCACGATAGCTAAAATGTCTTTGAGATCAGCATCATCATTTATCCATAACCTTTCCTGGATAACTGGTTCCTTGGTATGCATAACCACTTGATCCCTGATAAGCTGCTCCTGCAAATGATCAAATTTACAACTGCTTGCCAGTTTCTTAAGCGCAGCCACATACTTATCCACTGTTTCATTAATTTCCTGTTTCCTCCTAAAAGAACAGTTTCTTAAAACCATGGAGGCGGTTTTTAGTTTTGCACAGAGGGTTGGTTCTAGGGTGCTGAGGGACCTGTTAAAAATGTATCAGGCTAAGTGTATTTCTCAGCTACGATACGGCAGTGAGGTATGGGGGTATGCCAAGTTGGATCGGATTCAATCGGCCGAAAATAATTTTCTCCGTAGAATGGCACAGGTTCCGCATTCTACCCCAGCTTTTTCTGAGCAGGCGGAGCTTGGGCTTGCACAATTTTCGGATCTGCTATCCCTTAGTCTGCTCTTGTGTTGGATTAAGGTTTGTGTATGGCGGAACTGGTGTTAAACCAGTTGATCCTAGCGGGCTGCCTGGCTTTTGATCGGGCATATAGAATACAATGGATAGCCCATGTCGAAGCAGCTTTTACCCATATAGGTAGGTCAGATATTTTTGATAACCCCACCTCTCTCTCGGTACGTGAGCTGGGGTGTGTCAAAAGGTTGTTCTTAGAACACTCTTACCTGAAGAGAGAGTGTTTAGAGCTTCAGAAAACATAAATTCGGGGTCACATGCTGCTAAAAACTGTACAGGGATTGGAGCAATATCTTGCCAAGGTTCACTCACAGCACAATAGGTTCAACCAACTGCTTCATCTTTTGGCATCTCCTTGTGGGTACGGCTGAGGCACGGGAACCCTGCGGTTTGACAATACGTCTCCATAGAATATGTTGCATTTTATAATGTTTTGCTCTTAATATAGCTGGCCGAGGAAGCGATTTTTAATACCCCTGTTGAAATCTCTGAATTTTAATCAAGTTAGGCCATCTTTGATGTATCTTCAGATGCTTCCCACTGATCATGTTCTTTTGACTGTTTTATCTTTTTTACGAGCAGCCCTGGGGTCCAGAAGAACGATACTTGATTAATTGCCCCTTTACTCATTTCTGTATGTGCAATTTTATCTTTGTATTTAATGCTTATGAACTTGACAGTGAAGTCTTTGTTTTGTTTTGTATTCTTTTATGGTGATTTTATCAACCGAATAAAGATTTTAAAGTTAAGTTGTGGACTTGTAAGATAGACAGCATCTCTGACTGGGAATGCGGTCTTCAGGATAAACAGGAAGCGGTGCATATAGGAGCACAATTTGGTCCTACATGGACATCGTCAAATTGATCAGAGCCCACGTTAGCTGCTCTGCAACTCTTCACGGAACAATTAGGGGACATTCGCCCCTTCCAAGTTCACAATAGGAGCTGCCTTCACGAAATAGGCTCAACAGTCATTTGCTTTCTCAAAGTTGTCCCTACCGTGCGGATTTGACTCTCCACAATACCAGCCAACTCCTGGTCATTACAGTACTGATGAGACCCTTGTATCCCCTAAAGGGTCGAAACACCGTCGACACATGTACAAAGACAGACTGTTTTCCATAATTGTGATACACTGATTAATTTCATGTGCCCGTGATTGTACTGAGTATAAACTGCTGTCTCTGATAAACAACAACCAAAATACCATTGATACTCACATTTTCCTTCACCATGTTTTCCTTTGTTCGGTTGTGGTTTTCTTTACACCTGGGGCCATATGTATCAAGCATTTTCGCAATCGCAAACACTGCGAATCGCTAAATTTCAGTGTTTGCGAATGCAAAAATGACTTTTGCGATGTATGAAACGGAATCGCATCGCAGAATTGCGAATCGCAAAAATAGCGATTCGCACAAATGTGCGAGCACGATTATGCGAATATTTTATGCGAATTCGCATATTGCTGTACGCGATTTGCGAATTTCGCAAATAACGTAATCGCAGATAGCGAATTCGCAATGAGATGTACCAAAAATTCGCTATCTGCGAATTAGCAAAATTCGCAATTTAGCACCTCGCAATTACCACCAACTCAGAGCAGGTGGTAACCAGGTGCAACCCATATAAGCTGGCCCAAAATGCAACAGGGGCTTTCACAATGGCTGCGCTGTAATCATCGCTAGGAGGCTGAGGATCAGAGCTGCTGGCCAGAGAAGGAGACGCAAAGAGAGGATCTTCAGTGCACGCATCACCCTGTTCCAGCAAACAGAGGAGCAGACCCATGAAAAGTACAGGCTGCACCCAGACAGCATCATGGATCTCATTGAGGAGCTAAAGCCCATGCTGGAGCACCCCCACACGCAGGACACGCACCATCCCCACCCATGTGCAGGTCCTGTGCTCACTGCACCTGCTGGCGTCTGGGAGCTTTCAGGGGGTGATAGCAGCAGCAGGAGGGGTGACACAGAGTAGCCTGGCACGCCTCTTTCACAGGTTCCTGGATGCCATGATGCAGAGGTTGCAACACCACATCCATTTCCCTAACACGCAGCAGGCACTTGACCAAACCAAGCAGGGGTTCTATCAGATAGCCCAATTCCCCCATGTAATTGGCTGCATTGATGGGACCCATGTCGCCCTGTCCCCCCCCTCCCAGACAGAATATGTGTACAGGAACAGAAAGTGTTATCATTCCCTGAATATCCAGGTAGTTTGTAATGCCACCCATGTCATCACGGACATAGTTGCGAAATATCCTGGAAGCACCCATGATTCATTCATTTTCCGCCACAGTGGGCTACACCGTCGCCTCTTGGCTGGGGAGTTTGGTGAGGGCTACTTGCTAGGTATAAAATGGCTAACATTCACACATACAGTTGAGGCCTTGAGTGGGATGACAGTGTGTAACCCATTTCATTTGCACCCTGCAGGGGACAGCGCGTATGCAGTGAGGGATTTCATCATGACACCCTACTTGAATCCAGCCACTGCTGCGGAGCGCCGCTACAACAACGCCCACAGGTCGACCCGTAGTGTGATTGAAAGGACTTTTGGCATCCTAAAGAGCCGATTTAGGTGCCTACACAAGAGCGGAGGTGCCCTGCAATACAGCCCGGAGACCTGCTGCAAGATAGTGGTCGCATGTGCCATGCTGCACAACATAGCAACCAGGAAGGGCACCCCAGTGGAGCTCAGCGAATCAGAGTCATCCGATGAGGAGGGACCGGCTCCTCGTGCAGGACTAGCAGGTGGTGTTGGGGCAGCTGCCGGACGGCAGAGGCGCCAGGAGATCACGCACAACTATTTCTAGGTGAGTAATAATGACAGTATGCTATGTATTGGTGCACAACTGTGTTTTTATTCCATTTGGTGCTAGTACAATTCTGGCACACAGCCTGGCGCACACCTAATGTGTGTGAATGATATTTGCAACTGTTGAATTCACAATGCAAAGGTGTCCTAGACACTTCAGTCCACAGCAATGTGTTAAGTCACCCATGGCCATGCTTCCCTGATGCCACCTTATCTTCTGCGTGCACGGCTGCTTGCACCTCGCTCTGGGTGCCCACTGCTCTCCCCGGGTCATCCTGGGTTCTCCCCTGCCTCACGCTCCGCCGTCTGACCTCAGGTACTGGTGGTGTAATGCTGCTGCGGCTTGATTGGTCTTCACTGTCCCCTGTGGGCAGGGGTCCTGTCCCACCTGAGCCAGCCGCCTGCATCAGTTCCACAGCATGTGTCATCTGCACCAAGACCTTGGCCATATCCTGGCTGTTATGTGCCATTTCTACCTGCATACTGACACACCTACGTGACAGCAGGGACGTAACAGTGCACAGGCGGTTGACCGCCTTGCTGTATGTGTCCATGCGGGCGTTGGATCTCCTCTGCATGGCACACAGTTCACGTATGGCACCAGTCATTTCCCTCATCTCACCCCTCATGTTGCTCATGTGATGGTTTAGGGTTTGGAACTGACGCTGCATTGACCGCATTGATTTTACTTGCAGCCGCTGCACCATTCACCATAGTGCCCTCGAGGCCGGAGAACACGGACTGCTGCTCCTCATCACCAGCACTGGTGGACTGCCTTGCCCTGCGTCTGTTTCCTCCTCCTTCCCTCTGGTGGTCAGGGGACTGTTGCCTGTGTGGGACTGTAAGCTGGGCCTGGCCTGCCTGGGATTCGTCTCCGCTTCCCTGTAGGTCTGCCTCCATCTGTGGTAGTGGTGGCACGATGTTGCGTTTTCTGCATGCAACAGGGATTTCAGGGGTCTGTGCCTCCTGCTCCTCCTCCCCTGCCTGCTCATCAGTGACATCTGCCTCCTCATGCCCTGCACTGCCCTCCTGCCTTGCCAGTGGTGCTGTGAAGACAGAAGCACAGACAATATTTGTAGTGTACTCATTCTCATTTTGTAAGAGGTTAAATCTACTTATTTTTGCATTACCTACATCCTGTCTGCCTGTATTTTGCATTCCCTAACTCACTGTCACTGTTACTACCTTGCTGTGTCTCAATACTACACTGTTTGGTGCATGTGACTACATCTCCCATGATGCATTTCAGGGTGTACACAACACCATGTACTGGAGTTGAAAAACTGTTTGGTTGCTGGGGGCTCATAACTGTGTGGGTGCTGTGGTGGAGTGGAAGGGGACAGATGGCATGCATCTTACCTTGACTGGTGGTGGGTGGGTCGGAGCTGTCCAGGTCAGCCACTCCACTGACACTCTCCGATAGCAAGGTGGACTCCACCAACTCCTCCTGGGGCGTGGACTCTGTAGCACTGGATGTGCCGCCCCGGTCTTCTTCGCCTCAGCCAACCTGGTTGCCAGCTTTTCTTTAGATCTCAGCCGCATATCGTACCAGCGCTTGTGCAGGTCCTCCACAGTGCGGTGGGTTACACCTATGGCATTCACCTTGTCCTGTATGGCATCCCAGATTTTCCTCTTCCTTGCCTCTGGCACGTTCAGGGCTTTTTTCCCAAATAGGAGCTCATGGCTGCCTACCATCTCCTCTATCAGGACTTCCTGCTCCCTGTCACTGAATTTGGGTTTTCTCTTCCTTCCTGCCTCCTCCTTCTCCTTCTCCTGGGGATTCATTTTGCCTCCCTGGATGTCAGTGCAGTGCTCTTCCACTCTCCCCTCAGGCTCTGACTGTGCTTCTGGCAATCAGGTGCAGCTGTGCAGTCACACTTCCTGGTTGTGATGTCATCAAGCTGCACCTGAATGGCAGATTCCCCATTTTGCGATTCCTTATTAGCGAATTTCGCAAATAAAGAATCGCAAATTGGGATTCTCAGAATTATTCTGCGAATTTAGGCGAATCGCTAAATAATTGCGATTTTCTTGATACATCGTATTTTGCGATTCTCACAATGCGATTCGCAAGATTTCGCATTTTGAGAATCGCAAATTCCGATTTTCATACATATGGCCCCTGGAGTCTACTCATTCTTCTTCGCCTCTTTTTTGAGAGAAACTCTTTATTGCTCACAAATTGTTTTTTTCTTTGATGACTTTCTTGAAAATACATCAATTTCTTTCAAATAAAGCTCGGTTCCGCTGAATTGTAGCTATTTATAAATACTGGCTGTGTTTCAATATTTACTACAACCATTTATCAAATATCAATGTTGATGGAATTAAGAATATTGACATAAAGATTGATTCTACACAGTATGATCTGTGCAACTATAACTTGTTTTCAGAAATGAGTTCCAGGTGAACACTTGTTCCAAGGATCACTCCTCAAAAACATTCACATCTCTACTGCCAGGCGTTTTAGTAATTTCCTCATACACTTTCAAACCCTGTGGCCCCCTCTGAATGTAAACAAATCTTTTTGCATGCGGGTGCCAGTTTTCCATTTTTATCAATAGTGTCAAGGAAATTAAAGAAGTAAGCTTTCCACTCCACCCATTTCATACAAGGTCTCCCACCCTCTGGCGGTGGCTGTAGTGAAAAATTCTGTGTAGCCAAAGTGATGTTTGAAAGACCAAAAAAAAGTTACAGCATCCCTTCTTCACCCAGAGGTAGGATTAGTTCGCTGAACTTGTGGTAACTACTTGCAAAGCCCTGGATAAGTGTCCTTGCTTCACCCAAAGGGACTAGTTCACTTTTCCAAATATTCACCCTCGAACCTTGAATTTTAATCGACTGCCCCAAAAGCATACAAAATCCTGGACAGTACTTCACCTAACTCTGGAATGATCAAGTTCCGGACGGTATTCAAACAGCCAACACTTTTGAAGTAAATATGATTCACCGTATGCAGCTCGAATCCTCTGCTTACCAAAAAGTAAACAAAGATGGCAGCATGTCACATGCTGCGTGACCCTGCAACACGACCCAGCGTTAGGTACGATGTGTTCCACACTGCTTAAATTCCTCCAGTGACGTAGACCCTCAAAGCAAGCGCTCCACCTGCAGGTGTTCCACACATCGGTACGTCACACTCAATTGGCTGAAAGAAATCCAGTGATGTTAACAATACTTGCAGGTGCTTCACCAGCAGGCGTTCCACAGGGTGGAGGACTGGCGCACTTGCCACAAGCAGAGCATTGGTGTCCCTTCAAACGATGTTGGTACCAAACCACGTTGAGGTTCCTCAACTCCATACTGGTAAGCACTGGTCCACTTGCCTGGAACACATACCTGCCACTTAAATGGAAAAAGCTTCCTTGCGCAAAGTTTTGTAGTAATTGACTCCAACTCATTGTAGTTTAAACAGTTTATTTCCAGTGACTACACAGCTGGCAGGTCCAAATATCACTAGGTCCAGCAGTAACTGACAATAACAATTCCAACTCTTGAACATCAACATTCTGAGAATGCACACAGCTCCTATGACATCGTAGAATCTAACAAGGCAGAGGCAAACCAAGCAGACATAATATGTAGCACTTCATGACAGCATATGCAGTAAGCACAACATACATTCCCTTCTGCATGAAAAAAAAACAAGAACCAAAGAAAACAAAGGGGAAATAAACAAAAAGGAAAAGAACACAAAATACAATGGTAAATATTAAGGGAACCCTAAGATCACTCACGGAATCTTTTAGGAGTGACTATGACCCTGGAACTTCTTCTAAGTTCACCGAACCCGGGTAGATCAGTCATCTGACTACCCGCGCAGTCATTAGACACACCTCCACTTTTGTGGCAATTGGACCTTACTTTAACATTTTTGGAAAGATTCCACCAATGGCCACCCTCCACCTGAACAGCATTACTTCCAATCCTCACAACTGTGGTGGGTTCACCATATTTCCCTTTCCCTTTCTTGATGTGAACAGGAGACTTAGACTTAATCCGAACAACATCCCCCACAACCACAGGAACAATTTTAACACTTTTTTGGGTCAATTTGGTATTCTCTTTAACTATGTCCATGAGTTTCTCCACATTAGACTCTGATTTAAGCCATTTACTCATCCATCCGGGCCTGAAACTAGTATTTGCCCTTCTACCCCTTAAAAGTTCAAAGGGCGAAACTTTCGTAGAAGAATGAGGCGTGGTCATGTAAAACCATAACATACTTTCCAAAGACTTGCCAACATCATGGTTTCCAGCCACTACCCATCTGATGCACTCACCCACCACACGATTCATTCTTTCCACAAGACCATTTGTTTGTGGGTGACATAAAGAACTCTTTAAATGCTTCACCTAACACGAAGCTAAAAATGCCTCAAATTCTCTACTCACAAACTGAGTTCCATTATCAGAAACGAGGAACTCAGGGAATCCCTCTCTCATGCATACCTCTCTCAGAAACGCAACTACACTCACAGTATTGGCTTCTCTGACCATCTTTATCTCTGGCCACTTAGATGCATTGTCCATAAGAACTAAAATATACCTGCACCCAACCGGCAAAATTTAAAATGGGCCCATAACATCAATACCCAATTTGATCCAAGGACCAGAGGGACACTCGCCCGGCAATAATGGTGGTGTCATTACTTTGAATGTTTTTTCAGAGGCGCCACACACAGAACAGTTTTGTACTAAGTCATTTATCTCCACATCCATACTTGGCCACCGGAAATCTTCCTGGATACGACGTTCGGTGAGTGTCGCACCCAAATGCACCTCGTGAGCTTTCCTGTTGATAATATGTCTGATGGAATGCGGTGGAATGAGTTTATCATATCTCAAAAGTAGGCCATCCTCTAGAGAAATTTCAGGTTCCACTTTGCAATATGGTTGTAAAAGAGGGGGCAACACTTTTTCTCTGGGCCACCCCTCTCTCACCAACTCACATACCTGTTGGAGAAGATTATCTTCTCTCAAAGCTGCTCTCCAGTCCTCTTCAGAACCCACATTAAGATCAGGAATATCTATGGCAGCCACAAAACAATCCTCAGCATCCTCATCACACATCTCTTTGAAATCTATCTCTTCACCCTCATCTTTATTTTGCGGAAAGCGAGAAAGAAAATCTGCCCTACTATTCTTTCCGCCTGAAATATGAGAAATATCAAATTGATATTGCAGCAATTTACTGACCATCCTCGTTATTCTTGGTGTACAACACTTACTGGAACCAGAACCCAGAATAGAAACTAGTGGTTTATAGTCGGTAAGTAGCTTGAATCGTTTTCCCCAAACATATGGGCGATACTTCTCTATAGACCACAAACAAGCGAGCAATTCCTTTTCAATAACAGAATATTGTGTCTCTGCATTCCTTAACACCCTTGCCGCAAATGCTACAGTGTTTTCTTTATCCCAACAATTTTGAGTGAGGATCGCCCCCAATCCTACCTGGCTGGCATCAACAGCAATGCAACAAGGCAAGTTAGGATCAAAGGGTTTGAGAGCCCCACTGTTCTTTAAAATAGATTTAACTTCATTAAAAGCATAATTACACTCCTCAGACCACTCAAACTTGATTCCCTTCTTGAGTAAATTGCTGATGGGTCGAACGATAGACGCAAAATTGGGAATAAACCTTGAGTAATACTCAAACAGACCAAGCAGAGACTTAACGCCGGTCTTGTCTTTAGGTATGGAAGCATTGGAAATAGCTTCAACGAGTCCTTGTCTGGGCTTTACTCCTTCTTGTGATAACAAATTACCAAGATATTCAATTTATTTACAGAGAAACTTGCACTTCTCAGTCTTGAGAACGACACCATTCTTTTCAAAAATGTTGAGCACTTTTCGGAGAACCACATCATGTGAAACATTGTCTTTGGCATGGATCAACACATCGTCTTGAAAAACAAGCACTCCACCATCTACTAAGAGGTTTTGCATCACTCTTTGAAACACTGACGCAGCGGATGCCAAACCAAAAGGTATCCGTCGGTATTGAAATGTCCCAAGAGGAGACACAAAAGCAGTGAGAGAGCGTGAGTCGGGATGTAATTCTATCTGTGGTAGGCACTGGCCAAGTCAAGTTTGGAAAATACTTGGGCACCCTTAACACACGCAAACAGATCATTGATTTTCGGTAAGGGGCGAGAATCAACCCAGATCTCCTTGTTTAGCGACCTCAAATCCACTCACACGCGCAGCTTCCCACATCTCTTGCGAGCAACCACCAAAGGGGACAACCACAAAGATGATTCAGTGAATTCTATGATACCCTTGTCACATAAACTCTTCAGTTCTTTGTTGAGATCCTCTCTTACACTGAAAGGGACACCTCTGAGCTTGTGTTTGACTGGAGTGGCCACGTCCCTAACAATGATTTTGTTTTTGAAACCAGATATTTTCCCAAGTGTGTCGCCGAAAACAGAGAGAAATTCTCTTTTCCACTTCATGCCCTCTTCCTCACAAGTGACAACAACACTTGTTCTTTGGTGCCTGGCCTGAGTATCATCCCAAACAATCCCTGATGGAACCACCCAAGAATGTTAAGCCCCTTGACAGCAACATAAATTTGACCTCTGATCCGTCTCCCTCTAAACATCAAAACATCCTCAATGAAACCAAGGAGTTCTATTTGGCGCCCTTCATATGAGACGGGAGAATGATCAGGTGGAAACAATTCTCTGTCACCCCATGTCTCGACAAACAATTTCTGGGGTATCATGGTGATTCTGGCACCAGAATCTACCAATAAGTTGAGTTTTTGTCTCCAACACACACTTCTACAATAGGGTCGACACATGAAGAAGGGTCCCCTGCAACAGGTTCATTCAACATGTTTTTTGAGGGATTGTCCTCATCCATGACTTCAGAAATGATTTCCGAATCAGAGTCGTCTTCAGACTCTACCACACACGCAATGGCTTTCTTTTGTGATTTCCTTTTAAGATACACCTTTGCAAAGTGGCCCATTTTTCTGCAAAAGTTGCACATAACATTTGCAGCAGGACACCTACCTCCTTTGGGGTGAGGAGAATTTCCACACCGGAGACACATATTGTTAGGTATACCAATGTCTACTTTATGTTTGGTGCTCATGGACCCATTATTCTTAACAAATCTTTGTTTCTGTTTATTGCTTTCCACAACCACATTCACACTTTCCGATGGTTTGTCATCGAGTTCTTTCACCGAGACTTGTGATATTTCAATACTTTTAGCTACTTTGATGGTTTCATCAAGTGACGGATTACCCATGGCAAGATGTTTTTGTCTAATATGCTTATCCTTGCATTGACAAACGAATTGATCCCTGATAAGCTGATCAGTAAAATGTTCAAATATGCAGACCGATGCTAATCTTCTTAAAACAGACACATAAGCATCTACATCTTCTCCTTCTGACTGTTTCCTCTTGAAAAACTTATGTCTCAAAACGATAAGACTTGGCTGTTTGTCAGACCTAGCTTTAAGTTTGCATACAGTTTCTTGATATTCATCAACATTTTCCCCAGCCTCAAAAGGTATGTCAGGTAAATGTTTAAAAATTGACCTGCCCTCAAAACCTAATGAGTGGAGCAATAAACTCTTCATTCTTTCAGCACTAAATCTAAGAGCGCCAATGGCCCCTAAATACGTTTCAAACGCATCAAACCAGACCTCCCATTTAACAGATGGTTCGCCAAGAGTGTCAAGGAAAGCTGGGGGTGGAGTAACAGCTTGCATAGTACACATATCAGTGAATTAAAAACGATAGCAATATAAATTGTAGTACTGAAATAATAATATACTGTAAAATAGAGGTTAAGCAACTTGTACAGAACATACAGAAGCACAAAAGTAAAGTAAAATTTTGCTGAGTCAACAAGTATGCAAATAGGTTTGAGTTAAATAGAAAATAAAATGTTATATGATATCATGAAAGTTTTAAGTGTGTGAATCACTGATTTGTGGATTTGTGATCCACAAATAGATGAATAGCAGGGTGAAAGTGTGTGAATCACTGAGATCCACGTTTAAACTTATTAACAACAATCCAAGAAGTATGTGAAAAGAGGTGTGCGAATCACCGGGACTCGCGATACTCACGGCTGGTAAGGAAGCATAACCTGTAAGTAGGGTTGTTATCGTAACGCTTGCCGAGTGAAGACGAGCTGGTGGTGATAGTAACTAGGGACGCTGAAAGCGTTTGCTGAAGAGCGTGCGTAGCGTAGCGTTGTCTGAAGTGCACGCATGCGCCTTGCGTGTGTGACACTCTCTGGCGCGAAACGAAAGCCCAGGCGCTAGCTGAAACGGCAAATTGCCACAAAATGCCGAAAATAACGTCTAGAATTGAGGAAGTTGGCCCCAGGGCATCACGCTTGCCTGAAAGGGGAGAAAACTTCAAAGAGACATCGGCAACAGTGACTTCATCAAGATTTCGTCGAGACTTCATTGCGATCCGGTCGAGCACCGTGCGAAGCGGCTTCCAGGAAGAGACAAATCCACACGGGGAAGCAGCTCCAGAACAAATGTGAACAAAGGTAGGGGCAAACAGCAGTAATACTTAACGTTGAGCTGAAGGCTGTTGCGTTTGGAAGTTCACAGCGTGTTGAGGCGTGCTTAAGGCTGGATCACGCTGAGGGTTCTACTGTGTAGTCAAATTGTTGCCATAAATTTAGTAGTAATCGACTCCAACTCGTTGTAGTTTAAACAGTTTAATTCCAATGACTACACATCTGGCAGGTCCAAACATCACCAGGTCCAGCAGTAACTGACAATAACAATTCCAACTCTTGAACATCAACATTCTGAGAATGCACACAGCTCCTATGACATCGTAGAATCTAACAAGGCAGAGGCAAACCAAGCAGACATAATATGTAGCACTTCATGACAGCATATGCAGTAAGTACAACAAGTACACAAATGCCCCAACTGCACTTTGCTGAAATCTCGTTCCATCCATGAGGTACAAAATATTTATTTTACATGTCCAAATCCAACTCCGTCTCCAATAGCCAAAATACTCCTTTTTTCCAAAGAAGTCGTGGGTTCCTGGGTGTTTCAACACCACTTATCGCCAAATTGTAAAGATGGTCCTCGCAGTATCAGAGTAAACAAGATTTATTCTCAGTTGAAACACCGGAGTACAGAGCGGATCCAGGGCTCAGCTTTCCTTGCTCCGTTTATCCAACGTCTTCTCATCCTAGCTACAACCGAAACTAGAACCCGGCAGAGGCACGCACAGAAAACACCTCAATACAAATATTAACAATATACATGACATCACGGAATGAATACATGCGATATACATGACATAACAGAATGAGGACCTGCAAAATAGTGCATTATGTATATATTAACATAACAGTGGGCGACATAAAGTCCCTTTCACCTTCTCCTGGAGCCTAATAGCCTGGGACCTTTATCTCTGATGCTTCTGGGTCTCAGGATGGCATGGAAGTCTGCTGTCCCCTCCTAGAAACAAGATGATGGGCATGGCCCCACCAAGTTCTCAGACAGCAGCCCAAGCTCCGTTTGCTCAGGGTCTGCCACTCTAGGACCTTTTATTTTCCAGTCCGCTGACCCCTCCAGTAGCTGGGAGAGGAAAAAGAGTGCCAAATTAAACATGGTTGCTATGTTGGAATGGAACTGGCATCTTACATTCAACTCCATACCAGGCTTGGCCACGCCACCTTGAATGACTACCTTTTTGAAGGGTAGCAGGAGTGGGACTGGTGGAGATAGCAGAGAGGTGCCCTAGTCGAAACCTATGTATGAGTTTTACAATTGTGGGGCAAAATACCACATGAAGTTTTGCTACCCAAACTTCTCTGAAGCCGCAGATGTCTAACTTGCGTTTCAATCTGGAGGAGGGTTGCGGAAGTAGTGATGGTCTCTGACGATGGCTTGGAGGGCAAGAGCGGTATCAAGCCTCAACTGCATAGCTCCTAAGAGCCAGGGTTATTTACAACTTGTCTGGGTGGAAGGCTCCAAGATAACTGCCATCCAGAACCAGAGCCACCAAATTGTGTTTGTAGTCCATGCGTTAGTTCTGTCCAATGTCATTCCTTGATTCTGCTGCTATAGAATGACTGTGAATGGTAGGGGTTTTAAGTAAACGGTCACCAATGCAGAGCTGCAGAGAGAGGGGAGAGCCTAGAGAGGTCCCTGGTGGCCAAGTGGCACAACATCAAAGATTGGGCTTTGGGAAAATACTTTAGAGGGTGGGGCTGGTGGGGGCTTTGACTATGAGAGCAAAGGCTGCTACCGTTCAGGAAAAAGGATGTTTCCACCCAGAGAAACAGTGGTGTCTGTTGTTGGTTTAATTGCAACAACTACATCTGTGACTCAGTGTGAGCGGTCTATCTTTCTGTCCGCAGGAGGATTTAAAGCTTCCAGCAGCGGGCCAGTTATTAAATCTAGGAAGCCTCCTAGAGTTTCAGGTGGTGCTTGATGCTGGAGTTGCTGGAAAATCTGAATTTGCAGAAGCTCAGGTATTGTGTCTACTCGGTTGGAGCCGCGCCAGGATACCCCGCCACAATCAAAAAGAATGGGAAGTTGGTCCCTTCCCAAACGCTCATGAAGATGGGTTTCAGTTGAGCAAACCCTCCTCTCTGGATCCTGAAGTCAGAAGAAGGGTGGTAGTCCCCAGGCATACCAGAATGTTCGTATGTAAATGACCCATAAGGTTCCTTTGTATGGACACGTCCAGCTAAACAAGATCAAGGGGAGACTTTCCTTTCAGCTGTATGTAAGAAAGTACCCTCTTTTTGCATGGTTGCCCCAACTTTTTGCATAACTGCTGATATACTTTGACTGAGTGTGCCCTGGGTTCCTGCCAACCAGGTACCCAGGGCCTATGTTCTTTCCCTAAACTGCATTGAAACTAAACGCAATTGACACTCTTTGGCCACATGTCAGTCCCTTTTAAATGGTACCACAGGTACCTAGGGCACTGTGGCAAGGGAAGACCTCTAAGGAATGCAGCAGTTATTGTGCCACCCTAAGAGGCCCTGTACCTTTACTCACACACACTGCCATTGCAGTCCGCGTGTTTTGGTGCAGAACAAAGTGAAGAGTTGACATGGCACACATCCCTGTGTGCCATGCCTACAACCCACTGCCCTGGCATAGGTGAGCCACCCCTCTAGCTGGGTGCACTATACCAGTGGTGAGGGTACAGGTGCATGAGCCCTGTACCCCTACAGTGTCTGAACTAATTCTAAGACATTGTAAGTGCAGTAATGCCATTAAGAGTATATGGTGCTGGGAGTCTGTCATTACGAACTCCACACCACCATAATGGCTTTACTGAAAACTGGGAAGTTTGGTATCAAACTTCTCAGCACATTAAACCCACACTGATGCCTGTGTGGGATTTAATGAAAAATGCACTCAGAGGGCATCTTAGAGATGCCACCTGAAAAACGACCCAAGTCTAGTGTCCTGGCTGAGTGGCTGCTCGCCAACTGCCACCACCAGACATGTTTCTGGACTTGCCGCTCTCAGGTTTCTGAAACAATGCACATCCAGGGATGAGGTGCCAAGCCTCCTCCACCAGGATGGGCATGCTACCTCAGCCCTTTGTTACTTCCAGCAACTGGCTCCCACCGGTTCTGACCCCCACTTTGAGTGGGAGAATCGGCGGGAAAACCAAGTGAGGAAGGGAGGTGTGCCCACCTTTGCCAACCCCACCCCTCAGATGGGGGAGGCGAGGTGAAGCACAACTCTCAGTCCCCCCCATCTTGCAAATGGGGGGACCCAGCCAACCAGAGAAAGGCATATGCCCCCCTCCCACCGGGGGGTGTCATAATAGGGGGTGTGCTCACCCCAAGGAAGGGACCCATAGGTCCCTTCCTTTACCTACCTGTAATGGCCCTAAATCCAGTATTTAGGGGCAACCCTGAACCTTGCCTTCTCAGACAAGAATCGACAAGAAGAAGAGAAGAAGAAGGACCGAAGAAGCCGTGCTGAACTAAGAAGAGGAGGACGCCCACTGACTTGGCCCCAGCCCTACTGGCCTGTCCCCACCTCAAACCTGCTCCAGCGAAATCCTGGGGTGTCCTGCAGCCAGCAACCTCAAGAACCCGGAGGACCGGCCCTGCCTTCCAAGTCAAAGACTTTGTCTCCCGTGAGCACCGGATTTGCTCACCCACAGACTCTGGCCCGGCCATAACCGCGAGTCTGCACCCGACGCCCACGGCCCGAGTTCGAGTAGCCCAATACCTCGAGGAGGTCTCCCTGGTGATCCTGACCTCAGATCTGGTGATCTCTGACCTGCCTCGACACTCCAAACGACACCTGCAGACTTTTTCTGGAGGATGCCCCCGACCGCGACCAGAGCTGGTAAGAAAACCTGACGCCTAAAGACACCCCTGCACCTGATGTCCCACGGCCTTGGGTGGCCCAACCGACGGTGTCCCAGCATCCCCAGGCATCCCAACTCACCTCTTCAGCCGGTGGTCACCTCCAGAAGATCTTTGTCACCGAGCCTGCAGTCTTTGTTGCAACCGGAGAATCCCCATTGAAATCAGCGGGGCACCCAACGCTAAAACAGCACCCTGCACCCAGCCGACCTTGCGCCGCTGCAGGTGTACTTTGGGTGCTATCTCGGATCCCCCTTTGCCCTGAACCTAACACCAGGAGCTTTGCTCCCACAACCTAGTGGCCTGCTCATGAGCAGCCACCAATCGGAGCCCCCCTATCCCACATTGGATAACATTGGGCTTCAGCACTCTGCACCCGGCCGCCCTGGTGCTGCTGAGGGTGCTTTGAGAGTGCATCCTTGACCCTGGTTCTAACCTCAGAAAACCAACTCCCAAACCCAAGTACTTACCTTGAAACCGATAACTACATTTCCTTCCATAGGAATGCATTGGCTGCTTTCTGGTGAAAATTGTTGTGTGGAGTTGGTTTTGTATGAGAACTTGAAAAACTGCAAATATCTAAAAACTGCTTTACTTACCTTTTCTCTAGGAAATAGCCCAGTGTGATATCTAGGCATATCACACTGAGTAGAAAAAGTAATCCATAAAGTAATCTGAAAAGTAATCAAAAGTAATCTAACAGTAATTTCCACTGTATTCAAAGCATTTACAAACCTGTAACAAAGTCTTTTTCATTCAGCTTGCTTGTATTGTTCAACTTGCCTTGAAAAGTACCATTTACACTTACCTGTGCCAGGCTTGCTTGGTTATAGAAAATAAATATAACCAAATAATATTTTTGGATACAAACAAATTAGTCTGAGTTCAGTCTTTGAGGGTGTGACATCATTTCTTGCCTGAGTGTGTACAACAAATGCTTAACACTACCCTCTGATAAAGCCTTACTGCTTGCCCACACTACCACAAATAAAGAGTAAGGTGCTACCTACTTTTACCTCTGCCTACCTTTGGGGTTCCACTGGACTCTGTGCCTACTATATCTCATTTTGGTATAGTATATACAGAGCCAGCTTCCTACAATGCACTAACCAGTAATTAGCACAGAAATGATGCGTTTCTCTTCGTTCTTGCTAGATGAGTGGTAAAAACTGACAAAGGCACCCGTAGTACTGCTGCCTCTGGTAGGAGCACATTTTGAGAGGGTAGAGATTGATATTGCTTGTCCCTGGATTGCCCCTGCTCCTTCCCAGAATATGAATATCTTGCCGGTAGTGGACCATGCAACTGGTACTGCAGAAGGGCACAACTTCCTCTGAGGTAGCTATAGCTCTGGCATCTTTTCACTGTGTCGATTCCCCAGAGTGGTGGTTTCTGACCACAGAACAATTTCAAATGAGCCTATGGGAAGGCTATGCGTGTCAGGAGACAGCATGCATTCATTAACGTGTATGGTGCTGTTGTTGGTTCTGCAGGAACGACATGGATCCACCACTCCTGCCTTCGTTTACAACTACCACCACAGACTATCATTAGGCGAGTGACACATGAGTTGACCAATCCGCAAAGCCCCTCTTGTGCTACTTGCTCCAAATCCATCCTATTGGTGTGCGTCCACTGCTTGGTCACGCTCTGTGTTCTGGATGTGATATATTGGGTGTAAGATGACGGTGGGATAAAGGCAACAGGTTATAAAGCAGTCATTACTTCATTCAGCATCACTTTACATATACACGACTCACCTTGAAATTCCCTAACTGGTTATCTAGCTGCTAATAAGGCCTGTCCTGCCCCTGTATGTAAAGTGCGCTGTACAGTACTAGATGTCTGTGGCTATTCGAGTGTGCTGTGAGCACATTACAAGCAGGTCTGTTAAAGATACTATCAGAATAATCGTGATAAAGCATTATGCACAAACATTTACCTATTCTAGTACAAACTCCTAGTGGAAGATTCTGGTATTCTCTTTGTTTTTTATGCTTTATTCTTACATTGAGACAAAACCTGAGAGCGGCTGGAGTTTTGAAGCATTACTTGATATAAAACAGGTAGCACCGCAACTAAACATAATTCAGAATGCAAGTCTAGCAACACTAACATTCGCAAGAAGCGTCTTTAGCCCTTAGATAACTGGCAACCTGCATGGAATCAAGATACTTGAGAGCTGCATCACAAGTCCAAGGTTGTAGCGCTGTAACACTAGGTAAAGTCTGCAGTTAGCGCTCCAGTTCCAAACGCAGTCTGTGGGTGGAAAACTGTAGACTGAGTGCAAATCACGCAAAGGGAATCTCCCACTAACTAAACTTACTTTGATCTTCATCTTCCTGAAAGTACCGATAAGACAACTGTCAAGCAGATAACGCTAGAAAACGCCTGCAGTTGGTGCCCTAGTCCCAAACATAGTCTTCAGTTGGGAAATTCGGGTGTGTGCAAAGCGCTCCAAATGAACTGGCTAATTAATGTCACATTGATCTGCCGGCAGGTACTGAGGAGAACTGTGAAGCAGGCGCTGCCATTTTAACTCTGGAGCGGACGTCTCCTTGTTAACTTCTCCATAAAGTAACTACAGCTCTTAAACGGAGAATCGCACCTTTGTGTTTCTTCCCTCTAACATGGGGAGTGTTGTGCGTTTGTGTATGTACACAATGCAGGAAATGGCGGAGGAAATAATATTCGATCAGGCTTCCCCACGTTACACATTCCCTAATATTTAATTAGTTTCCTGTACTTGTGTCTCCTGTACTTTAAAAATTTGCAGTAAATTTCCTCAAAATAGCTTTTGATTTGCAACTCGTAGGACACCCGTTTTTGACACCTTGGTTTCGTATTTGTGACTAGTCAGCTTTTCTTAGAACTCTTTTTAGTGGAGAGACAAGAGCTGAGGAATTACTGCTGGGGAACCAGGTTCGAGTCTCGGCGTCGGCTCAACATCTATGATTCTGGATAAATCATTTCATTTTCTCGTTCCCAAAAATAAATGTGACCTTGTGTTCTTCCACCACAAGATCAGGACGCTCTACGACAACTTGGATGACCAAGACCACGGCACCGACCCTCCACCCTCCACCAGCGACGCCACTCAGCCGACCATCCTCACCTGGATCCCTGTCACCACAGAAGACACTGCAAATACTATGAAAAGCATCCACTCCGGAGCACCCACTGACCCCTGCCCGCTGCACATCTTCCACAGGGCCGCCATCGCACTCGAACTACGACGGACAATCAACTGAGCCCTTGAAACAGCCATGTTCCCCAACGACTGGAAACGTTCTGAAGTCAAACCCCTCCTCAAGAAGCCCTCCGCAGACCCAACTGACCTCAAGAACTACAGGCCCATCTCTCTTCTCCCCTTCGCCGCCAAAGTCATCGAGAAAGTCGTCAACACCCAGCTAACGCATGTCATAGAAACCAAAAACATCCTCGACTCCTCTCAATCCGGATTCTGCAGCAACCACAGCACCGAGACTGCCCTCATAGCTGCCACGGACGACATCCGCTCCCTCCTCGATCAAGGCCACACTGCAGCCCTCATCCTACTAGACCTCTCAGCAGCCTTTGACACCGTCTCCCACCGCACATTAGCCGCCAGACTCCACGACGCCGGTATCCAGGGAACTGCCTTAGACTGGATTCAATCTTTTCTCTCAGGCAGAACACAAAGAATAAGAATACCGCCCTTCCTCTCTGAACCCACAGAGATCAGATGCGTAGTACCCCAAGGATCCTCCCTCAGCCCCACGCTCTTCAACGTCTACATGGCCCCCCTCGCAACCATCGTCAGAAAACACTGACTCAACATAGTATCATACACCGACGACACCCAGCTCATCCTCTCCCTCACCAAGGAACCTGACATCACCAGGCACAGTTTCCAATAGGGAATGAAGGACGTTGCATCCTGGATGAGCAGCAGCTGCCTGAGGCTCAACATGGAGAAAACGGAAGTCCTCATCCTTGAGTCCACCCCCTCCGCATGGGACAGCACCTGGTAGTCCCCCGCCCTCAGAAACCCACCCACCCATACAGACCATGCCCGCAACCTCTGCATCATACTCGACCCCTCACTCACCATGAACCGCCAGATGCTTCAACACTCTATGCATACTCCGCAAGACCTTCAAATGGATCTCCCCGACTCCAGGAAGACCGTCACCCACGTACTCATCACCAGCAGACTGGACTACGGAAATGCGCTATATGCCGGAATAAACAAAACACTCCTTCGCAAACTCCAGACCATCTTGAATGCCGCAGCCAGACTCGTCCTCAGCATACCACGACATGACCACATCACCCAGCACCTCCACGACCTTCACTGGTTCCCTGTCGAAAAAAGAATAACCTTCAAACTGCTCACACACGCCTACAAAGCCCTCCATAACACCGGACCCCAATACCTCAACGAAAGAATCTCCTTCCACGCCCCAAGAGAAACCTCCTCTCTGCCGACCTAGCCCTAGCCATGGTCTCCCACATCCACAGGGCCAGAACGGGTGGCAGATCCTTCTCTACATCGCGGCCAAGACCTGGAACAAACTCACCCTCAGCATCAGACGAAGCCCGACACTGCACCTATTCAGAAAAGACCTCAAGACCTGGCTCTTTGGATGACCTCGGAGCTTCCCGCACAGGGAAGACATGGCTTGGCAGTTCGGGCTGGACTGTTCCCATGAGGCACAGGGTCAAGACTGATTTGCATATAGCTGAATCTGAGGGGGGCGTGGCTAACCGTCAAGCATGGCGGACGCAATTTAGCTGAGCTCCGAGCCGGGCCCTGAATCCCTCAAATAATCCTGACATTGCTTGGCCATCTGCACTTTTAACAACGTACAATGGATCTCTGAAGTGCTGGGGCATGCGGCGAAACAAGAAATAGCAGTTTCCGGAGGAGCACTACGGACTTTGAAAGAGGAGAGGCGGTGACAGTCTGCGACCCGGGAGAGAGACGTTCGCGGAGGGACCTGCCTCTCGGGCTGGTGGGGAGACCGGAACAGCTGGGTACTGCACTGTGTACCAACAGCAAAGACTCCGAGGCGCCGAGCGGCTTCTGACCCCCGTTGTGCTGGAGGGCGGAGACCTGACGAGAACGGCGGCCGCGATACGTGGCCTTAAGGTACGGAGCAGAGAGGGAGGCCTTCCTCGCGGCAATAAGATGGCGGACACGGCCCAGATAGTAAAGCGGGCGGAAAGCGATAACACCGGGGATTTAAAGTAAAATAATCGGATAAGCAAACACATCATGCCCCAGTGACAAGGACACAATATCCTGAGAAGGGACCGGCTGCGGTAGTGACCCGAGGGCGGCTTGGAGGCCTCTACTCCCGCCTGATTGTAACGTTGGGAGGTGACATGACAGAGCCACCGTCCGGGTTACTAATCAACCTTTTTCGGGCACACTGGTGTATTTCAGGCGCCAACAACCTCCATTTTTGGACTGTGGATACTTCTATTCATTTGGAGAGCTTACGGGCCCCACATCCTAAACACAGCTGGATTCTTCAAGCTGTATCACATTGGTGCCTCCGTCCCCTCCCTCGCCACGAGTCCCCAAGGTCCTGATGAAGACCCCCCAATAAGGCTGGAATCACCTTTATGATTACAGGGGTCGAAACGTCGACATATTTTATTGTTTATCAAACATAGGTGACAGAGATTTGTATATCTGTACCTATTCATGTTATGGTTTTTTTCTATATGCATTTGCCAAGTAAATGGCGGGATAGGTTCTACAATCCTTGGATGTATGTAAAACACATTACCTTCCCCTTCCTCCACACCATCACGCAACCCTTCCAAAACACTCACCCCCTCCCGTCTCCTTCTTCTGAGCACCACATTTTATGATCCTGTGATTGATACAACCGTTATTTGTTTGATTTATTCATAAGTTTGTGATGCAAATTAAATCACAAGTACTTAGTGACTTTTTTTGTGATGCCTAAATCATTTCTATGTATGCAAGAATTCATGTCTTCCAAGTTTATTTGCAATTGAACTCCACTGTGACCACTCTCTTTGTGTACCATATAAATACCCGGGTCCAGTGGTCCAACGGGTCACCCCATTTATATATAACCCCCCTACCTTTTAAAGGCAGCAGACACAAGATAAGGACACTACACTGCGAATTAGCCAGTACAAGGTCGGATTGAAGCTCAAGGTAAGGTGAGGAATGGGACGAACAAGGGGCAAGCAACCAGAACACCTCACATCAGGCGGACCAGAAACTATAATGCAGGACGAACTGACACAATGCTCTGAACAGGACTTTGTCCCACCAACAGCGCAGGGGATCCCTATGGATAAGTTGGATTTAATTTTGAAAGAAGTGCGTGATTCACGAACAGCAATAGAACAACAGGTGGGTGCCCTCACCACAAGCTTTACGCTATTGAAAGCCGATCATGCTAAACTTGCGGAGACCGTAAAGAGTAACAAAATACAACTGGAAGAAATGGCACCACAACACAAGGTGCATACAACTCAAATTGAACAGATACGGCGCCAACTAGCGGGACTGCAAGACAGAGTTGATGATGCAGAGGGACGGTCCTGACGCAATAATGTAAGAATTATAGGAATACCAGAACGAAGTGAAGGCTCGAACCCTACCCAGTTTATAGAGCGGTGGTTGCGTGAACATGTTGCGCCAGAGGGCCTCACAGACTTGTACAGTGTGGAGAGAGCACACAGAATACCGTCTCGACCTCCTATTCCTGGTGCACCACCCAGGCTGATAATAGCGCGCATATTGAACTACAAAGACCGCAATACTCTACTTCGCGCTGCCAGGGAACAAGCACTGATTCAATTTGAAAATAAACGTGTCTCGCTGTATCCGGATTTTACCATGGCGGTTCAGAGGCAGAGAGCCACTTTCCACGATGTAAAAAAGACACTCCAAACTCATAATTTAAAATATGCTCTCTTGTTCCCTGCCCGTTTGAAGGTTCTCTACGAACAGAAAGCGCTCTTTTTTGACAGCCCAGAAGAAGCAGCCGAATGGCCGGAAATCACCCTATCCCAGGGAGAGTCACAGGACTCGTCACAAGCACGCCAGCAGAAGACAGGCAACTCACGGAGGACCGGGAGAAACGCGTCGGGTAGAGGCCGGAAGGTTTGCCCTACTACGAAACCGAACCCTTCCCCAGAGCAGATAACAGAGAGTAAAAAATCAGCTATACTAGCGGCGGCGTCATTGGACGACCAAGATGCGAACTCCATAGCTGAATCGATCGATTCATCAGAAGATACAAATCTACACTCTGACTCTGAGAACAGTATGGTGCTCTTCCCTTCCATTACTCCACAGACTGCAAACGACTATGTGGGCTAAAACGCAAGTTTAATGCATGCAGCAACCCTCGCAGTACAGATGAGTATAAGAAATATTGAACATGTTTATGGATGGTCTCAATGAAGTTTATAACTGTACAATGATAGGGCCCGGGCTCGGCCAATAGCAATGTTGTTTTTCTTTTGCAGTGTATTGTAAAGTGCACATCCAAAGATTGGCGGTCGCCACCTCCCCCATGGCAACTGCACAATGTTATCAGATGCATAGAGTTCATGTTGAACATGTTATTCTTGTTTGGTCCTCTATCGTTCTATGGGGGAACCTTGTATTGGGATTTTTCTGGGGTAGTATAGATGCAGACTCATTCATGATTGTTTACTTACCTGGTCAACACACGAGGGTGAGAGAAATTCGAGGTCCAGATCATCCAACGCCACATGGCTCCGTCTGGTAAATACACATGCACGTCCTGGAACGTTAGGGGACTAGGATCGGTGCATAAGAGACACAGAATATATGCCCAGCTTAATAGGAGAAAATCCCAAATTGCCTTCTTGCAGGAATCTCACCTCACCCACTCCGAGGCTATTAAATTGAAGAAGAAGTGGCGAGGTCAATTATTTTATACATCTTACTCTGCATTTGCCCGTGGGGCTGCAATTTGTATTAGAAGTGGCACCCCTTTCGTAATACTCGAGCAAAGAATAGACTCCAATGGCAGATATGTGTTGTTGCACGGTACGTTAGACGGAGAACACATAGTACTGGGTAGCATTTATGCCCCCAATACAGAACAAGATAAATTCTTGGGGACACTTAATATTGCATTAACGGGATGGGACGAATACCCCTGGTTCCTGGGAGGGGACTTCAATACAGTACTGGATGTGGACCTGGACCGCTCACACCCACCACTACAAGGAACGGGTTGCAAAAAGCAAGCGGAGGCACTGAAAGGATGGGCGGAGGGATGGATTATGCGCGATGTGTGGCGGGAGCGTAACCCTACTGGCAAAGAATATTCGTTTTATTCCCCACCACACAGGTTACATACACGAATAGATAGAGTATTTTGCTCACTACATTTGCTTCCAAATGTGGTCAACACTACTTACTTGGGTAAAACATTGTCTGATCACAACCCTTTAGAGCTCACCTTCTCTTGGGGGAAAATTCCCACGCCAGTCCCGACCTGGAAGTTGCAGCCTCTGCTCCTAGAGGACCCTATTTTTCGCAGCACACTGTCCACAGCCATCACTAATTATTTTTCAGAAAACAAGAACACTGCTAGCTCACGGCAAATGGAGTGGGAGGCCTTTAAAACAGTATTACGGGGGGTAGCGATTAGCACAAAGGTGGGATCTCGCCTAACCCTGGAAACTGAGCTCCGAAAATTGGAAGACGGATTGGGTAGACTAGAGCAGGAGGCAGCCCTGGATGATACATGCAAACAGGCCCTACAGGAGGCTTACATACGGCACGCGGAACTCCTCGAGCAGCTCCGCATTATAGACTACCGCACGTACACACAGAAGCAACATGCGGAAGCGGACCGAGCGGGTTCCCTACTAGCTAGGATCACAAGGGACGCGCCGACAGCGGCTCCCATCGCAGATGTTATTACCCAAGAGGGAACGGCAGTACACTCGCAATTAGACATTAACACGGCATTTAAGTGCTATTACGAGACACTGTATGCACCTCCGGCAGAGCTTAAAGACGAGGAGTACGAATCCTTTCTTGACGGACTCCGATTTCCCCAACTAACAGATGATCAAAAAAAAGATTTAGCTAAGCCTATAACGAAAGCTGAAATTAGAGTAGCCATCAAAGATCTCCCCCGTAACAAAACACCTGGCATAGATGGACTGCTGGTAGAGTTTTATGAAGCATACTCAGCACTATTGGTCCCCCACTTACAAATACTATACCAAGTCTCATTGGAAACAGGCTCCCTCCCGCCCACCACATTACAAGCACTAGTGACATCCCTCCCGAAATCAGGCAGGGACCCTAGGGATATGGCAGGCTACTGCCCTCTCTCACTACTAAATACGGACTATAAAATACTAAGTAAAATTCTAGCAAATAGGGTTCTCCAATACATACCAAAACTGATTCATATAGACCAGTGTGGGTTTGTACCTGGTCGTAGTACTGCCCTCAACATTAGAAGGCTACACCAAGTGCTGACACGGGCATCAAGTGATGCCGCCAAGATGGGGTGCGTGTACCTTGACCTGAAACAGGCTTTTGACTCTTTCCACTGGAGTTTTATGCTGCGAACACTTATGAGGTTTGGAATCCCAAATGAATATGTGCGATGGGTAAGTCTACTATACACAAATCCAACGGCGCGTGCCCGTACGGGGGCCCACATCTCACAGCAATATAGAATAGCGAGAGGTACTCGGCAAGGATGTCCGTTATCGCCCTTGCTCTTCATACTAGCATTGGAACCCCTGGCCATCAAATTACGGGCAGTAGCAGCGGACAAAGGGATTAAAGATGGGGCTGACACACATATTATCTCTGCATATGCAGATGACATAATACTTTACCTTAACAACCTTCAAGGAAATAATGAGCCTATTCCCACAATATTCCATACATTCCAAACGCTATCAGGATTATCTATCAATGAGTCCAAATCGTATGCCTACTACTTTACAGATACAACACAAGTACACCCCCTCCGCTTTGGCAACTGGACGTTCCCCACGGCAGCGGTTACTTTCAGATACCTAGGTATACACATATATAGGGAAGCTAAGGACTATTGGACGGTAACTTGACCCGGGCGATCACAACACTAAAAACACAGATAGCTTTCTGGACTTCCCTGCCGCTATCGGTAGCAGGGAGAGTAGCCATTTCTAAAATGGTCATGCTCCCCAGACTATTATATTTTTTTACAAATCTACCAATATTCATCCCAGCACACGTGTTCAAACAGATAGATACGTTACTGGTAGAATTGATCTGGGGCCGGGGCGCAGACGTATAGGATTGTCCAAACTCCAGTTAGACACGGATAAAGGAGGGCTGGGAGTCCCAGATTTTAAAGCTTACTGTTACGCTAGTCAAATACAATGGCTGTCGTACTGGATTGCAGGCCGCCATCTGCAAGAAATAGGAATGACAAGGCAAGCATGGGAAAGAGGCGAACTGCACATGCTGTTAATACCAAATAGTAGACCCCCGACGACAACGACCCGCTGTTAAGGGTAGCCTTGACATACTGGAGAAAAGCGATCCGATACACGAACGGGCTGCTCCCTTATGCCCCCAATATCCCACTGCTGGGGATCTCCACACCGACTAGGACAATTACCAGCAAATGTATATCCAAATGGACAGAGGAGGGAGTAAATACAGTGGGGATGCTATTTGCAGACAATACACTAATGAATCATGATTCATTTGTAAGGGAGCAAGGTGTCCCCAACACATTGTATCTGCTCCATGCGAGCCTTAGTAGATATATTAGGAATACTTGGGCCCCGGATGGTATTGAACCCCCAACACATGAGCTAGTGCACATGCAGTATCTAATGGGCACTGGGAGACACCTAACCAAATGGTTATACAAGGGGATACGAACGCATGCTGCCACCTCACTACAGGCGCTTAAAGACAAATGGGACGGGGTCATGGGACGTGAGCTGACGGATAAGGAATGGGGGATAATACTAGAATATCCTAAGAAGATATCTCGCAATCCTAAGTTTAAACTTATCCAGTGCATGGTGGTGCATCGCGCTTATTTGACTCCCCATAAACTACATAGAATGTTTCCTGACACGATGGACACATGTCCTCGCTGCCACGCTGCCTCGCTGCCACGCCTCACATGCCTCACCACTGTGGAGAAGTGTGGCTCAATGGTTAGAGCGGCAGACCCTGATGCAGAGATCTGGCCTGGGACCAGGGTTCAATTCCCGCCACAGCGGGTCTTGGGCTCAACTTCCTCGGACCTGATAATTCTCGCCTCGGTGCCTATTCTAATCATGGGTCCCACTCTGCAACTCTGGGCAATAGCTTGCTTAATCTCCACAACGGCCCCACCAGCGCTGGGATGCCTGGCTTCACCTTGGGGGTGCCCAGGAGTGGACATTTCACAGGGAAAAGCCAGGAAGGGTTCCACAGCGGTATGCGTTCAGCGCCAGGAAGCCTCAGGGTAGCAGTGCGCTTTACAAGTACAAATTCATTTTATTTCATTTCATTTCATGCGGACTTATTGCATATGCTGTGGGCTTGTCCGCGATTATCCCACTACTGGGCAGCGGTGCAAAAAGTGTTGCATGAAATAGCCCCGGAGGGGAGTAGAGACACTATAGAATATTGTATATTAGGACTAAGTTCCAAGCACAAGAAAAAGGGAGTGCAACATAGGTTTGCCAACCTGGCATTGATCCTGGCCAAAAGGTCCCTCACAATGAGATGGAAGACTGCTAAAGCTCCGACAATACAGAGTTGGCATGAGGAGGTTATCAGATGGGGTAGAGCCAAAGGTATGGAGATTAAAAGGGAAGAAAACAGGGGACTAAGGAAGAATCCTATTTCACTGGAATGGAATGCGTTGCTGGAGGGGTTTATAGCCACGGAACTTCCAACACAATAGATTGGGTTATACCTCACTACGCTGTATAATGCCCTTACAGGTGCAGGCGAGAAGCGGCCCGAAAGCAGGGTCGGAATAATAAAGGTGTAAATTCAACGAATCCCTCAACGGAATTATTGTATTACATAGCTTGGGCACACTGACTAGGAAATTCATGTTATTAGATGGAATGAGTCTGGGGGAAAGAGGGAGGGGGGTGGAATGCTTTTGCATTGTTACTAGTTGAGGGAAGAGGGTGGGAGAGCCTTATCAATGACAAAATTATACTACAGTGTATGTAAAGATATGCTCATTACCGCTGTCAACATGTACGATATTTACACTGCGCTTACTAATGATTGCATGATGTACTGATTTATGGAATCAAATATGTGATCACTATGTTGTTCACAGGTATATCACTGATAAAGGCCTTTGTTGTATTATGAAAATCAATAAAATATGTTTTAAAAAAAAATAGCTGAATCTGAACTGGGGTGGCGATGTGAGCTAAAGACCGATGATGGATTCAACCCAGATCTGTGACTGGGGGTGAGTGTCTGAAAAGTTTCAGCGCTCCGTCCATCATCTCCTTGTGTTTGCTTTGTTCGCCCTAAGTTGGCAGGGTATGCCCAGACGTGGGTCCTTGCTCACTTTGCCACTGGATTCAAGCTAGCCTGGCTGATAAAGGGTGTTAGCCCAAAACCGGTCCCAGGATGCTTGTTTCCAGTTCAGGGACGACCTGGCTTGGCAGTTCGGGCTGGATTGTTCCCATGAGGCACAGGGTAAAGACTGATTTGCATATAGCTGGGTCTGAACTGAGGTGGCGAACTGAGCTAAAGAATGATGATGGATTCAACCCAGATCTGTGACTGGGGGTGAGTGTCTGAAAAGTTTCAGCGCTCCGTCCATCATCTCCTTGTGTTTGCTTTGTTCGCCCTAAGTTGGCAGGGTATACCCAGACGTGGGTCCCTTGCTCACTTTGCCACTGGATTCAAGCTAGCCTGGCTGATGAAGGGTGTTACCCAGAAACCGGTCCCAGGATGCTTGTTTCCGGTTCAGGGAAGACCTGGATTGGCAGTTCGGGCTGGACTGTTCCCATAAGGCACAGGGTCAAGACTGGTTTGCATATAGCTGGGTCTGAACTGAGGTGGCGAAGTGAGCTAAAGAACGATGATGGATTCAACCCAGATCTGAGACTGGGGGTGAGTGTCTGAAAAGTTTCAGCGCTCCGTCCATCATCTCCTTGTGTTTGCTTTGTTAGCCCTAAGTTGGCAGGGTATGCCCAGACGTGGGTCCCTTGCTCACTTTGCCACTGGATTCAAGCTAGCCTGGCTGATGAAGGGTGTTACCCAGAAACCGGTCCCAAGATGCTTGTTTCCGGTTCAGGGAAGACCGGGCTTGGCAGTTCGGGCTGGACTGTTCCCATGAGGCACAGGGTCAAGACTGATTTGCATATAGCTGGGTCTGAACTGAGGTGGCGAAGTGAGCTAAAGAATGATGATGGATTCAACCCAGATCTGTGACTGGGGGTGAGTGTCTGAAAAGTTTCAGCGCTCCGAACATCATCTCCTTGTGTTTGCTTTGTTTGCCCTAAGTTGGCAGGGTATGCCCAGACGTGGGTCCCTTGCTCACTTTGCCACTGGATTCAAGCTAGCCTGGCTGATGAAGGGTGTTACCCAGAAACCGGTCCCAGGATGCTTGTTTCCGGTTCAGGGAAGACCTGGCTTGGCAGTTCGGGCTGGACTGTTCCCATGAGGCACAGAGTCAAGACTGATTTGCATATAGCTGGGTCTGAAGTGAGCTAAAGAATGATGATGGATTCAACCCAGATCTGTGACTGGGGGTGAGTGTCTGAAAAGTTTCAGCGCTCCGTCCATTAACTCCTTGTGTTTGCTTTGTTCGCCCTAAGTTGGCAGGGTATGCCCAGACGTGGGTCCCTTGCTCACTTTGCCACTGGATTCAAGCTAGCCTGGCTGATGAAGGGTGTTACCCGGAAACCGGTCCCAGGATGCTTGTTTCCGGTTCAGGGAAGACCTGGCTTGGCAGTTCAGGCTGAACTGTTCCCATGAGGCACAGGGTCAAGACTGATTTGCATATAGCTGGGTCTGAACTGAGGTGGCGAAGTGAGCTAAAGAATGATGATGGATTCAACCCAGATCTGTAACTGGGGGTGAGTGTCTGAAAAGTTTCAGCACTTTATTTACAAGGCAGTGTTAAGCCACATTAAGTGGCTTAACGCTGTCTTGTAAATAAGGTGAAGCCCGTATCGCCACCATGATAGGGCTTTGTAAATATGCCCCTGTGTGTCGTCGTGACACAGTGAAGGTCCACATCGACTATCCGATCCCATCCCTTCAATCATGCAATGACTGTATTTTTGCCTTTGACTTAGCAGTCTGCTACCTGACGGCTAGGGTTATGCTATAAAAATACCATATACATGCATATAGGAAACTAAAGACTTTCTTGAAGAGAAAGCAACCTCACATATAGGGAGGAGTCAACTCAATTCTGAGATCTAGGTCTATGAGCGAAAGTGACCCATAACTCAGTCTTTGATTATTCCAGTTTCAAGGTTGAAATAAATATGCGTTCATTCGACCGTCCGGCCTTTGTATGCAAAAACTGCATAATTGCAAACGTGGAACATTGTTTTAAAAGTGAGGAGAGGAAAGTGGATATTTAAAGGAAGACGAATACTGTGCAAGGTGGCAAGGAAGGGAGAATTTAGGAAGGAAAAAAGTGGAAGGTGATTAACATATACGATGGGGAACAACGACTCATTTCTTACCTGGTCTTTTGTTATGATGACTAAAGTGTTGACCTCTGTCAGACTTGCACTGAATTCCCATTAGTCCTACTTCTCTCCTTCATCAACTGTGGTGAAACTGCTTTTCTTCTCTTTCTGTTTGCTTTGGCCCACTTACAGGTAACATTACATGTCTGTGTAACTTTCTGGGAGCAGTCTTCTAGAATAAAGATAGTAGTTACTTTGTAGTCGTACATTGTGGTTCCTTCCATGATTCTTAATAGTAGTTTTCTTCTGAGATTACTGTGCCAGTGCAGATGTACATAATGTGGTATGGGTCGCCACTGTTGATTGTCGCAGCCACAGTTGTGGCACTTGGCTATTTCCCCCTTTTATCCCAACATTTTCGTTTTGAGAATTCTTGGCATGTTTATTAGAATTTGAGACAGTCCCTATATAGGGATGTATGACTGCAGATCGCTCATTGAAGGCATCATTTCTTGTTCTCCAGGAAGGCTCTTCAGCATTGTACTTATGGTCTGCACTGCAGTATACAGTTGTGTCTCAGCAGGAACCAAAACACCAGTCCATATGGTCTGTAAAACATACTGTTGAAGTCATCTGTATATAGCCACTAACTAATTGAGTAGTGGTCTTAATTCCAGAGTAGCTACATTTCCTGCATCCAGATGCAGAGAATAACCAGCCAACAGTGGCCAGGTAGCCCCCGGATTTCTAGATAGATGCAGTAAATGCCCACCAAACTAAGGTTGAAGTTCCTGAAATCCTAGCAGGGTATCTATAGTTTGATATGGTTCATATTCAGTAGGTGTAGGGGCGGTTTTATAAGTATGAAAGTGCCTAGTGTTTAGGGCTACAGGATCAAACTCGACCAATGAGTAAAATATTTACAAGGAGTATGAAGCATGTGCATTAACAACAATTACTTAACCCTCACCTCCAACACTGGTTATTCTCTGCATCTGGATGCAGGAAATGTAGCTAGTCTGGAATTAAGACCACTACTCAATTAGTTAGTGGCTATATACAGATGACTTCAACAGTATGTTTTACAGACCATATGGACTGGTGTTTTGGTTCCTGCTGAGACACAACTGTATACTGCAGTGCAGACCATAAGTCCACAGACTACTAATGTGATCATGGGCAGAGTGCCCACAAAGAAAGATGAGATTCTGTTCAGATTGCTTGCCAAATCAATCACTTGTTCGCGGTCTGTCCTCACACTAGACCCCAAGACAAGCATAGAATGTTAACTATGTGTGTTCCACTTGGTATGGTACCACCCGAAGAGGAATGTACTACGTGGACCACAATCTTTGCTAGTATTTACACTACCATGCTTGGCACACCCTCATTGACGGTGTTACTGAAGGTATTAAAACGAATACAAAGTAAGCATGGCATCTCTCCAGCTGTTGATTTAGGCATGAAATAGATCTGTAATTTTGGAACTATCTTTTTGATATTTCTATGTAGCATTTGAAGCGGCTGTTCTGGCAGTTTGCTGGCTCTTGGCTGTTGTTTCTGTTTAGCATCGCAAACAAGAGCTTCCTAAAATTATTTTGGAATTATATAGCTCTGTAGGTCGAGCTACTTTAGGTTCTCATGCCGCAAAACTGCAACTCAAAACAAAAATTAGTCTGAAACTTCAGGCAAAGCGAAAGCACTCAAAACTAAGAAAAATCAGAAAGCTAAATAGAAATTCAGAACTGGATCTCTTACACAGCTGTAGTCCAGAATAGGTGAATACATTTTGAGTGATTTTGAAAAAATATAAAAGCCAGATCAGTATCAGTAGTCTGACAGCCATTTTTCCCGTTCTGTGCAGGACTCTGGGAAGAGCAGAATGACAGATCAGCGCTGACGAACAGAGTGTTGTAGAAAGGATGAATATTTCAGACAAAACCAGTGAAAGACTGATAGCATGTGATGTTGAGGTTAACGTGAAGAAAGAAGAGAAACGTTCAGACTCAAAAGCTCATTTTAAGAAAAAAGGAAGCGGTTGAACTTACCAAGAAAAAAACATGGCTCTGAAACTGTGGCTACTTCCGTGGAATGGGACGTGGGCAGTAGCATGCTTGGATAGCTCAGGGAAATAACTGTAGTTCACCAGACTCTTAAAAGCATCTTAAAAGCATCTGGTGGTGGCTCCAACTGAAGAATATATAGTGGTTGGAACACCAGATGGACATGTAAACTCTCCTGATAGAATTTTTGATGTAGAAATACAAATAGGAAGGGACATATTGTGGAAGATTAAAGCATATATTTTGGTCACATTTATTGGATGCCTTTAACATCATTCTTGCAGAGGACGATTGACCACCATCATTTATATGGGATGAGCCTTGCGGAGAGAAGGAAATATTGCAATACATTTCCTCATTAGATTTAAAACAGGTTCCTGCTTGAATAGAAACAAAACGAGGTGGGACAAAGCATCTGTACCACCTGTGATTTCCTCATGTAATGAGCCCCAATTTCTTATTCATTATCCATTAAAGCCAGAAGCAAAGTAATGTTGTGTAGTTCCTACTAATCCGTAGGATCTGTGCATTGTATGGACAACATAAACTAGGGGCTTGGTGCCAAGACTGATTCAGACACCCCGCATGATATGTTGGCCTATAGACCAGCTAGCCCACAGTGCCACCGTAAGCCACCCTAACCTTACCAGGGAGCGAATGGTTTCTGGCAATCTCTGAACATGACGGCTCTAACCCCTCAGGGACCTTGGAAACAGTACAGAACCTTTCGCTCAGTCACTTGTGCTCACTTATTCTCAGAGAAGTATCCAGAGAATACACAGTGGGGAGTTTTCAATATATTTATTGAACCAACGTGCCTCCCCTGCTAATCTATAGGGATGCTCATCTTTTATAATAGAAAGCAACCTTACGATGTGCGTATAGATTAGGGATGTTATGGATATGTAAATAGCGATGTCGCCCCGTGGATGAAGATAGAGATGATATTTGTACATAGTGCAAAAAGAGAGCTTGTACATGATGTTCAGGGCATTTTGGTAATGCTGTGCGAAGCTAGATGTGTAAACAAGTTTAGTTTCAGGGAAACTAATCCAACATTGTCGCACACACAAATGTGTGCAAAAGGTTACTCGTGAAAAAAAGGGCAATGTAAGAAATAAGCTGCTCCGCTACATGGGCCTAACTCGGGAATATAACACCCACACCTCATACTAAGGGTCGATACATAAAAGCTATCTATAAAGCCAGCAGGATGTTTAAAAAACACTTGAAAGCTATCTAGAATCATTCCAAGAAGTCTTCAAGCCATGATAATATGTAAGCTAAAAAAAAAAACCTTAAAGCTGATATAAAATCATCTAAAAGCAAGCTTCCCTTAAAAATATGTCATAAAAGCCTTAACAGTTAATATACTGTTTGAAATCCCAAGCACTCAGAAAGCCAGGGTGCCTAGAAGAGAGAGAGAGGAAAAAACAAAAGCTGTTTTGTTTTGTTTAAAAACAGGCCAAATTTTTCCCACACGGAAAAGCCAATTTTGTTTTTTGTGTTCCGAGTGGTAGATCAACATTGCTGTTGCCCGCAACTGCAGACGACGATCCCAGAGGTGCACCTTGCAGCAGGTATATGGCGCAAAGGTGATTCCATCCAATTCCCACAGCAGCGGGTGAGGGAGGTGTTGTTACCCATAAGTGATCCGCAGAGCCAATGTTCACATCACTAGGAGCAGAAGCATCCCAGGGTGGCTCTAAGAATGCATTCATCATCAATGGAATACGCTGGGGACAATAATACTCATGGGCCTTTAAGGGGGTCGATCAGTACTTCAAAGTTTGGAGACATATATCCAGGAGGTATTTGTGGCTGCAAAGAAGACAGCAGAAGACAGGTTGTATGCAATCAAGCCAGACAGGCCTGAAGTACAAGAACCAATGCTCGTTCAGTTCTTGTAACCGAGGTGTGCCGACGCTGTATTCCAATGCTCTCACAGCAATGCAGCATCAGCAGTGCTGTCTCCATTCCGGGTTGAACTGGGATGTCCACAAGTAGCTGGACAAGCGGGAGCCCTCCAAAAACGATTCCCAAAACGGAGTGTATGAAAGCTGGTATAACTCAGAAAATCATCTGAAAGGTGCTAACCAAAGCAGAGCCGATACATTTTTAAAAGTGCACTATTCCCTTCGTATCAGACATGTTAAAGATACGGTGGACCAGTTCCCCAAAATGCAGCGGGAAGTTAGTGTGGAGTAGTGTCTGTATCTCAGACGAGGACCTTGCAACCTGGATATAAATCCTCTCTTTGGCCGAAGTTAAGGCCACATCCTTTCGAAAAAGCATAGCTTTCAGTTTGCTCACAGAATCAAACTGTATGTTGGAAACATTTATCGAAGGCCATAGCGCTGTCTCCCTAACTGTGTGAGTAGGTGGAAACAGTACTTGTGTGCAACAAGTCCGTATGGAATAAATCTGTCACTAGATAAGCAATGCCCAGTTCCGTTTCTCAGCAACCTTGATCATTCAGCATTATATAGCTCCCATTATAGAGTAGCCTGAACACTGGATAAATCACGGCAGCTGGAGAACTCTCCAGATAACAAGACAAGTTCGCTACCGAAGCATTGCATGCCCCATGGAGAGAAATGTCCTTGCAGACTAAGGAACTGCTTAACGCATCCTCACAATTGGAACCACTAAGGAAAACCTCTGTGTCCCCATTCCTGCATCTAAACCTGATGATGCACATGAGCTTCTCCTAGCGCTTCATATCTGCCTACTTGTTGGTATTGGAGACAGTACTGGAATTGGAACGTCGTGACCGGTAGTGTGATATAACCATGGATTAACCAGTAAGTGGACGGTGTCTCAGCCACAGTAAAAGGTAATTGGTCTAATTTTTCAATGTGCAACATGGTGTATTTCGCATCTCTGCATACCATTATTACCTGTCTTTCTGCTATATCGTATGCTGAAAACAGATTTGTACTGTTAATGTACCGCCATGGCACGTGGCCAGAATGTAATGTTTGTAACGTCCAGCTTCGTATCATGATTGACCGTAATTGTGATTGTCCATGTTGTAAAATAGACATGTCTTGCTGTATTATGTCAATTACGGAAGACACTATGTTGCCTAGTGAATAAATCCTGGATGATTATGTGGTCATACCATCGTCAACCACAGCCAATGTCTTTTCTAAGTTAACCCTGTCGATCTCGCGCAATCTCTTAGCAGCTTCCTGTTGCGAAATTTTCCATAGCTCGTTGTATATGCCGTACAAAAAGCACTTTTGATGTGGGTTCCGGAGACCTAATAAAAAATTCCTGAGATCCATGTCATCTGAAAGAAGGGACAAGTGTTGTTTCACCTGGGAAAGTGTTGAGGTCTTAAGCCAATCTAGGCATAACTTCCCAACACTGTATGAAGTAACCACCCACGAATGTTCTGTTTGTACATATTGCTGATCAGGCCTATTGATCCTAAACCCTTTAGTGTTACTCAGTAATCGAGATGACACCTGTTTGTGTCTATCGACCAAACCAACCATCCCTTCCAATTGGGATCTGATGAATTAAAAGAACCATTACGTATCATGGTATCTAGTGTATCCTCACTGAAGTGTGGTAAGTGCTGCCAATTCTCGAAGTGTGAGAATGTGGAAATACGTAGTGTGTTCAAATCCTTCATTTTTGCTATACCAAGACATGAAGTTTGTTGCACTGTTTTGTTCAGGAACATCATTTGATGTGGTATGAGGCATGCTCTAAATAAAGCCTCCGTTCCCTGAACCTGTCAATCTTTTGTCCCCCAGACAGATTTTGTGTCTATTGTGTCTTTCCAAAAGTCGAAATCCTGTATAGACAGTTGGGAAATAAAGGAAGCAGAGTATATCAGCCTGGTGTCTGCAAGCATATTTTTCTTTGCAGGTGTAGGTGCAAGCCTATAATAATACGAGGCTCTGTCTGATGTATCAAAATCTGAAAATTAAGCACATTTTTGTGCAAAAGTCTTAAAACTACCTTTCGGCGGTGTTGGGCAGTGTTCCCATTGTGTGTAATTATAAACAGCGCGCAGGACGCTAGCTTTGTTTAATAAATGGTGACCATAATGCTGAAAACAGAACATGTCTCCATAATTACTTGTACCATCATACAATTCATCATTAGAAAATGCAGCTGATTGCTCTAGATCTGTAAGCAAATTATGCACAGTTTCAATGTCCCAATCATAAGTGAAAGTACTAGAGGTGATGATGTCATTTTCTGAACAAATAAGGAATTTCCAAAAGTTCAGTAGGACCATACACATCATACGATACTCTGCCCCATACAATTGCTTCAGGAACTGAAACTGCTGTAATCTTCACCAGGGACAGGTCCCTTAGTTCACGGTGTGATGATGCATGAGGTTTAAAAACCAAGTTCACAAGTTGTACTGTACTGCAGAGTATTTTGGGAGAAAGTGTCCATTCAGAAGTATGAAAAAGACAGTCACTTAACCAATCCAAAGTACCAGTAAAAGTAATTCAATTGTAATCCAGAGATGTTTCCAGGGAACAACAAAGTAAGTCTTTTTCAGCCAATGATAGAGAGCATACATTCGTAGCTTGAAAGGGAGAGGCGGTGATGGCAGTTCAGGTTCACTTTTATCCAATGAGAAATCATCATAATGCACGAAGTAGCCAGATGCCGTCCGGTATATTCTTGGCAGCTCAGCAGGTTTTGTAGAACGGGTAGATGACTCGGATCTATGGCATGTTTACATAGACGTCCTAAATTTTTTGAATTGAAATTTCTGTACTTGTTGATTGTACAGTTGCAGTTGTTTCAACAGGGAAAAGTAACATTTGATTGTTGTTTACAGCTTCTCTTTGGAGAGTGGAGTCTTCAGTCATTATTAAAGCTTCCATCTGAACTTCCTGTACAGTAGCGAGAGGAGTGCGGCAGCTACCCAGGAGCCCACATGGCCTACTGTTGAGAATCGACCACATAGTGTGGTTTGATCAGATCAATTGAGACAAATCTTTTGTCTCGGCGACCGGCAAGGGGCGGAAGAAGTACAGTTCTGGTATCCTCAACAGCTAGGACAGGTATGATGGCCCAAATTCTTTTTTGTCCACTATCTTTTCTCTAACCAGGTCCCCAATCTTCGTACCCAGGCAGGTCTTGCCAGGATTATTTTCACTTCCCCAGTGGCGGTGCGTTTTACTTGGACATTGCTTTGTAAAGCCCGGAATTCATTGAGTTCCTGTAAAACAGTCAAATGTTCATTGATGTCAAATGGTGTTTCAGTCACCACTGTGCTGACACTATCGAGGTCTGGTACCCACATTCTCACCCCAAACAGAAGTTCATAAGGCGTACGACCCCCCTAGGGATTTTCTTGGCATGTTGTTAAGTTCCCTCTGGACCCCTAATAGGTGATTGATCCAACTGCCACCAGAGCCTAGTACCCTGGCTGTTAAGGATTGCTTTAGGTCATGGTTCTTCCTCTCAATGACCGAATTTCCCTCTGGATGGTGGGGGAGGAGTACCGCAAGGCCACACCCAAACTTCCCATGGCTTGTTTGTAAGCTGGTCGAAATGTAGTGTGCCAATTGCGTATGTCCCGATAACGACTTGTAAATCCTTAATAACAGTTCGAGCGTCAGCCAAGCACTGTGGCCAAACCCACAGGAATCTGGAGCATTAATCCACTGCCACCAAGCTGTACTTGTAAGCCCCATCTGATTGTAAGGGGCTGCAGTGGTCCAAATAAACACAAGCCAAAGGCTTGTCTGAGATTAGTAGAGGTTTCTGTCCTGGACGTGCTACGGTGGAGCCTTTCATCTGCTGGCAGATGCCTCATTTAAGGACAAGGTACTTGGTCTGTTTTGATAGGCCTGGCCACCAATAGCGGTGCTTCAGTAATGAAACTGTAGCAGAAATCCCTGTGTGAGCGGAACCCAGACCCTCATGTGCAGCTAATATCAGTCCTGATCTGTGATCAATGTTTGGTATAACTCTATCCCCCACTCCTGGAATTTGAGCGTATGGAATGTTTTGTGCGAGCACTTGAGTGGAAAGGCTTTTGGAAGGGCTGTTCCGTTGCGCGTGGCATTAACTGCCACCATAGTTGTTCTGTCTATCTTCATACTTGAGCAAGTTATTGCAGCGACGGCAGCAGTACAAACTGTTGCCTTGGCGACTTCATCCGCCATTGAATTCCCTTTAACGTGAATGCCAACACGTTGATGACTCAATGTATGAATGACATGAGCCCGTGGCAGGCCTTCTTTCAGATTTGCCACCTGTTCCCAAAGCATCTTGTGCTTTATTGTGCAACCTTTCAAATCCCTAAATCCATTCTGGCCCCAATAATGTAAATATTTGTTATAGGACTGGACACAGTAAAATGAATCACACACAATTAGAATTCACGATCCGTATTTTGTAGTGCCAGTACCAGAGCTTTTAGTTCAGCCAGCTGCGCCGTACAGTCCCCTACGGACTGAGTGCGTGTTTTTCCGGGACGGAATTTTCCGTCATGCATGCGCACTTTTTCAATTGTGCATGCCGCGGAATATTGCTGTTTCGTTCCCACGACTGGCTGGGCAGAACCATTGGTATAAGTTATACATTCATATCAATCTAGAGGCATAATTTCATTCGGCAGAGGATATTCTTGTTCATACTGCAAGAATACTTGTGTTTGTAATGTAGAGTCAAATCTGTGATCTACATTTGTTGCAGTGAGACAGATAGCCCATTTAATCCATTGTGGTGTAATGCTTTAGCATTCAAGATTCTTGTTTTTGTAATGGCCTCTAGGGTCGGTACCGGGGTCACGACAATAATGCTTTTCCCCTACGCCAGTGCTCTCTCTCTCACTACAGCAGTCTGTACCGCTGTGAGTATCTTCTCAGTTGGTACAAAATGCATTTCAGCGTTCATGTACAAATGTGATTTGTATGCAATAGGGACTGTATCTCCTTCATTGAAAGTGATATATGTGTACCCAGTTGGTCCCGTGGCTACGCGGATCACCAGTTTAGTTGTGTTAACACTTGTATGTAAATGTTTAGAAGCTATCATGTCAGCTTGTACGGAATGTATAATGTCTGTATGTTCCTGTGTCCAATGATGCACTGAAAAATCAGGTCTAATTAAGTTTTAGAAAGGTTTTACCCTTTCTGCATCATCCAAAATGTAAGTCCTGCCAAAATTAAAAATCTTAAAATGGATTGTAGTCTTTTCAGAGTCGTTGGAGGTTGGATCAGTGCACATTTTTCTAAAAACTGTGCCTCCAGGCTTTCCCCTTCACTTGACAACTCATATCCTAGAAAAAGGACACTGAGGTGGGCAATTTTTGATTTTTTTAAATTGAATTTGTAACCCAGGTGAGCAAATCCAAGGTTTATGTGGTTCACTCTAGCCAAGTGTTCCATTAATTCATCGTCCGTCAGATAGATGTCATCTACATAGATAATGCCTCCTCATCAAAATTTTAAAGTAACTCTGGCTGAAAACAACCCGGGGCTATCCTTATACCCCTGTGGTAATTGACAAAATTGCTGTTGAGAACCTAGAGCGGATAAGTCTGTCAAATTCCTGCTCCCAGGTGCTATATTTTGGCAGAAACATCCATTTGAGATGTCTAGTGTTGTTTTGTATTTTTTCCGCACAATGTTATTGGTCAGTGTGGCACTATGTGCATTTTGTACTGCAAATGTACATGTGGATGCGTTTAAATATCTGTAATCTAAGACTATATGATTTGAATTATCTGGTTTCATTACGGGAAACAAGGGATTATTCATAGGTGAGATGTAATTTTCTGTCACACCCTGGTATTCAAGTTGATCTAAGATCTCCCTGACTTGTTTCTTTGCTTTTTGCTTTATTGGGTATTGTCTCTGTGGTTGAGGAATTGATTTTAATGGGATTTCGTGATGAGGTAATGCATCATCTCACCAAACATGATTGCGTTAAAGTGCAGGAGCTAGCGCTAACGCCCTCCTTTTTAACTGATTCTGGTACGAGGTCAGAGAAAGCCAGAAAAATAACTTCATCCCCCATTGGGCAATCCACTACGAAATCAGGTGGGCAATCCTTTTCAGCCAAAATAATGTCGTAACCATATGTCAGGTTCTCCCAAAAGAGACCCTTTACTTGCCTGGGTATGTCCCCCTCCATTTGGAGCGTTATTTTGTATAAACGATGTGGGACACTTACCCTTGTATTAGGTGTTTCTACCGTGATATGCTCACTCAACGCTACTGCCGCCAGATAATCCATCATGTCCTCGCGAGCTACTGTGACTTCAGCCGCGCTGTCTAGCATTGTCACTGCTCATTCCCCATTCAGAAGCAGAGTCCTCAGTAGCCTGGGCATTTCTAAATTTAATCCTGGCTACCTTCTTCTTTTTAAATTGATGTTTGGAAGTCTTTTGTTTGTCTTCCTGTTTAAAGATGTAGTCCGAAGTGCGATGTGTCTCCCTTTTCGGCTTGATTCACTCTTCGATCTGTGCTCTGACTGTCCGTCTCTCTCCGAACGTTTTTCGGATGACTCCTGAAAGGAACGAGAGGAACGTGTATCAGTATCCTGATACCTTTCAGGCTTCCTAATATTGTCACAGTTTCTCAAATTTTATTTTCGCTCGGTGTGTTCCTGTTGAGGAGACACATCCTGTGACTGTGTTTTCTTTTGTTTTGTTTATTATCCCATTTCTTCTTCGAAGAATCGGGTGCTTGCTTAGAGTTATCCTTTTCAGAATTGCTCTTAACTATTGGTTTCCCAAGTCTGGCTCCCAGATTATCTCTACCTAGTGAAGCGTATGTTTCCTCGATAATTTTTGGCAATTCTTGCTCCTGCTGTGCAGGAGTGAATTACCTCAGGTGTTGACATATTGCCACCGCTGCTGCCTCCCCTTTTATGTTACTTAACATAATGGCGGATACCTGGGCAAAATTGCCCATCAATTTCATCCCTAGAACTAGGGCAGGATCTGCCCGTACTCATTCTGTATTTGTTTCAGTACATCTGGTATAACTGCTATTGAAGGGGCACCATGAGTTCTGGTATAAACGACAGCGAAGATTGTACCCCAAGTGACACAATCGTTTATCGGGGGAGTGCTCCCCATTGGCAAGCAATTTGTTAGTATTCTGTGTTTTTCCTGTGCCCCGTATGGGGAAAAACTGCTTCAATGTGTGCTGTTTTCTGTACTATCCAGAACGGGATTTGCTCCTGGCTGGTGGGAATCTTTCCCATAATGGCGTTCAACGTTAGGGGGCTGATACCTGTAGTAGAATTAAAGACAAACAAAAAAATGATTATTCTAGGCAGTTTTCTATTTTTTCATCTGTTATTGTTGGAAAGAAAGCAGAAATGGCCATAGGACAGACCGATTAAAAAGATGCCCTGCAACAGAAAAAAAAACAGACTCTTACTTTTACACTATAAAAGTAAGAATATGCTTTTTTCTATTGCAGAAAGCCGAGGAGGAAAACTGATGAATGACAGAGGGGGAGTGGAACACCAGTCAAGCTGCAGAACAGGGCTTTAGAGGTGCAAGCACCTTGTTTGTTGAATCTGTGAGAGTGGAGGAGCAATCCATTTCCCGAAGCTGAACTGTAGATTGGTAATTCCCTTTTAAACTACTGCTGACATTATAGTGCTCTGCCCTATCTTGTATTGGGTCTGGCTGCTTTGGAAAACTTTACTAGCCTCAAATCACTCCTAAGTCACACCTAGAAATTAGTTTCAAAGCTGTTTGGTGATAGAGAGAAGTTTTTAAAGTGGGCAAATGCAGTGAGCCAGCACGAAGGAAGGAAAGAGAAATGCAAATAAGGAACGAACAAAGGAAAGTTAAAAGGAAGCAGGATAGAACATAGGTACATAAAAAAAACAATAGAAGGAAGGTAAGAAAGATGGAAGGGGTAAAAGTAAGGGAGAAGGAAGGACATTAAAAATTAAGTTTGGAAAGAAGGGTAGCAAGAAGAAAAGAAGGAAGGAATAAAAAGAGAAAAGAGAAATAAGGAAATCATAAAAGTAGAATTAAATAATGGAAAGTGGAATCAAAAACAGATGAAAGGGTGAAGGAAGAAAAGAAGAGAAAGGAAGATTAATGAATGAGAGGATAATGAAAAGAAAGATGGAAGGAAGGGGCGAAGGAAGGACAGGAGGATGGTAAGAAGAAAGGAAGGGACAAAAAAGAATGAGAGAACAAGAAGAAAGGGAACAAGGAGAAAAGTTGGAAAATAGGGAAGAAAATTAAACAGGAACATAAAGAAGGACAGAAAGCTAGAGCTAGAAAGAAGAAGAATTTAAAAGAATGTGCAGAAGTAAAGAATGATGGAAAGAAGGAATGAACTGAGAATGGAAAAGAAGGAAATAAAGAAAAATAGATAATAGGAAAGACAGATGGAGAGAAAAGGGGAAAAATTCAAAAAAGTCAAAACTGGTAAATGTGCCATTTTTTTCTGCCCACTAATAAATGTAAAATATACGATGTGGCTGTCGTACTGAAAAGTTTGGAGACCCCTGGGTTTAAATAAAGCATATATTGCTGCTGGTGCCCACATATCTCCGAACTACAATGTTTAGTTACACATTTTAAATTTGCTCTAAGCAGCACAACAAGGTGCTGCAGGCAGCTTTTTGCAAGATATAATTTACAAAGAAGCATCCAGCACTCTTTCAAGAGCCCTTCTACCCCAGATAATTATGAGACCAACCCAAGTCAACTTAATTAATTCTGGAAATTGTAGTTGTGGTTCAATCCTAATGCGATCTTAACTTACCAGATTTTAGTGGTTTTACTAATAATTAATTGATGTCTTCAGGCCCTACATTTTGCAAAAGTAAACTGAATAGGACAATTTTCAGTATTTGAAATTTTGTGTGAATGCATATTTCTGTGCTGTGTAATTGTGTTCTTGTGCATAGTGGGCATGCTGGGAAAGTGGTAAGCTATGACATAACTGGCAAGTTAAGAAACACATGAATTTGATAGCTGCAGCTACCGAAATTTGCACATCTCATATAACAAAGTAAGGGTAAGTTCAAAAGACATTCATCAAAAATACAAGTTGTGGAAGCTATTAATGGGTGCTTCAAAGGTAAGTTCAAAATACATTCATCAAAAGTGCAAGTTGCAGGGGGCGTGGCTTCGGTGCCACTCAAGATGGCTGCCTAGCGGAGGAGGTCCACCGCGCTTCAGGCGAGTCGCGGTCTTTTGGCGTCCATAGGCACCGTCTCAACGGACCAAAATTGTGCAGCAGGAGGAGGAAGATATCAGCATGCAGAGGCGCTGCTTGTTCTGCTGAAGTGCGGTGCAGTTCTCTGCATTTTTCCAGCGTTGCGGCTGCTTCCTCAGAAGCGGCCGCCATTTGGAATGCAGCGCTTAATTCAGTAAGGAGTTTTTGAATGCAGCTTTTTAGGTTTCATAAAACATGTGGACACATACTTTTTATTTTGGCTGGCTAATGAAGACCTCTGCAGTGTGCTCTACCAAGGCTTAGTTGCAGTTTTGATGCTGATGTTTATTTAGTCATTTCTGGTGCTTACGTGATTCTGAAGCTCTGTGGTGTTCTGAGGTGGTTCTTCCTTTGTGCATACTTAGTCAGTGGAACACTGGTGACATTATCCCATTTTGTACTTCCAGCTTATGACTTGTTATACGGTTCCTTTTTATGGGTAAATTACGGAAGCCACAATTTGTTTTTACCCCTAAAGGACATTCTTTGGCTGGTTTGTCTATCGGTCCTGTTCCACATTCATTAACAGGAGTCCAATCACTTGCTGCTGAAGAAATGGCTAATTCTGCACCTCCTTGCAATATCTCTTTACAATCTGTGGTCAGCAAGGCCTCATCGCCCTCTTCCACATCCAAGAGGTTGAAACAAGATCCTCCCTCACCTGACAAGTCAGTAACCCCTATTTCCTTAGAGTTGTTGCTGGAAGAAATTTGTGCACTGCGCCCTTTCGTAGAGGAAACTAACAAAAGAATGCAACATCTGGATGACAAATGGTCATCGATGGAAAATTGTGTATCTATGATGGAGCAACAACTACTGGATGTACGAGATGAAACCCATTGTTATATTCCATAGAGGTACCCCAATATAGGCCAGAGTAACATCCCAACCTTTCACCTATATTCGTCCCTATACTACATACATAACGGGCCGCTAGGACTGACCCTTTACCTAGTTAGAGTACTGCTTACAGAACGTGGGGTTTTCCCTGAACAATAGCCTCATACATTATGCATGAGGATCCTTGGATTCTTGGAAACTCAGCAGGACTACCATCTCCTGCATAATAACTATGTACAAGGTTCATTCCCGACGTCATCCTAAGTTTGACAGTGGCACAGCAAGGTAGAACCCCTGGGGATACCTTCAGGTATATAAACATCACATCTTGCTAAGATAGAGAGAGGAGATCAGGACTTCCCTGCCGACACACTGACCCGAGACGCTGCGGCTCCTGCATGCAGATACTCCAGCTCGCAGTGGTCTAACATCCCTTGCGGGGTGTCCAGCTCGAGACCGAGACGGGGTCCCACAGTCTCTCACTTCAGGTAATGGGGTTGCCTTTATCCTAGAGGGATTCTTGGCTTAACAGCTACATACATGCTAGGTACACTTAGGTACATCTAGTTAGGGTACATTCTAGGAGTACGCATTTTATTGTCATGAATTTTATATACTTGCCTGTATTTATGTTTATAGCAAGATGGTAGAAATCTACCATCCTTTTACTTTCCTAGTGCTTCTAATCATCTATATCTGTTACTGTCTAATGATTGTTTCAGCACCCCTCTTTTATACTAGAATAACGACTGTTCAATAAACACTTATTGAAAAACGTCCACACCATTTATTCTGTGTATCTCCCTGAGACTAAGTGAGCACGAGTGACTGAGCGAAAAGTAGTACACTGTTTCCACGGTCCTCAGGGATCAGGGTTGTCATGTTCGATAGTTGCCAAGAACTATTCTCTCCTTGGTAAGAGAGGTTTCTAGTGGCACTGTGAGCTAGCTGGTATACAGGCCAACACATCCGGTGGGGGTGTCTGGAATCAGTCTGGACACCAAGCCCGCAGTGTATGTTGTCCAAACGTGCAGATCTTGTACAGGTTTTATAGGAATTACACGACATGGTGGCGCCAACGTTGTTTGGGTACTTATTTAACAGTCAAATCTGAGTAGTTCAGTCGTGCTATTCTCAGAGACCCCTACTCACATTTCCCCAGAGACGTCTGGAGTGGGAGGGAATAAAATCCGTCGCAGCTGAGTAGGAAAAATCCTATGTATTAGCTGTTGGTTTAATCAAGCTTGAAGGACACATTGTTCCTATTGTGCATAACAACTTATCTCAGTTTCCTTGGAAAACTCTTCTAGCTCATAACAATGACTGAGGAGGGAGACACGGTACGCAAACTGCATATAACAGAGGAAGAAGATCCAGATGCAATACATCTTTCAGAAAATGTTAGAAATGCCATCACCCTAAAACTAGCTTCATATGGTTTAACAGCTAGGGGTGAGTCTGTAACATTCGTGATTGAGGCACACAAATCATTTAGAACAGAGGTATTCTATTCATGGGTTACATTCCCACAGGCAAATGCACTAACAAAGACATTTCATTATTACACAGAAGATGAAATACCAGACGAATATTGTCCATATGAGGACATTGAAGTTCCACTCACTTACCAGGAGCATTTATACTGGTTTAAAGGCGTCCTACCCCATACAAGAAATAAAGTAAGACTCGGTCCGCTCGGAAGAGACGGAGCAACATGGCCAGTATTAGCGGCGTACGCACCACATCCTGACATTGAAACAATGCCAGCAGGAGACTTACTTACACAGCATAAAGAACTAATAAAACTTTACAGAAACATGACACAGTTTGTGATGCAGACACTCACAGTTCACCCAGCAACGGCTACACCAACAAGTCCGATTCAAACATCAACAACTAAAATTACACCACAAACATTACACGCAGTGATGGGTAAAATGCCCACTAAACGTGAACAAATGCCATTCTGGGTGGCTCAAAATATAACATGGCTAGAGGCGGTATTTCCAAACACCAGCCCACATGAAAAACACAGAATGTTAACAATTTGCTTGCCCATGGGGATAACACCCCAGGTAGAAGATTGTACCTCTTGGGGTACAGTTTTCGCTGCCATATATACCAGAACCCATGGTATCCCGTCATTAGCAGTAATACCAGATGTATTAAGACAAATACAGAACGAGTATGGAGCAGAACCTGCTCTGAACTTAGGAATGAAGTTACTAGGTAATTTCACCCAGGTATCAGCTATAGTATTAGCAAATATTAAAGGGGAGGCAGCATCGGGGGCAATACGCCAACGCCTAAAGAAGTTCTCTCCTCTACAACAGGAACATGAATTACCAAAAATAATTGAAACTGCTTATGCAGAATTAGGTAGAGACAGTTTGGGGGGTAGAGCAATAAAACCTCAACTAACGGGTAGTCCCGAAAAAGATGCCATTAAGCAAGCACCTGCTTCTTCAAAGAAGAAATGGGATAATAACAAACAACAAAAGAATAAAGACAATAGATCTCAATCCAGAGGTAGGTCTCCTCAACAGGAGCCCTCTGAAAGGAGGTATAACCTTAGGAATAGGGACAACATTAGGAAACCTGACAGGTATCAGGACACTGATACACGTTCCTCTCGTTCCTTTCAGGGTTCATCAAAAAACTCGGAGAGGGAAGTACTGTCAGAACACAGACAAAAAGAGCGTACAAAGTCCAGAGACGCACAACGCACTTCAGACTACGCTTCCAAAAAAGAAGAGAAACCTAAAGCAAAATCTCAATAAAAAAAAAAAGAAAGTAGCAGGTCTAAAAGTTAGACATGCCCAGAATTCTGAGGACTCAACTACTGAACGAGGAATGGGCTCTGACGATGCTAGACTATGCAGCAGAAGTAACAATAGCTCGCCAGAACCTGATGGAATTTCGGGTGACAGCAGAGTTGAGTGAACATATCACGGTGGAAACGCCTGATACTAGGGTAAGTGTCCCATATAGGCTACATGAGATAACACTACAAATGGAAGGGGACAAGCCCAGAAAAAGTAAAGGTCTCTTTTGGGAGAACCTGACTTTTGGCTGCGACATTCTTTTAGCTGAAAGAGATTGGCCGCCTACTATTGTTATGGATTGCCCAAAAGGAGAAACTGTAATTATGCCGGCTTTTTCCGACCTTGTTCCCCAATTCTTAAAACACACATACGCGCGGGAGTGGGCGGTAGTCCTTGTTCCTGCACTATATCGCAACTATGTTGGATGGAATGAAGATTCGACCCACCACGTGATACCGTTAAAATCTACTCCAACTCTACAGAGACAGTATCCAAATAAACAAGAAGCTAAAAAACAGGTCAGGGAGATCTTAGATCAACTTGAATACCAAGGTGTGATTGAAACTTGCACCTCTTCAATGAATAATCCTTTGTTTCCGGTAATGAAACCTGGCAACTCATATTGTCTAGCTTTAGACTATAGACATCTAAAATCATGCACAAAAACGTTTGCAGTACAAAATGCACACAGTGCTGCATTAATGAATAACATTGTGCGAAAAAAATACAAAACAACATTAGATATCTCAAATTGATTTTTCTGCCAAAATATAGCGCCTGAGAGCCGATATTTGACAGCATTCTCAGCGCTGGGGTCCCAGCGGCAATTTTGTCGACTCCCCCAGGGGTATAAGAACAGCCCGGGGTTGTTTTCCACCAGGGTAACTGAGTTACTTCAAAATCTGAATGAGGAGGCATTGTCTTATGTAGATGACATTTATCTAACGGATGATGACCTGGAGGAACACTAGACCAGGGTGAGCACCATAATTTTGGGATTTGCCTCTGAGGGCTTCAAATTTAACATTAAAAAATCAAAAATAGCCCACCTCAATGTCCTATTTTTAGGATATGAACTTTCAAGTGAAGGAAAAAGTCTGGCAGCTAACTTTTTAGAAAAGTGTGCGCTGCTCCAACCTCCAAAATCATTGAAAAATTTACAATCCATACTGGGATTCCTGAATTTTGGCAGAACATACATTTTGGATTATGCAGAAAGGGTTAAACCTTTCTACGACCTCATAAGACCTGGTTTTTCAGTTAGGCAATGGATACAGGGACACACAGACACCCTTCGTTCCCTGCAAGCTGACACGATAGCTTCAAAGCACTTACAGACACGTGTAAATGTTCGCAATCTAGTGATCCGTATAGTTGCGGGTCAATCTGGGTACACCTACTTAACATACAATGAAGGTGAAACTGTCCCAATAGCATACAAATCACATTTGTACACAAATGCTGAGATGCGTTTTGCAGCCAAAGAAAAAATTCTGACAGCAGTACAGACTGCTGTAGTGAGAGAAAGAGCACTGGCTCAGGGGAAACAAATTATTGTCGTGACTCCAGTACCAGCCTTAGAGGCTGCGACAAAGGCAAGCGTTCCGAATGCTAAAGCCTTATATCCGAGATGGATACAATGGGCTAATTCTCTCACTGCATCAGATGTAGAATACAGGTACGACCCAAGTCTAAAAACACAAGCATTCCTGCAATATGAACACGAATATCCTCTACCGAATGAAATCATGCCTCTAGATCAGTATGAATACATAATTTATACAGACGGATCTGCACAACCGGCCATAGGAAGTAAACAACAATACAGCGCCACGTGTGCGATTGTTAAAGGTCGGATGAAGGATGGAAAGTTCCATCCAAGCTGTACAAAGACTCAGTCTCTAGGAGACTGCACGGCTCAGTTAGCAGAACTAAAAGCTCTTTTACTGGCACTGATTAATATGGATTGAGAATTCCCCACACTAATTGTGTGCGATTCCATTTACTGTGTCCAGTCATACAATGAATATCTTCACTATTGGGGACAAAATGGGTTCAAAGACTCAAAAGGTGGCACAATTAAGCACAAAATGCTATGGGAACAGGTAGCTGAGTTGAAAAACGAACTACCAAGAGCTCACGTGATACAAACACTGAGTCATCAACGTGATGGCGTTCACGTTGAAGGGAATTCATTGGCTGATGAAGCGGCGAAGGGGGCAGTACGAACTGCATCTGTAGCTGCAATCACTCGTTCAAAAATGAGAATAGACGGACAGATAATGGTAGCTGTCATTGCTTCACACAAAGACAACAAAGCACTGCCGAAAGGTTTTCCACTCAAGTACTCCTACAAGTTAGATGCAAACAACGTTCCATTTGCTCAGATTCCTGGAGTGGGGGATAGAGTAATACCAAATATGGAATGCAGATTAGGCTTAATTTAAGCTGCACACGAGGGTCTTGGTTCTGCACACGCAGGAGTTACGGCGACGGTTTCTTTAGGGGAGAGGAGTTGGCCTAATGGCTAGGGCGGTCGACCTCGAATCTGGGGAACTGGGTTCGAGTCTCGACAATGACGCTGAACATCCTGTGATTTTGGGCAAATCACTTAATCTCCCCATGCCTAACAAAAATGAATGTGTCCTCATGTAATGCAACTGGTGCTATGTAAAGCGCTCTGATACCCGATTCGGGTCAAGTTCGCACTATATAAAACTCTGTAAAATAAAAAAAAATACTGAAACTTTGATATTGGTGGCCAGGGTTAACGAAGCAGACCAAAGACTATGTCTTAAAGTGCGACATCTGTCAACAGATGAAGGGCTCAACCATAACACGTCCAGCACAGACACCATTATTGATATCAGATAGACCTCTCGCGTGTGTCTATTTGGACCACTGCAGCCCCTTACAATCTAATGGGGCTCACAAGTACATAATGGTTGCAGTGGATTCCTGCTCGAGATTCCTATGGGTATGGCCTCAGCGCTCGGCTGATGCTCGAACTGTTATCAAAGATTTGCAAGTCTTTATAGGGACATACGCAGTTCGCACATTACATTCTGACTGTGGCCCCGCGTTTAGCTCTAGGGCTTACAAGGAGGCCATGGGAGGTTTGGGTGTAGCATTGCGGTACTCCTCTCCATACCATCCTGTGGGAAATTCGGTCGTGGAGAGGAAAAACCGGGACTTAAAGCAGTCTTTAACAGCTAGGGTATTAGGCGTGGGTGGTAGTTGGGTCAATCACTTATATGGGGTTCAGAGGGCCTTAAACAACATGCCAAGAAGCTCTCTAGGTGGAGGTCACTCCTTATGAGGTCCTATTTGGGACAAGAATGTGGGTACCTGATCTAGATTGTGAAGGCACAGTGGCGGATGAAAAACCTTTTGACATCAATAAACGTTTGGCTGTTTTACAGGACCTGAATGAATCAAGGGCACTACAAAGCAATGTCCAAGTGAAAAGGTCCGCCACTGGGGAAGTCAAGTCAGACACGGCAAGACCTGTCTGGATTCCAAAAGTCGGGGATCTGGTCAGGGAAAAGATAACGGACAAAAAAGAATTTGGGCCATCATACAGAAAGCCTGTACCTGTCCTGGCAGTTGAAGGAACTAGAACTGTACTTCTGCCACCTCTTGCCGGAAAAAAGGAAAAAAGATTTGTCTCCATTGATCTGATAAAACCACACTATGTGGCCGATACTGAATAGTAGGCCTCGTGGGCTCCTGGGTAGCCTACGCCCTCTTCTTGCTACCACACAGGAAGTTCAGACGGAAAGACTCATCACATTTGGAGTCTCCCATACGGAATGATGTACTATGCAACAATGCCATGGAACTCGTTCCTCTTGCTACAGAAATTCAAAATCAAAATGAAAGACAAATTTCAATTCGACCTAACACTGATGTCTACATAAACATGCCTCAACAAGAGCCAACTACAAGTTCAACAAAACCTGCTGAGCTACCAAAAATAGATCGACCTGCATCTGGCTATTTCATTGACTTCAATACCTTTTCGTTGGATCCAAGTAAACCTGAAAGAATGCCAGCCCCAATATCTCATAAACAACAAATCAAAGACTTCTTCACCTTTCTTAAAAAGACTTACCTGGTGTCACCTTGGATAGAACTTTGGATAAGCATCGGGATACTTTTCTTTCTTTTCTGGATAGGCTTAGTAACTGTCTTTTGCTTACTTATAAATGGAATTTACCTTCACCAAAGCTCTGCAGCATCAAGAGTGAACTTAATCCTGAAACCTCATGTTTCATCACATCATGAACAAAGAGACTTATTATCAGTGAACATTACAGCAGTTCCTATACCTGATGGTATAGTATGTGACAAGGTTGATTATGACATATTTGGTCCGACCGAACTTTCAAAAATACCACATTTATTTAAAATTTCCTTAAATGATATTATTGCCTCCAGTACATTTTCCGATGATTAGGATTTTGAAACTGTAAACAACATGTTGACTGATTTAGAACAATCCGCCACATTTTCTAGCAGTGAAATGTTAGAAGACACATCAGACTTTAACACAATGTATTGTTATCAACATTATGGTCATCATTTGCTACATAAATCCAGTAGCCCTAGGAATGTTTTCACATATCACCAATAGGAACATTGCCTGACACCACCGAAAAGTAGTATTTTTCAGGGTTTAATGTTTCAGACCCGACCTCATATTACTATAAGGTTGCACTGACATCCGCACAGAAAAATATGCTGACCAACACCAAACAGATTTACTCTGCTTCCTTTATTACCCAACTGTCTGAACAGGGTTTCGACTTATGGAAAGACACTATAGACTTAAAATCAGTCTGGGGTTCTAGAGACTGGCAAGTCCAGGGAACAGAAGCGCTATTTAGAGCATGCCTCATTCCTCAGCAGATGATATTTCTAAATGAAACTGTGCAACAGACTTCCTGTCTTGGGATAGCCAAGAACAAGGATTTGAACACACCTCGGATTCCAACACCATCACAGGCCGAGGGTAATTATTCATCACTGAAAGGGGATAGATTAGATGACATTTTACAATACAATAGATCAGACCCCAATTGGACGGGATGGTTGGTTTGGCCCACGGACACTAATAGATGTCAAGAAAGATTCAGGGGTACCACTGAAGGGTTCAATATCCATAGGCCAGACCCACGCTATGTACAAAGACATTGTACAGTGTTGGGAAATTATGCCTCGATTGGCTAAAGACCTCAACACTACAACAGGTGAAACAACACTTATCCTTACTGACAGAGGATGTGGACATACAGGATTTTTTATTAGGTCCCAGAAAGCCAAGTCAAAAACGTTTCTATTATGCTGTCTATAATGAAATTTGGAAAATCTCCCAACAAGAAGCAGCGGCGAGATTACGAGAAATAGGTAGGATTAACCTAGAAAAGGCGCTCGCCGTAGTTGACAATGGCATGACTATGTAAACTTCCAGGATTTATTCACTGGGCAACATTGTATCTTCTGCTATTGATGTACTAGAACAGGATTTGTCCATACTACTGCATGGACAATCACAATTACGTTCTATTATGTTACTAAGCTGGACGCTGCAATCATTGCGCGCAGGTTATGTGCCTTGGCGTTTTATCAACAGTATGTCACTGTTTTCTGCATACAATCTAATGGAAAAACAGATGAAAATGGCACAAAGGGGCGCAAAATATACAATGCTGCGTATTGAAAAACTGGACAGATTACCTTTTGCTTTGGCAGAATCTCCATCCACGTAACGGTTAATCCATGGCCATATAACATTACCGGTCACAACTTTCCAGTTTCAGTATTGCCTTGAACAACAACAGGCAGGAAGATATGAAGAAATGGGTAGGTAATTCATCAAGGAATCTTGGGAATTACCGTACAGATTTCGATGCAGGAGTGGGGATCTTGAAGTGCTTCTAAGTGGTACAAACTGTGAGAACGCTTTAAGTGGATCTCTCATATGCCAGGATATTCTGCTACACGGGGCCTGCAGCGGTTCAGTTGCGAACCTATCCTGTCATTTGAGGGGTACCCCAGCAGCCGTGATTACCCCGGTATTCAAGCTACTTTCAAATGGGAGTTACTTGATGCTGAAGGTTGTTGTGGGATGCTTCCGGGCATCGCATATCTAGCCACCGTGAGCTGCAGGGTTACTTGCTGTATGCAAGCATTGTTTCCATCGACACACACAGTCAGGGAGGCGCCGCTATTGCCTTCCTTGAATGTTTCCTTTATACCGTTTGATACTCTGAGCTGAATGAAAGCCATGCTTTTACAGAAAACCGTGCCCTTAACCTCTGCCCGGGAGACTTTTGATCTCCAAGTAGCAAGGTCCTCGGCAGAGATACAGGCACTCATACGTACGAACTGCCCCTTCCATTTCGCAAATGGTAAATCATATCTTTAACATGTCTGATACGATGGGTATATAGTACACCTATTTAAGACCATAGGTTCAGGACTGTTAAGCACCTTTCAGACGGTCCTCGGAGTTATACCAAACTTTATACACTCCGTATTCGGAAGCATTTTTGGAGGACTTCCGCTGATCCTGTTTCTAATAGCAGGTATCCTGATTGTAATTTTTCTGCTAGGCAATGGACATCCCAGTCACCAAGGAGATGGAAACAGTGCTCGTGGAGCGTAAATACCGTGATCGTATGGTACAACATCTGGGCACACCTCACCTACGGGAACTGAGCGCCTCTTGGTTCCTGTCATTTAGACCAGTCTGGATGGATTGCATCTTACCTGTTCTCCGATGCCTATTCTGCGGAGAAGAATGTGTGTTGGATTTCTGTCTAACACTTCCATCAGTTGCGCAACCGGATGTTGATGCATTGCTGGACCCGATAACGGCCCATGTTTTGCAGTGTCCCCAGCGTATTCCTATTTTGGTGGCGGCATTCTTAGAGCCTCCGCAGGAACTCTCTGCTCCGGTTGGAATGGATACCACCCCCTCCACTAACACCCAGCCTTTGGATGGCACACAGGCTGCCCCAGCATCGGCTGCAGGCAGTACGGAGGATCATCTGTGCTCAATTGACGTGATTTGCGAGGTGTTACAGGGATCGTCGTCTGCGAAGGCAGGCAACAGCGATGTTGCGTCTACCAGCCAGGACACATAAACATTTGGCTCGTCGTGTGCTGGGAAAAATGTGACCTTTTTTTTTAAAAACAACTTCCAAATTGAAAATCGAAAACAATTGGCACTTTTCATGACGTGCATGGCTTTCCGATGCTTGTAGTTGTTCAAACTATATACGGACACAGTAGAGCTATTGCTTGAGTGACAATTCTTCTGTTTTAGCATTTTTTAGAGTTTTTAACATTTTTTAGCAGAACTATGGTTTTTACTAGACAGTACCTAGACAGGTAGTACGTTAGAATTAGATTATGTCGTCCAGTTGGATGAGGAGTGGGTGTTATATTCCATAGAGGTACCCCAATATAGGCCAGGGTAACATCCCAACCTTTCACCTATATTCCTCCTTACACTACATACATACCGGGCCGCTAGGACTGACCCTTTACCTAGTTACAGTACTGCTTACAGAACTTGGGGTTTTCCCTGAACAATAGCCTCATACATTATGCATGAGGATCCTTGGATTCTTGGAAACCCAGCAGGACTACCATCTCCTGCATAATAACTATGTACAAGGTTCATTCCTGACATCATCCTAAGTCTGACAGTGGCACAGCAAGGTAGAACCCCTGGGGATACCTTCGGGTATATAAACATCACATCTTGCTAAGATAGAGAGAGGAGATCAGGACTTCCCTGCCGGCACACTGACGTGAGACGCTGCGGCTCCTGCATGCAGATACTCCAGCTCGCAGTGGTCTAACATCCCTTGCGGGGTGTCCAGCTCGAGACCAAGACGGGATCCCACAGTCTCTCACTTCAGGTAATGGGGTTGACTTTTTCCTAGAGGAATTCTTGGCTTAACACCTATATACATGCTAGGTACATTTAGGTACATCTAGTTAGGGTAGCATCACAGGAGTACAGATTTTATTGTCATGCATTTTATATACTTGCCTGTATTTATGATTATAGCAAGATGGTAGAAATCTACCATCCTTTTACTTTCCTAGTGCTTCTAATCATCTATATCTGTTACTGTCTAATGATTGTTTCAGCACACCTCTTTTATACTAGAATAACGACTGTTCAATAAATACTTATTGAAAAACGTCCATACCTTTTATTCTGTGTATCTCCCTGAGACTAAGTGAGCATGAGTGACTGAGTGAAAAGTAGTACACTGTTTCCATGGTCCTGAGGGATCAGGGTTGTCATGTTCGGTTGTTGCCAAGAACTATTCTTTCCTTTGTAAGAGGGGTTCTAGTGGCACTGTGACCTAGTTGGTATACAGGCCAGCATATCCGGTGGGGGTGTCTGGAATCAGTCTGGACACCAAGCCCGCAGTGTATGTTGTCCAAACGCGCAGATCCTGTGCAGGTTTTATAGGAACTACACGACACCATAGAATTCTCTCTTTGGAAAAGGAGGTATGCAAGCTCCAGCAACATACTGAGGATTTGGAAAACAGGAATAAGATGAACAATCTCCGCATTTATGGCCTGCCTGAAGCTTTGGGAGGAGATGATCCTTTCGTCTTTTTTACCTCTTTCCTGCCAAAATTGCTGGACATGCCCTCTTCAACCTCACTCGATATCCAGAGTGTTCATAGGCTTGGGCCTCATCCTCCTCTGTCTGCATCTCCTGCTAAACCCTGAGGTGTCCTTATTCTTTTTCTGAAGTTTACTGACTTGTTGTTGGTACTTTCTGCAGCTAAGGCTAAGCGTCAAGTCTCTTGGCTGGGTCAAAAGGTGTTCCTCTCTTAAGATGTTTCCAATGCCACTGCAGCTCGAAGAAAGGAGTTTTGTAATCTTCGAGCTCCCCTACATTCTCTTGGTGCCAGATATGGTCTCTTTCACCCCTGCATTTTTAAAGTAACTTTCCAAAATAACACTGTGACGTTTGAGGATCCAGCGGAACTTAAGAAGTTTATACAATCCCGTACTTTGATTGACATGGACACTGCTGGCCCTTCTAATGGTTGATTTTCTTGTCCTTTATTACTTTTGTTCTCCTTGTTTGGCACTTCAAAGGATTTGAATTGTACTATCTAAATCCTTAGTATAATTAAAAATGTAATTCTTTGAATGTGTTAATGCTTCTGATGTGTCTTACGATGTACTTTTTATCTCCTTGCAGATTTGTCTGATGTAGTTAAGTTTGTATGGTCCATCTTTCTACATGTTTATGGTCCTGGTGTGGCTTGGCCTCTTTCCCCTTGGGCGTGTCATCGTCTCATGTGTTGTCACCACCCCTTTTCTTCTTTAGTCCTTACTGTTGCAGGCATGTTATTTTTGTTGTTCTTTATGAATATGTACTGTCTCTTCTTTTGGCTTTCTTTTCTTCCTTTTTACCTCTCCTTTTTGCCTTTCCCTCTTTTCTTTCCATCTTCTTTTTTACTATTCCTCTCCCTTTCTTATTTCTTTACTATTCTTTCTATTCCTCATGTTTTTCTCTAGTTTTTTCTCTTCCTTGTCACAGATTTGAAGCAATTTATGCATTTTTTTTTAATTCTGTGTAATATCATGGAACATTACAGGATCTATTAATCCCGTCAAAAGACAGAGGATATAATCCCATTTGTGAAAATCTAATCCTGATCTAGTCCTTTTGCAAGAAACCCACCTCAATGAATTGGAAGCTTTAAAATTTAAGCGTAATTGGGTGGGGAATGTATTTGTTTCCCCGTCACTGAATAAAAAGAATGGTGTTGGTATTATTTTGTGTAGGAAACCACTTACATTTACTTTTATTTCACAGGAAATAGATGATGCAGGTAAATGGATTATTGTTACCTGTCTTATTGATAATGTACCTCTTACGGTGTTAAATGTATATGCACCTACACTTCCTGATTTCAATTTCTGGCCCTCTGTCGCTAAGAAATGTACACAGTATCACGATTCATACTTTCTTTTGGGTGGGTATTGTAACCAAGTTATGGACACTTTTTTGGATAGATGTTCTTCGTCCCAATTTTTAGCCCACAGAATGCATAAACAGTTTCATACGACCATTGCTCAAGGTGCTTTGGTGGACTCTTGGAGACTCTTTAATCCTACTTTGCAAGACTATTCCTATTACTCGCCCTCTCATGGTACACTTTCACGTTTAGATCACATTTTTCTTTCCAAATCTCTTTCACAACTTCTCATACAATCATATATTTCCCCAATTGTGCTCTCTGACTATGCTATGGTTATTACTGACTTGGATTTGGCTCCTTCTTATCCTACTTCACATAGATGGAAATTTTATATTTCTATTTTAAAAGATGTTCAGTTCTCTCGTTCCTTTGTGTCCTTTACTTCTGAGTTCTTTTCGTTTAATGATATTACCTCTATTTCTCCTTGTTTGTTATGGGATACATTTAAAGCAGCTGCGCTGGATTTTATTTTACGCTATGTTTCTGGTACTAAAAGACGTCGTGCTAAGGAACATTCAGTTTTACTTTCTTCAATTAAATCTTTGGAGCAAAAGTTCTTTTCTTCTAAGTTGCCCTCAGATCCTCTTAAATGAATTCAGGAAAAGCTAAAGTTTAACTCCATCTCTACGAATGAGGCAAATTGTATTCTTATTAGGCAGAATGCTCGTTATTATGGTGGGAGAAACAAAGCTGGTAGGCTGTTAACAAACTATTTAAAGGTTAGAAAAGAACGTTGTGTTATTGATTTGGTAACCAATTCTCATGGAGATGCCATTACTAAACATGAAGATATTCTAGAGGAGTTTGTTACATTTTATAAATCCCTGTACACTCCGGAGTCACCGGCTCAGCCCTCCACTATTGTAAACTATTTGGATGAAATTTCCCGTACTATTTCCCCAGATTTGGATTTTCACTCCCTTGAAAAGGATCTTACCCTGGAGGAAATCTCTGGTGCATTAGAAAAGTTAAAATTGGGGAAAACACCAGGCCCTGATGGCTTTACGGTAGAATTTTATCTTTACTTCTCAAATATTCTCCTTCCATATTTATTTCGCCTGTTTCCAATTTTGTGGATTTCTCTTCCACGTCTGGTACTTTTCAGTAAGCTATTGTATGTCTAATTCATAAGGATGGTAAAAATCCCCACGACTGTAAGAATTATAGACCCATTTCACTATTAAATGTGGATTATAATATTTTTGCTAAATTGCTCGCTCTTCATATAGAGTCCTTCCTCTCATATCTTATTGGAAAGGAGCAAACAGGATTTATTAAGGGTAGACTTATTTCTGACAATTCTCGTTTATTATTTAATGTTCTTAGTAAGGCCCCTCGGTTTAAATCCTCGCTTGCGGCTATAACAATAGATGTTGAGAAGGCCTTTGATAGAATTAGTTGGAAGTTTATGCTTAAATCCCTATCTTGGCATGGCTTTGGGCCTAAATTTATTGCTTTGGTATCCCTTTTGTATCATTCTCCAAAAGCCCCTGTTCTGGTTAATGGTAATGTTTATTCGTATTTTTCTCTTCACAGATGAGTAAGGCAAGGGTGTCCGCTCTCCCCCTTATTATTGGTATTGGCGCTGGAACCTTTTCTTTCTCAATTTTGTCTTAACTCATCAATCACTGGTTTTCCCTGAATTTATACCATTACATCGCATGCGTTTACAACGCATGCAATTACAACGCGGTCGTTACAACGACTGCGTTGTTACATCACAGTACCATACAACGCAAGTCATTACAACGACTTGCTCTAGATGGCGCGCTGGACTTAGGAATAGTATTATTTACTATTCCAACTCCAGTGTGTGCAACAGTAGGGAAGGTGTTGGAATAGTAAATTATACTATTTCTTAGTTTAGAGCGCCATCTAGAGCAAGTCGTTGTAACGACTTGCGTTGTAATGGTACTGCGATGTAACAACGCGGTCGTTGTAACGACCGCGTTGTAAAGGTAACGCGATGTAATGACCGCGTTGTTAAGGTTGTTTCCCGTTTTCCCTATGGTGATCTCCAATTGAAGTTTGCGGCCTATGCAGATGATATTCTCTTGTTTATATCCTCTCCGGAGAGTTCTTTGGCCTCTCTTTTGACGGAGATTTCTTTTTTCTCTGAGGTATCAGGCTATATAGTGAATAACGACAAGACGGAAATTCTTCCTCTCAATAAATACACATTTAGTCACCCTTATCGTATAACTGGTTTTCAGTGGTCAACTTCTGCAAAAATAAAATATTTAGGGATATGGGTCACAAATTCTTTTGTTGATACGATTAGAGTTAATTTCAAAGATCTCAATACTAAGGTTGAAAATCTTCTTTCTCCCTGGAATCCCTTATTTCTTTCTTGGTGGGGTCGTCTGGATGCGATTAAGATGATGGTCTCCCCTATTTTTTTATATCTTATCTTTATGTTACCATTTCATATACCTAGATCCTATTTGAAAAAATGTAATTCACTACTTATTTCCTTTTTATGACATAAAAAGAAATGCGTGTGGCACTTTCTATTTTACAAAAACCCAAAGAGGTTGGGGGAGTGAACTTTCCTGATTTTTATGGCTGTCATAGAACTTATACCTTACGACAAGCTGCTCTTTGGACTTTCGACTAATTTCACCACTCTCGCCTTTGTAGTTAGGGCTTGAACGGGATTTTGTTAAGCCCTTCTCTTTTAAGGAGTCCTTATCTTTTTCCTCTACAAACTCACTCCATCTTTCACCTGTTTTAAAACAGTCTATTTCACTACTTAAGTCCACCTTTCACCCGACCCATTTAACTCCTTCCATATTTCTTGAATTGCAGATATGGAATAATTCTTTAATTTAGATTAAAAATAGACCTCTTTTTTGGCACACATGGAAGGATAGGGGTCTGATGTGGGTTCATCAACTCTTTTCTAATAATGTTCCTATCTCTTTTCCCCAATTATGTGAAACGTATCGTTGCCCCAAGTCCTTTTATTCTTGCTTTCTATTATTAATGAATGTGGTACTTGATAGATATTTTGCTTTTAAGGATCCTACTTCTAAAGTGGTTCCTCTCTCTTCAGGATTTACTGAGTTTCTCAAATCTGCTCCTAAAGCAGCTGCAATCTACAAATGTCTTTTGTTGCCTGATCCTACACTAGCCAAATCTAGGGTTGAACTTTTATGGGAAACAGATTTGGGTGTAAATTGGCAAGTTGCATTTTGGACTAAGATCTAGGCCCGCATTTATAAAGTCTCTAGATCAGCTAGTATTTCTCAATCCCTCTTTTTTATTTACCACAGATTACATTATACTTCTATACAATGTTCTAAGTTTTCCTCAGATGTCTCTGCGAAGTGTTGGTCCTGTAATTTCCATCAGGCTGATCTAATGCATATGTTATTTAGATGTCCCAATACACTTTCCTTTTGGTATAGGGTATGGTAACAAATTCAAAAGATCTTTCATATACACCACTCTTTTAATATTCTTTATATATTTTTAGGCACATTGTCTCAATCTATTCAACCCTCATTCCTAATGATAAATTAATGGATATTCTATTGGCGGTTGCATTTCAGCAAATTCTCTTTAATTGGAAATCCTCAGCTGAATTATCATTTAAGGCGTGGTGGGACTCTGTTTGCTCACATCATAAACTGGATACAATGTATATGATGCAATGTTCTTCCGTTCCTAATGTTCAAAGGTAATGGTTGCCTTTTACTGTATTTCTTACACAAGTTGATGTTAATGTGTCACATACTGGTCCTACATTGTCTGAAAATTTTGATCCTCCATGATTAATTTATTCTCTGTCTTTGTTTAGTATTTTTTTTTTTTTCCTGTATTTGACAGGATTGTTGTAGCTTTTAAATGCATATGGTAGTTTTGCTTGTTTCTGTTGGCATGGTTTATTGTATATATTCTCTACGTTATTATAGTTATAACTAGAAATGTCCCCTTATTTTCCTCCCTCCTACTTTCCCCCCCTTCTTTACCAAAAATTTACCAAGACTTTATTTTTTTATATATGGTTTATTGTTGATATTTGCTTGCTATTTTGTCATTTATTCTCAGATATTATTATATCTTGATGTCTTTAATAAAGTCTTTTGAACACAAAAGTGCAAGTTGCAAAAAGTATGAATGGGTGCTTCAAATTGTGACCCTACTCCTTGCTACCCGAAGGTGTCCAATTGATTGTAAAACTATAAAACAATCAACAATACTAGAAAAGACACTGGAGCCCACCAAGACTGTAAGTCATTAACCCCTTCGCTGCTAGGCCTTTTCCCCCCCGTGCTAAGCCTTTTTTTGGCTATTTGGGGTAGTGCGCGCTTAGGCCCCTGTAACTTTTTGACCACATAAGGTATCCACGCCAAATTTGCGTCCTTCTTTTCTAACATCATGGGGATTGTAAAGGTACCCAGGGTTTGTGGATTCCCCTGGAGGGGACCCAGAAATTAGCCAAAATACAGCAACATTTTGTTTTTTTTGGGAAAAATGCGAAAAAGGGCTACAGATGAAAGCGTCTTGTTTTTTCCCTGCAAATGGCATCAAAAAGGGGTTGTGGTGCTGAAATCACCATTTTCCCAGCTTTCAGGGACAAGCAGACTTTTGTCAGAAAACCAACTTTTTTACACAGTTTTGGCATTTTTCTGGGACATAGCCTATTTTTGCTATTTTTTGTGCTTTCAACCTCCTTCCAGTTAATGGTAGAAATGGGTATGAAACCAATAATGGATCCTGGAAAGCCATACATTTCTGAAAAGTAGACAAAATTCTGAATTCAGCAAGGGGTCATTTGTGTAGATCCTTAAAGTTTTCCTTATAGAAACTAACAGTTAAATGAAGGAAAAATTGAAAATTAGTTGAAAAAAACAGCCATTTGTGTCAACATTTTCACCTGTAACTTCTTCTAATTATGACAGCTATTTGAAAGCAATATACCGTTATATCCGCTGGACCTTTCTGGTTGTGGGGATATATAGGACTTGTAGGTTCACCAAGAACCCGATGAACCCAGAGCCAATAACTGAGCAGCATCTTGCAATGGTTTTTTTATTATGTACCGGGTATATCGCAATTATTTTGGGAAAATGTATACATGGAAAAATTGTTATGAAAGACACCTATGTATTTCTGAAATGGGAACAAAATTTAGATTTTAGAAACAGTAGATATTTGCACATTTCCGAAATTGGGAGTACCCATACTAGCATGAGAATTATAGGTCATTTTTCAAAATGACTTATTTTTTACACATTGTCTTTCATTTATAAGGCAGAAATGCATCGAAAGTCAATAGGTTAAAACAGTTGCTCTACAATTCTGTGTTACCCTAAGTCTCCCGATAAAAATGGTGCCCACAACAGGAAATGGCTCAAAATGCAACGTGGACGTACCACATTTTCACAATGAAAAATTACCCTTTTTTTGCAAAGTGCCTAGCTGTAGTTTTTGAACCCTAGCTCTGCGGGCACTTAGGGAAACCTAGCAAACCTATACATTTTTGAAAACTAGACACCCAGGGGAATTCAGGATGGGGTGACATGACTGGCTCTCACCAGGTTCTGTTACCCAGAATCCCTTGCAAACCTAAAAAATTGGTAAAACAAAACACATTTTCCTCACTTTTCTGTGGTGGAAAGTTCTGGAATCTGCGTGGATCCCCAAAATTCCACCCACCCCGCGTTCCCCAAGGTCTTCCGAAAAAAATGGTACCTCACTTGTGTGGGTAGGCCTAGTGCCCGCGACAGGAAGCAGCGCAAAACGCAACGTGGACGCACCACATTTTCACAGTGAAAAATGACCCTTTTTTTGCAAAGTGCCTAGCTGTAGTTTTTGAACCCTAGCTCTGCCGGCACCTAGGAAAACCTAGCAAACCTATACATTTTTGGAAACTAGACACCCAGGGGAATCCAGGATGGGGTGACTTGACTGCCTCCCACCAGGTTCTGTTACCCAGAATTCCTTGCAAACCTAAAAATTGTAAAAAACCACATTTTCCCCACATTTCTGTGGTGGAAAGTTCTGTAATCTGCGTGGATCCACAAATTTCCACCCACCCCGCGTTCCCCAAAGTCTTACGAGAAAAATGGTACCTCACTTGTGTGGGTCGGCCTAGTGCCTGCGACAGGAAACGGCGCAAAACGCAACGTGGTCACACCTCAATTTCGCAGTGAAAAATGACTCTTTTTTGGCAAAGTGCCTAGCTGTAGTTTTTTAACCCTAGCTCTGCCGGCACCTAGGGAAACCTAGCAAACCTATACATTTTTTAAAACTAGACACCCAGGGGAATCCAGGATGGGGTGACTTGACTGCCTCCCAACAGATTCTGTTACCCAGAATCCTCGCAAACCTAAACAATTGTCCAAAACCACGTTTTCCCACATTTCTGTGGTGGAAAGTTCTGGAATCTGCGTGGATCCACAAATTTCCACCCACCCCGCGTTCCCCAAAGTCTTACGAGAAAAATGGTACCTCACTTGTGTGGGTCGGCCTAGTGCCTGCGACAGGAAACGGCACAAAACGCAACGTGGTCACACCTCAATTTCGCAGTGAAAAATGACCCTTTTTTGGCAAAGTGCCTAGCTGTAGTTTTTGAACCCTAGCTCTGCCGGCACCTAGGGAAACCTAGCAAACCTATACATTTTTGAAAACTAGACACCCAGGGGAATCCAGGATGGGGTGACTTGACTGCCTCCCACCAGATTCTGTTACCCAGAATCCCTCGCAAACCTAAAAAGTGTCAAAAAAACCACATTTTCCCCACATTTCTGTGGTGGAAAGTTCTGGAATCTGCGTGGATCCACAAATTTCCACCAACCCCGTGTTCCCCAAAGTCTTATGATAAAAATGGTACCTCACTTGTGTGGGTCGGCCTAGTGCCTGCGACAGGAAACGACGCAAAACGCAACGTGGTCACACTTCAATTTCGCAGTGAAAAATGACCCTTTTTTGGCAAAGTGCCTAGGTGTAGTTTTTGAACCCTAGCTCTGCCGGCACCTAGGGAAACCTAGCAAACCTATACATTTTTGAAAACTAGACACCCAGGGGAATCCAGGATGGGGTGACTTGACTGCCTCCCACCAGGTTCTGTTACCCAGAATCCCTTGCAAACCTAAAAAATTGTCCAAAAAAACACATTTTCCCCACATTTCTGTGGTGGAAAGTTCTGGAATCTGCGTGGATCCACAAATTTCCGCCCACCCCGCGTTCCTGTGGGAGGCCCTGCGGTTTCTTGGGCCTCCCACACGAGTGAGGCATCATTTTTATCGGGAGACCCGGGGGATCGCTGGGTGGTAGGAAATTTGTGTGAGCCCGGTGATGCCACACTTTCCCACACAAAAATGTCTGAAAAAAGTGATTTTTTCAGCTAAAATTGAGGTTTGCAGGGGATTCTGGGTAAGGAAACGTTGGGGGATCCACGCAAGCCATATCTCCCTGGAAGCCCCCGGGTGTCTACTTTTCAGAAATGTGTGGGTTTGGTAGGTTTCCCTAGATGGCCGCCGTGCACGGGACCAAAAACCCAGGTGACCCCCCTTGCAAAACTAGGTGGTTTTGAGATAGGCAATTTTGATGTTGCCTCACTACGTTTTGGGCCCTTGCCTGTCGCGGGTACTTGGGCCTCCCACACAAGTGAGGCACCATTTTTATCGGGAGACCTGGGGGAACGCTGGGTGGTAGGAAATTTGTGTGAGCCCAGTGATGCCACACTTTCCCACACAAAAATGTGTGAAAAAAGTGATTTTTTTCAGCAAAATGTCAGGTTTTCAGGGGATTCTGGGTAAGAAAACGTTGGGGGATCCACGCAAGCCATACCTCCCTGGAATCCCCCGGGTGTCTACTTTTCAGAAATGTGTGGGTTTGGTAGGTTTCCCTAGGTGGCCGCCGAGCATGGGGCCAAAAACCCAGGTGACCCCCCTTGCAAAACCAGGTGGTTTTGAGATAGGCAATTTTGATGTCGCCTCACTACGTTTTGGGCCCTTGCCTGTCGCGGGTACTTGGGCCTCCCACACAAGTGAAGCACCATTTTTATCGGGAGACCTGGGGGAATGCTGGGTGGTAGGAAATTTGTGTCAGCCCGGTGATGCCACAACTTTCCCACACAAAATGTGTGTAAAAAGGGATTTTTTTCAGCAAAATGTCAGGTTTGCATGGGATTCTGGGTAAGAAAACGTTGGGGGATCCACGCAAGCCATACCTCCCTGGAATCCCCCGGGTGTCTACTTTTCAGAAATGTGTGGGTTTGGTAGGTTTCCCTAGGTGGCCGCCGAGCCCCAGGCCAAAACGTCATGGGACCCCCTTGCAAAACCAGGTCGTTTTGTGATAGGCCATTTTGAGGTTGCCTCAATACGTTGTGGGCCCTTGCCTGTCGCGGGTACTTGGGCCTCCCACCCGAGTGAGGCACCATTTTTATCGGGAGACCTGGGGGAACGCTGGGTGGTAGGAAATTTGTGTCAGCCCGGTGATGCCACAACTTTACCACACAAAAATGTGTGAAAAAAGGGATTTTTTCAGCAAAATGTCAGGTTTGCAGGGGATTCTGGGTAAGAAAACGTTGGGGGATCCACGCAAGCCATACCTCCCTGGAATCCCCGGGTGTCTACTTTTCAGAAATGTGTGGGTTTGGTAGGTTTCCCTAGGTGGCCGCCGAGCCCCGGGCCAAAACGTCATGGGACCCCCTTGCAAAACCAGGTCGTTTTGTGATAGGCCATTTTGAGGTCGCCTCAATACGTTGTGGGCCCTTGCCTGTCGCGGGTACTTGGGCCTCCCACCCGATTGAGGCACCATTTTTATCGGGAGACCTGGGGGAACGCTGGGTGGTAGGAAATTTGTGTCAGCCCGGTGATGCCACAACTTTACCACACAAAAATGTGTGAAAAAAGGGCTTTTTTCATCAAAATGTCAGGTTTGCAGGGGATTCTGGGTAAGAAAACGTTGGGGGATCCACGCAAGCCATACCTCCCTGGAAGCCCCCGGGTGTCTACTTTTCAGAAATGTGTGGGTTTGGTAGGTTTCCATAGATGGCCGCCGAGCACGGGGCCAAAAACCCAGGTGACCCCCCTTGCAAAACTAGGTGGTTTTGAGATAGGCAATTTTGATGTCGCCTCACTACGTTTTGGGCCCTTGCCTGTCGCGGGTACTTGGGCCTCCCACACAAGTGAGGCACCATTTTTATCGGGAGACCTGGGGGAACGCTGGGTGGTAAGAAATTTGTGTGAGCCCAGTGATGCCACACTTTCCCACAGAAAAATGTGTGAAAAAAGGGATTTTTTCAGCTAAAATTGAGGTTTGCAGGGGATTCTGGGTAAGGAAACGTTGGGGGATCCACGCAAGCCATACCTCCCTGGAAGCCCCCGGGTGTCTACTTTTCAGAAATGTGTGGGTTTGGTAGGTTTCCCTAGATGGCCGCCGAGCACAGGGCCAAAAACCCAGGTGACCCCCCTTGCAAAACTAGGTGGTTTTGAGATAGGCAATTTTGATGTCGCCTCACTACGTTTTGGGCCCTTGCCTGTCGCGGGTACTTGGGCCTCCCACACAAGTGAGGCACCATTTTTATCGGGAGACCTGGGGGAATGCTGGGTGGTAGGAAATTTGTGTGAGCCCAGTGATGCCACACTTTCCCACACAAAAATGTGTGAAAAAAGTGATTTTTTCAGCAAAATGTCAGGTTTGCAGGGGATTCTGGGTAAGAAAACTTTGGGGGATCCACGCAAGCCATACCTCCCTGGAATCCCCCGGGTGTCTACTTTTCAGAAATGTGTGGGTTTGGTAGGTTTCCCTAGGTGGCCGCCGAGCACGGGGCCAAAAACCCAGGTGACCCCCCTTGCAAAACCAGGTGGTTTTGAGATAGGCAATTTTGATGTCGCCTCACTACGTTTTGGGCCCTTGCCTGTCACGGGTACTTGGGCCTCCCACACAAGTGAGGCACCATTTTTATCGGGAGACCTGGGGGAATGCTGGGTGGTAGGAAATTTGTGTCAGCCCGGTGATGCCACAACTTTCCCACACAAAATGTGTGTAAAAAGGGATTTTTTTCAGCAAAATGTCAGGTTTGCATGGGATTCTGGGTAAGAAAACGTTAGGGGATCCACGCAAGCCATACCTCCCTGGAATCCCCCGGGTGTCTACTTTTCAGAAATGTGTGGGTTTGGTAGGTTTCCCTAGGTGGCCGCCGAGCCCCAGGCCAAAACGTCATGGGACCCCCCTTGCAAAACCAGGTCGTTTTGTTAAAGGCCATTTTGAGGTCGCCTTAATACGTTGTGGGCCCTTGCCTGTCGCGGGTACTTGGGCCTCCCACCCGAGTGAGGCATCATTTTTATCGGGAGACCTGGGGGGACGCTGGGTGGTAGGAAAGTTGTGTCAGCCCGGTGATGCCACAACTTTACCACACAAAAATGTGTGTAAAAGGGATTTTTTCAGCAAAATGTCAGGTTTGCATGGGATTCTGGGTAAGAAAACGTTGGGGGATCCACGCAAGCCATACCTCCCTGGAATCCCCGGGTGGCTACTTTTCAGAAATGTGTGGGTTTGGTAGGTTTCCCTAGGTGGCCGCCGAGCCCCGGGCCAAAACGTCATGGGACCCCCTTGCAAAACCAGGTCGTTTTGTGATAGGCCATTTTGAGGTCGCCTCAATACGTTGTGGGCCCTTGCCTGTCGCGGGTACTTGGGCCTCCCACCCGAGTGAGGCACCATTTTTATAGGGAGACCTGGGGGAACGCTGGGTGGTAGGAAATTTGTGTCAGCCCGGTGATGCCACAACTTTACCACACAAAAATGTGTGAAAAAAGGGATTTTTTTCAGCAAAATGTCAGGTTTGCAGGGGATTCTGGGTAAGAAAACGTTGGGGGATCCACGCAAGCCATACCTCCCTGGAATCCCCGGGTGTCTACTTTTCAGACATGTGTGGGTTTGGTAGGTTTCCTAGGTGGCCGCCGAGCCCCGGGCCAAAACGTCATGGGACCCCCTTGCAAAACCAGGTCGTTTTGTGATAGGCCATTTTGAGGTCGCCTCAATACGTTGTGGGCCCTTGCCTGTCGCGGGTACTTGGGCCTCCCACCCGATTGAGGCACCATTTTTATCGGGAGACCTGGGGAACGCTGGGTGGTAGGAAATTTGTGTCAGCCCGGTGATGCCACAACTTTACCACACAAAAATGTGTGAAAAAGGGCTTTTTTCATCAAAATGTCAGGTTTGCAGGGGATTCTGGTAAGAAAACGTTGGGGGATCCACGCAAGCCATACCTCCCTGGAATCCCCCGGGTGTCTACTTTTCAGAAATGTGTGGGTTTGGTAGGTTTCACTAGGTGGCCGCCGAGCCCCGGGCCAAAACCCAGGTGACCCCCTTGCAAAACCAGGTCGTTTTGAGATAATGTGTTGTTTATTTCTGCAGCGTGAAAATTTTGGCACAATATTGTAAGGAAAATGTGACAGACATTTTGAGGTTTGCAGGACATTGTGGGTAACATAACTTGTTGGGATCCACAAGAGAGATATCACCATGTACTCCCATGGGTGTTTCGTTTACGACAATATCTACAGTTGGTAGGTTATTCTTAGACGGAATGTACACCTTGGCAGACAGACTAAAAAGACAAAGATTACTGCACAGCCATCTATTCCTCAAGCACACACACATACTGGTTGGATTTGGCACGAGGGCAAGTGATGGTTCAGTATATACAATTTTATTAACAAGAGATTTCACAAAAATGAAATGCACTGTCAATAATTGAAAGGACAAAAAACTGAACCAGTGACTCGCAGCTCGTGAGCTGTAAAGCCACGTCAAGGCCCCAACCGCTTTACAGGCCATTCACACACCTTTCATACGTGATACACACAAGACCATTCACACCACCAGGCACGAAATAAACACATTACAACATTCACAAAAAGGGACAAGGTACACCCTGCTTGAGAAAGACAAAAAAAATATTACTGCACAGCCATCTAATCCTCAAGCACACACACATACTGGTTGGATTTGGCACGAGGGTGAGTGATGGTTCAGTATATTCAATTGTATTAACAAGTGATTTCACAAAAATGAAATGCACTGTTAATAATTGAAAGGACGAGAAACTAAACCATTGACTCACAGCTCGTGAGCTGTAAAGCCACGACAAGGCACCAACCTCTTTACAGGCCATTCATACACCTTTCATACGTGTGACACATACAAAACCATTCACACCACCAGCCGCGGGCCCATCACATTACAACACTCACACCAGCAGACAGCGCCATTCAAGGGCCCATCACTTTCACACGCCCACATTCCTAACACAGCAACCACACAAGCTGATGGATTGCGTGGAGTGTCGCTCGGCTAGCAGTGTGTGTAGTGACCAGCAGCAAGTCACTACTCACACACTGCCAGCCGAGCGCCAGTCCACGCACACCGCCAGCCATGTGCCACTACACGCTCACCGCCAGCCAAGCACCACTCCACGCACACCGCCAGCCAAGCGCCACTCCACGCACACCGCCAGCCAAATGCCACTCCACGCACACCGCCAGCCAAGCGCCACTCCACGCACACCGCCAGCCAAGTGCCACTCCACGCACACCGCCAGCCAAGCGCCACTCCACGCACACCGCCAGCCAAGAGCCACTCCACGCACACCGCCAGCCAAGCGCCACTCCACGCACACCACCAGCCAAGCGCCACTCCACGCACACCGCCAGCCAAGCACCAGCCTACGCACACCACCATCACATTTAGGATTTTTTATACAAAAAAGAAAACACAAACAAATTGCAAATAGATACAAATCTACTAACACAAAATCAGAAACTAAATACATTGCACTAATGCCAACCTTGAAACAGGACAACAATTCTTAAACATTACAGACCAGGCAGTTCACTTTACCACTCATGGTTGCTCCCAATAATTCTTTTGCTTGTGGTACGCTCTATAACAAGCAGGCACACACAGCCCAGGGTTAGAAGGACACTCAGGGCAGTACATACGAGTCTCCTTCCGCGCTCCTCTTCACCAACAGACTCTACATCTCCTAGTGGGAAAGTCTTTTGAGGGTGTAGGAGGAATGTGATCAGGAAAGTGGCGATCTTTCAATCGAGCCACATCCTCCACCACTCCAACTCTAGGAACACTTGCCTGTTCCACAACAACAAGGCTGCCTATGACAGACTGCTGAAACTGAACAAAAGTCAACTTTGACGCAGGAGAACACTCCTTGAACACAACAAAAGCATTGAAAGTTGCTAAATTGAAGAGATGGATGGCCAACTTCTTATACCAAATGTAAGCCTTACGAATAGCAGTGTAAGGTTCCAACCTCTGATCTACTCTATCAACACCACCCATGTGCTTATTGTAGTCTAAAATGCACACAGGTTTGCGCACTTCAGCAATTTGACCCCAAACAGCCACAGGTGAAGTACTCTCATCATGGATGGTAGTCAGCATGTACACATCCCTCCTGCCCACAAATTTCACAGCTAGTAGTTCATCACTACGCAAGGAACTGCACTGTCCCCTCTGAAGTTTTTTGCAAACAAGCTCTTTTGGATAACCTTTACGGTTAGAGCGGATTGTGCCACAAGCAAAAGTGTCCACTTTGAACAATTCCTTAAACAATTGCACAGCAGTGTAGAAGTTATCAAGGTACAAATGGTGGCCTCTGTTAAACAGTCCTCTAGCAAGATCCCACACAATTTTCTCTGAAACTCCAAAAGTGGACGGACAACCAGGGGGTCAATAGTGGAATCCCTACCAGTGTACACACGCAAATTAAAAACATATCCTGTCCTACTCTCAGACAACATATACAGCTTAATTCCATAGCGTGCCCTCTTGCTAGGAATGTACTGCCTAAAAACCAAACGGCCCTTGAACAGGACCAAAGACTCATCAATAGATATTTCTTTCCCTGGAGTATAGATCTCTGAAAATCAATCTACAAAGTGATCAAGAACAGGCCGAATCTTAAAAAGACGGTCACATTCAGGGTGATCTCTGTGGCAACGCCAAACCATTATCAACAAAATGCAGCATCCGAAGCAAAAGTAAATACCGATCACGAGTCATAACTGCAGGAAATATGGCCGTTGCCATCAAGGGACTGGTAGACCAATATGAACCCATGGACGGCTTCCTTATCAAACCCATCAAAAAAGTCAAACCCAAAAACTTCTTAATCTCTTCCAGATTTGTGGGACTCCACCGGGTAGCTCTAGAATGGGGCCTAAGTCTGGCACTGTTGTCCCTCAAAAACTGTTCAGCATACAAATTAGTCTGCTCAACAATCTCACCCAAAAATACATCATCCATAAACAACTGAAAATACTGTATAGGCAAATAATGTTCACAATCCACTCTACACCCTGCATAACCACTAAAGGCAGGCAACACCGGCTGCACCATGTTTGGATCAACCCAGAGTCCAGCACTTCCAGTAGGAAGCCTTGCAGCCCCAGGCTGCAATCCAGATGCCTCTTGCACCATCGGCACAGTAGTATCCTCCTCTAAAACAGGCACTTCATCTGCACTGAGAGTACCTTCATCATCCGATGATTCCATGTGGAGAGAAAACTCACTGCCTGAATCTTCCCCTCCCTCCTCTCCCTCAGACGCACTGTCAGTCTCATAATCCTGCTCAGAGGAAGATTCAAGAAGCAAACCAACCACCTGCTGAGCAGTCATTCTACGGCTAGCCATAATGCTTACTAATAAAGGTTACTTGTCAAACAAGTCAACAACAACAAACCCTTTGTAAAAAAAAGAAATAAACAAAATGTAGCTTTATCACAAAGACCTATATACTCCAACACTATACCACTCACGTGACAGAAGCAGCTAGACTCACCACCACCTACTCTGCACAGACACAGTAAGGATCAACAATATCCCACTAAAAAAGAAGAAAAAAATGACACATAAGACAATGCAAAACATCGCAAAGAATTTCATGCTCTGAACACTAACAAATATGCTGCCATTATGACACCACTTACAAAAAATTCATTCATGCATGACAATAATACTCATTTGGAGTACACACAACAAAAATATTTTTCTTACCAAATAAATGCAATTATGCAAAACTGCAGAACAGCCACTGCCGAAACCGCAAACAGGAATCAAAAGCTTTACACTAGAATAAAAAGGAGAAAAAAAACATTACAATCACATATGCAAATAATGCACAAGTCCACACACAATCCACCAGCCAAGCTAAGGGGTAGGTGGGCCAAAGAGTATAAATAAAATATTCACCCCCGTAAAAGGGGAGCAACCCTTGCCCTTTTGGCCACTCCCCAACACAAAAATAAAAAAAAACCCTGGAGTCTAGTGGCTTCTGCCCTCCTTGGGGGCAGATGGACCTAAAAACATACTGCTATTCTGCCACCCAAAGAGGGCAGAAATGGCCACAATCATCCTCCCATAAAGGGGAGCTACCCATGCCCAAGGGGCCACTCCCCAACATAAAAAAAACCCTGGTGGCCTAGTGGACCTACAAAAAAATAAATCAGCCGATCTGCCCCTCAGGATGGCAGAAACGGCCAAATTAATGCTCCCCAAAGGGGAGCAACCCTTGCCCAAGGGGCCACTCCCCAAAAACAAATCCCTGGTGGTCTAGTGGGCCCAATTTAAAAAAAAAATGGCGATCTGCCCCCCATGGGGGCAGACAGCCACAAACAATGCCCCCAAGGGGAGCGACCCTTGCCCAAGGGCCACTCCCCACAAAAAATCCCTGGTGGCCTAGTGGCCATACAAAAAAATCAGCCGATCTGCCCACCCAGGGGGGCAGAACGGCCAAATTAATGCTCCCCATAGGGAGCGACCCTTGCCCAAGGGGCCACTCCCCTCAAACAAATCCCTGGTGGTCTAGTGGGCCCAATTAAAAAAAAAAACATGGCGATCTGCCCTCTTGGGGGCAGACACAGCCACAAATATTGCCCCCAAAGGAGAGTGACCCTTGCCCAAGGGGTCACTCTCCACAAATAAATGCCTGGTGGACTAGTGGGAAGATACCTTTATCTTCCGCACACGATCTCTCCTTACTCAACTCTACTCTCATCTCTATTCACAACTGGATGTTAGCTCACCAACTCATTCTGAATCCCGCCAAAACTGAATTCCTCCTCCTCTCTACCTCTCTCTCACCTCCTCCTGTTCAATCTTGGATGGATCAGCTGAACCTACTCAACAACAAACCCATCATTGTCGACAGCGCTAAATCCCTAGGTGTCATTCTTGACAAAAGACTCAACCTAATCTCCCACATCAACTCTATTGCTAAGAACGCACGTTACCAGTTGCGCCTTCTATGGGGGATCCGTCGGTTCTTCCCGGAGAAAGACTTAAAAACCTTGGTACAATCTCTGGTTCTCTCAAGACTGGATTATTGCAATTCTCTTCTGACGGGCCTACCCAAATCCCACCTTTCCCCTCTCAAATCCATCCTCCATTCAGCAGCTCGCTTCATTTCAGGGTCTAAACGGAGCGACCACGTCACTCCTATCCTGTCCTCTCTTCGATGGCTTCCGATCGAGGCAAGATCTATTTACAAAACTGCCTGCATCACACACAAAGCCTTACAGTCGTCCTCCCCTCGTTACCTGGCGAATAAATTGAAATTGTCCGGTGGCTCTCGCCCTTCTCGCAATGCGGAAAAGCTTCTGCTTGAGCCCCCCGTCTTCAAAAGGGAAAGATCGATGGCGCAATCCTTCTCAGGCAATGCGGTGAGAATCTGGAACTCGCTTCCCCATTGCTCCATGCCACCTCCTCTACCCGGATCTTCAAAGCTGACCTCAAATCTCTTCTCTTCCAAAGACACTTTCAGAACTAATACTTTCACTCTCAGCCCCCTCTAGGAAGTTCGCTCTTCATTGTAAATTTGTACTTTTTCCTGTACATTCCTCACCCTTGCGTGCTGTGCTGGATTTGTGTACCCTTCATTTTAAGTCTCCTGTTTAATTCACGCCCTCTCTACTCCCTCAAGGAAGTTCTTCCACTATAGGAAATTCTGTACTCCATGCCTATAGAAGTGCCTTCCCAGTGTGTTCTGAGTGACTGCCACTTATTGCAGTATTATACCTCTATTTGTATTTTGTATCTCATGTATCATGCACACCTGTCACTTTTTCCTCTTGTAACGCATACCTCTTTTTGTATCTTGTTTGTTTTTTATTTGCACAATTGTCACTTTTTCCTCATGTAATGTAACGCTTGCTTTTGTATTATACTCACTTGTAACCTTCTCCTCATGTAATGTTACTGTTCCTATTGTGAAGCGCTCTGACACCTGCGCTATATAAAAAAAACTGCCCCCCCCAGGGGGACAGAGCACCAAAAACATATGGCCCCCAAAAGGGGAGCGACCCTTGCCCAAGGGGCCGCTCCCCAAAACAGTATTTTCATTTTTTTTTTAAATAAAAAAAAATTCCCTGGTGTCTAGTGGGCATTCCTGCTGCACGATCGCATGATCGTGCAGCAGGAATGCACAAAAGAGGTATCGGGGGAAAGGAAAACCCTTTTCTTTCCCTCGATGCCTCTTTGTTTGAAACCCCCCTCCCCGGAGCCAAAACTCACCTTATTCCCCGACGCGCTGGAAGCAAATGGCTTCCAGCGCGTCGGGAACAAAGGGAATCCCCAATGACGTCAGCGCGCCTCGCGCGCTAACGTCATTGAGGGGGTGGGGGAGGCAGGGAAGCCCTTCCCCTGCCTTCCCCCCAAAAAACAACGATCGGATTCCCACGGGGAGCGCCAGCGCTTCCCCGTGTGTGGTCTTATGACGAGCTGGACTCGTCATGAGCACACGACCACTGTGTGCCATGACGAGTCCAGCTCGTCATAAGCATCGAAGGGGTTAATGTTCAACAAAATAGTCCATTAGTTTATGGATTCTTTATTTTCACCACTTCTAGTAGTTGTGGAAAATCCTCGTTGGACAATAACTTCACAACTGTAAATCCAATGGCTTACAGCCGACACATGTCTCTTCTCACAAGAGACGTCTTCAAGGCTACAATATTGACCATGACAAACAATATATAAATGGATAATCCTGGTATTAACCAATTCTGTAAAGCCTCTAATGGAGGGAGGTGATGAATTTGTAATGGTATTCTTTTGTTGTACTATTCTTCCGATTCCAATAGCTCATATTTTGAATACTCTACTGACTCATATTCTAACGCAATTGTACGTATTGGAAGGTACTGTTTTGCTGCTTCATCTCTGTTGGGACTCGTTCACTAGTGTGTCTGCTTTTTGGTTTATTTAAAGGTACATTTCTCAAGGTACTTTACAATTGTCTTTGTCTTTGAAATATAGATGCTATACTAATCTATGAAGTGCGTCCTTGTATAATAAGATGATTTTGGAGTATGATATATTGATTCACCATTGGGTGTATTAGAGAACTATCTGCACACTATACCCACTGTTTCTATTTCTACAAGCTTTTGTCACCTGGGTGGTGGAGTATGGTTCTCTTTTACTATATTTTTCTTATATATTTTTTCATATTTGTCCTGGGTTATTACCAGGATTGTCCACTTAGATACTGTTTGTCATATTCAATATTGCAGCCTTGTGCCTGAAGGAACCCCCTGGGGCTTAGGTGGATCCGTGGGTCCTCTGTAGAATTGAAGTGCTTCGTACAGAATACTGCGATTTGTGCAGGGTTAGTCACACATCATTGCCTGTACGATGATGGGGACAAGGCGAGAAAGTTACTAGCATGGTTGAGCAGGAAGGAAGCAGGGGCCCGCTGGGTGCGGAGCATCGTTGACCAGTCTGGGGTTGCCTACTCGATGGACTGGGACATAGCAGAGGCATTTGCAAAGTACTATGGGGCGCTCTACAGGGAGCATCCGCTGATGCCAAGCAAATTAACGACTACCTGGACACAGTAGATATCCCAGTGGTGCCTGCTTAAGGCCGAGAGGCACTGGAGGAAGAGATTACACTCTCCAAGGTCCAGGCGGCCATTACGAAGTTAAAACCAGGGAAGACCCTGGGGCCCAATGGCCTCCCGGCTGAGTTCTTCAAGCGATACGCGGAAATATTGGGGCCATACTTATTGGATCTTTTTTGAGAGGCCGGGGCTAAGGGGGAATTACTGCCTGACCTTCAATGTGTCACCATCACCGTAATACACAAGAAGGGTAAGCCCTATTTTATTATTGAAACCAAGGTGTTGGCACAGTTCTTGCCAGCAGGCTTCTAACGGTTGTGGCTCTGTTGGTACATGGGGATCAGTCTGGCTTCATGCCTGGTAGGTCCACCAGACTTAACCTACAACAGTTGCATAACTGGATGGCAGAGGAGTGTGACAGGGAGGACATGTGTTTCTTTAGCTGGATGCTGAAAAGGCGATGCAATCCATTGGCCCTTCCTCCATCAAACACTAAAGAAGTCTGGGTTTGGCCCTAAGTATAGAAAGTGAATAGCGCTGCTATAGCAGGCCCCCATAACAGTGGTGAGGGTTAACGGTACCCTTTCATCGGCATACCCGAATCAGAGGGGAACCAGACATGGGGCCCCCTGTACCCCCTGCTATTTGCCATCACCATCGAGCCCTTGGCCTGCATGGTCTGCGCACATCACAACATCTGATGATTCATGGTCTCTGACACTGACTCGGAGGAGGAAAAGGTTCTCCCTTTATGTGGATGACATCCCCCTATACGTCATTGTGCCTGCAACAATGATACTGGCCACCCTCCAGATTTTTGAGGCTTAAGGCACCCACTCAAGATACAATATAAATTGGGGCAAGTCAGTACTTTGCCAAGCATATGGCTTATTTGACTCGACCACCCTCCCCTGGAGGCTCCAAGTGGAGACAGAGAGTTTCCAGTACTTGGGCATATATGTGACTCCCCATAGGGTCTGACTAAAAACCTGGGATGGGTACTACAGAACTTTCAGGAAGATGCGGAGCACTGGGGAGCACTGCCCCTGATGCTCTTGGGGAGGGCGGACATCTTTAAAATGATCACACTACCTAAACTTCCATACGCCGTACAGAACTTGTACTGTCCAATCCCAGAGAATATGTTCATCAAGTTATAGGGAAACTGAGGACGTTACTGTGAAATAGTGGGCACCCTAGAATAGCGCTCAAGATACTGCAGCGCAAACCCTACAACAGTGGGATTTCCCTCCCAGACGTGAGAGCCTACTACTGGGCTGCACATCTGGTGGCTGTAAATCATTGGACATTCGCACCTCAGGGGCACTCAACGGTTAGGCTGGAACGAGCACAGTTCACCACAAGGTGGCACCTGCACAATGTATATGGAAGGAAGAGTGTCTGACAGTTGCTGCCGGCTATGCAGGTGGCACTGGAGGCCTGGGCCAAAGCCACCATGTGTAATGGATGGGCAAATAAGGTGATCCAGGTACCACCCATGTGGAAAGGGACAATGATGCTGGAATTAGGGAAACTCTGGGGATTCAGAGATTTGGGGCTTGAGACACCCTTGGGATCTCTCAGATCGGCAATCTCCTTGAAGATGGGAGCCGGATACCCTTTTCCTTCTTCCAGAGGGACTACAAAATGCACCCGAACCAATACCTAAAATATGCGAAGCTGACAGAGGGACTCGGAGAACTGGACATACCCCACTACTCCCCCCTGAGGGTAGATTACTTACGGGAGAGCTTGACACAAAGGCAATCTCCCTCATATATAAAACATCCAATAATAATATGCCCGACACACTGGATAAGCTGAGAGAAAGATGGATGAGGGACTTTGGAGGGTGGGAAGATGTGAATTGGGATGCGTCCCTGATGCACCCACGGGAAGTGGCCATCAAGTCCCGGCTGTGGCTGACACAGCTCAAGATGCTGCATCAGGTCTACTATGACCATGAGATACTACACAAAATGGGGAAGCGGTGTCTCTGGAATGTGTGAGATGCAACAGAGTTAAGGCTACCTTTGTACAAAGACTTTGGAGCTGCCAAGTTGTCCAAGCATATCAATCAAAAGTGGTGAGGGACCTCCGCATCTTACTGGGAGCCGATATTCCTCTTAAGCCCAAATATATTCTACTTGGTGTCCCGACTGATGTAGATGTCCCACGTGCCAACCTCCTGTTTTGGAATCTGGGACTGCTGGTGGCTTAGAGAGACGTGGCAAGACTATTGGGGGTTCCAGAGGTTCCAACCTTACGGGAACGGAAGTCAGGCATGGATATATATATGGTGGCAGAAAAAGTCCCCCATAAGAGTAGTGGGTGCTAACGAAATTACCTCAGGCTCTGGGGGACCTGGTTAAAGTATTACAACCTGGATCCTGTTGTTGGTGAGGCCAACCATGCACTGTGACATAGCTCTAAGTTTGTACTGCATTGTCATGTTTGTTATCCACAAATCTTATCCTGTACCTGATCTGTTGCTTGATGCCCTGTACTGAGTGTACACATGCCAATGCTGTGATGTCTTGCTTCCCTCTGCTGTTGAAACACAGTTCTGGGTGCAGGTTTGTGCCCTACTTTGTTATTTGTATGTCAATACAAAATACATTTTGAAAATTTGAATTTGAAGAAGTCTCGTGTGGGACGAAACACGTTTTGGCTGTATTCCATTGGATTTGCAGTTGTGAAGTTATTTTCCAATCAAGATTTTCCACAATTACCAGAAGTAGTGAAAAGAAAGAAACAATAAACTAACGGACTAGTTTGGTGAACATTAATGACTTATTATAGTCTTGGTGTGCTCCAGTGTCTTATCTAATAACTGGCATGTTGTCCTGAGCCTTGAGTGGCTGGAACCCTCAGTCTGTCTTTGTTTTTATACAAGATCACTTTGCATTCTGGTCTCTTAAAGGCTATTTCTAAACCATTTCATTGTGCAAAATGAATGCTCCTTCTCTGATTTTACGGGTAAAATGGCTTTGTACCATATACGATAAAGTGTGACTCAAAGTGTCCCACATATGGCTATAAAATGTCACACACATACACAGCTGATTATTGTGTCACACTTAAGCTAACTGAAAATTTGGCAGCTATGTACAAACTCTCAAGGCACACAAGGTGTCTTGGTCATTGATAGTCTATTCAGCTATCTTTCTTCTTTAAAACCTTACTGCTAGAAAGATAACAATTTCCAAACAAGAGACATCCTATAATCTTCTCTTAGTCAAACAGATAGAGAGCACACCTTTTCTGTCTCGAAGATCCACATCTTATGTGGCTGTTACATAGAGTGTTTTCTTCAGGTATCACTGCTTTTCATGGGTATGACTTCCAGGAGAAAACATCTTTTGGATACCTAACACATTCCCACAAGGCACTTGGAGTTTTCCTGAGTATTGCTGTTGAAGTAACGGCAATCCCGCTTTCATTAGCACCTCTTCATATACTAATCCTTTAGGATACTCACTTCTTGGAGCTTCCACAACTATTTATGGCACTTATAACAACTTGAAGCCTAACTTTGCATGTGAACTCCTCATGAAACATGCTCCTTTTATTCCTTCCTATCATACACTGTTAAAAAATGGTGGTTACATAATTTGAGCAAATTAATTCTGTTGTGGGTTAGCAGGAGGCTTTGTCTATTTATTCACTGTCCAGAAAATAGTACAATGTTTTGGGATTACATTTTATCCTGCCCAATAAAAGTAATTGGAAGCAGTTCAAGGACGAAAGTTAACATCATAAATACACGCCTTGATAAATTAAATAGGCTTATAGCAGTTCTAACTCACAAAGAGGTACCATTGAACTCTGCAGCAGAGGCATTTGTTCTTGAAACAGCCTATTCTGCACCTGAAATCCACGTTTCTTACAAACTCAGGGACATATTTACAAGGAAATGACGGAGCACGGAGCTGCGGCCAATTTTTCAGCGCCACGCTCTGCTGTTTCCAAAACGCAGGGATGCGCTGTATTTACAACAATACGGTGCAACCCTGTGTTTTTGCTAGCTATGGAGCTAAAAATAGCTGCCTAGCGCCAACGCAGACACCCTTGCGCCATAGTGCAAGGGTGCCTGCATTGCAGGGAATTATTTTATATGTGCAGGAAGGTGTCCCTAACGCCACTTTGTAAATATGGTGCAAGGCATTGCACCATAGGAACGTCAAAAAAGTGACGTTCTGTTGGCACATTCCCCTTGTAAGTATTCCCCTTAGTTTCCAACAAATTTTGCATTTGTAAGCCTGTTGCATGCTGTACTTCATGTATTGAACACAACTGGTATTGCTCATGTTTTAAAAATTATCAGATATAGTTTAATTACTGTCTTCTAGTCAATTTTGGCTTCATCCTTTCCTTTTTTGTTTCTCTTTTTTCTAATCTGTTTGGTTGAATATCAACAACTCTTCTCATTTTGGGGTGCACAATTATTATTTTCTTCTTGCTCGGGAAATAAAATCAACATGAACAGCAATGTGCCGTATTCTACTGAATAGCAATGTCTGAAGTCTAGTGCATTCTATCTTGGCGGGGGACTGCTTGCTAAGCAAGTGTCCCTGTGCTTGCTAAGCAAGGGCCCTGTGTTGTCACAAACGTCAAGTTTTTTGTGTTAGTCCTGTGTTTCTCTGCTTGTACTGTTTCCAAACTGCCCTCTAGCACATTATATTGGAACAAAAAGCTGTACTTCCTGTTGAATGCAGGAAACTTACTCGACCAATCAGAGAACATCAGGTGTTTTCCAATTAAAAGCAATTTCCCATTGTCAAAGTCGCTTGAATTTTCATTTGTGCAGATGTGTGCCTTCATGTGTGGGACCGGTAGTCTCACCATTCTCTAAGTTATTTTTTTTTTGCTTCAAGAAGTGCTTAGACAACTGCAGCTACACCTTCAATGTCATCTCCAGTACTTATCTACATCTTCAATTGCATCCTGGCTTTTATCATCTACAGTTGGCGGGCATATTCGCAAATTCGTCAGCACCCTCAGCGTGGACCCCCGTGTAACTTGCAATTAATTCGCAAATAAGTGCGGGAGTCCAAAAACATATTTAGCTTTCTACTCTTAATAATTTATAACTACACTACACTTCATAAGAAATCTCTGACAAGGAAAATAAACCCTCCTTCCTAAATAATAATCCTGAACCACTCTAACTTTAACTAATACTGTACATTCTGTGTAATACCCTTCCCCCAACAATCTCTTAGCTGAGGTTCCAAAGCAACCCTCTTTGGAACACATTATTGAACAAGTTCACAGCATATTCTAGAAACAACGCACAAGTTTAAAAATGAACAGCAGCAGGTGTGGTTGCTTTACATTTATATTTTTTTATTTTTTCCAGAGCCAATCACAGATATACTTACGTATTCTTTTGAAGGCACTACCTAATTTTATCAACCTGCATATTTACACCATCCAATCAAATAGATTTTTTAAAGTAGGTCCTGTCCTCCATTTCAACTACTTTTCATTTTAAAACTGATTCAGTTCCAGCCTTCTCCTGTGTGCTTCTCCTCCTTGCCTTCAAAATGGTTAGAGTGTGGATCACAGCTTTGTGTTTTGGGCTAGAGGGTGTGCTCGAAAGAGTGACATTGACAGGGACTTGGGTTTGTCTAATGTGGACCTTACTTGAATTGGCCAGAGAGGGCTAAAGTGCCACCAATGGCTGCCTTTGGTTGAGAGCATTGCAGATTGTCAACATCAAAACCTCTTAATTGTGCACTGTGGTGGAAATGAGCTAAGCACTCGTACTGGGTAGGATTGGAAATAGCAATGAAGGAGACCTTTGGCCAATTATTGGTACTTTTCCCTCGCACTGCCTTGGTGTACTCCAACATTTGCCAAAGGCAGGAATGGAAATGGTCAGACAAATTCTGTCCGCAAATAGACAATGGCAGGAAACATATTAATAAAAGAGTTTCAGCATTCCACAGAGACAAAAACATGGGCTCTATCAACAACAACAACTTGCGCTTTGACATGGATGGTATCTATTGAAGTGATGGAGTTCACTTCATGGAGAAAAGGCAACAGGGTGTCCCTCAACAACTTGAAACACTGTATCCTGTTTTGTGTGTTGTTATCGGTTACACACAATAAACACAAAGGCTCTTCTCAGAGCCACTCTATTTCCCAAACACTGGTTCATTTTGTTTTGAAATCTCTCTTTTTAGGTTATTTTTCAAAGTCTCAAATGCGTCATGAATTCACAAAACAAAAGCAGACATTCAAAAGACAACAGTACATTTAAATTCACAACTATATACGTGTCTCTGTGCATCTGACTGGGTGATTTAGTGTTTGAATGGGTCTGTGAGTAGGTGCAAGAGTGTCTGAGTGTATCTGTGAGTGGGTGAGTGTGTGAGTAGGTCTGTGAGTGTGTGAGTCTCTGCGTGGGTCTGTGAGTGGGTTTATGAGTGGGTGCATGAGTCTCTGATTGGGTCTCTGTGTGGATACATAAGTGTCTGTGGGGGTCTGTGAATGGGTGCATGAGTCTCTGAGTGGGTCTGCGAGTGGGTGTGAGAGTGTATCTGTGTGGGTCTGTGAGTGGGTGCATGGGTCTGTGAGTGGGTGCATGAGTGTCTGACTGAGTCTGTGAGGGAGGGAGTACCTGAGTGGGTCTCTGAGTGGGTATGTGAATCTCTGCGTGGCTCTGTGAGTGGGTGCATGAGTGTCTAAATGGGTCTGTGAATGTGTGCGTGAGTGTCTGAGTGTGTCTGTGAATGGGTGCATGAGTGTCTTTGTGGGTTTGTGAGTGGGTGCGTTAGTCTGTGAGTGGGTGTGCAAGTGAGTCTATTAGTCTCTGAGTAGGTCTGTGAGTGAGTGCATGAATGTTTGAGTGGGTCTGTGAGTAGGTGCATGGGTCTGTGAGTGGGTATGTGAGTCTCTGAGTGGGTCTGTGAGTGGGTACATGAGTCTCTGAGTAGATCTATGAGTGCATGTGTAAGTCTCTGAGTAGATGTGTGAGTGGGTGCATAAGTCTCTAAGTGGGTATGTGAGCAGGTGCATGAGAGTGGGTCTGTGAGTGGTTGTGTGAGTCTTTGAGTGGGTGTGTGAGTGGGTGCATGAGTTTCTGAGTGGGCGCATGAGTCTCTGAGTGGATCTGTGAGTAGGTTTGTCAGTGTCTGTATGGGTCTGTGAGTGGGTGCGTAAGTCTCTCAGTAGGTGTGTGAGTGTGTGAGTGGATCCTTGAGTGAGTGCATGAGTCTCTGAGTCAGTCTGTGAGTGGATGTGTGAATTTCCATGAGTGGGTTTATGAGTGGGTGTGTGAGTCTCTGTATACGTAAGTGTCTGGGTGGGTCTGCAAGTGGGTGCATAAGTCTCTGAGTGGGTCTGTGAATGGGTATGAAAGTGTGTCTCTGAGTAGCTGTGCCAATGTCTGTGTGGGTCTGTGAGTGAGGGTGTGAGTCTCTGAATGGGTTTGTGAGTAGGTGTGTGAGAGTCTGACTGGGTCTGTGAGTGGGTGCGGGAGTGTCTGAGTGGGTCTCTGGGTGGGTGTGGGAATCTCTGAATGGGTCTGTGAGTAGGTGCATGAGTGCCTGAGTGGATCTGTCAATGGGTGCATGAGTGTCTGAGTGTGTCTGTGAGTGGGTGTGTGAGTGTCTGAGTGGGTCTGTGAGTGGGTGCATGGGTCTGTGAGTGGGTATGTGAGTCTCTGAGTGGGTCTGAGAGTGGGTACATGAGTCTCTGAGTGGATCTATGAGTGCATGTGTAAGTCTCTGAGTAGATGTGTGAGTGGGTGCATAAGTCTCTAAGTTGGTATGTGAGCAGGTGCATGAGAGTGGGTCTGTGAGTAGGTGTGTGAGTCTTTGAGTGGGTGTGTGAGTGGGTGCATGAGTTTCTGAGTGGGTCTCTGGGTAGGTGTGTGAATCTCTGACTGGATCTGTGAGTAGGTGCATGAGTGCCTGAGTGGATCTGTCAATTTTTATTTTTATTTTATTTTTATTTATAAAGTTTTATATAGCGCGAACGTGACCCAGGCGGGTATCAGAGCGCTTTACAGCTGTACAGAGGTGAAAAACAGAGTTGCAGGTAAAAACAACAACAACAATGATAAACAGGGTACTGTAAACGATAGAGGAACAGTAAAATATGCAGGAGGAAATAATGTAGCCTATACGAGCAACAAACCAACAGCAGTTGAGCACAAGCCAACGGAGTGGGAATAGTCAATGGAGGTAGGTGCCATCAAACAAGGGCATTCATCCACAGGGCTTTCACTTCTTTTTTGAAAGACGCCGTAGAGGGAATCAGTCTGATGTGAGGAGGCAGGGAGTTCCAGATTCTCGGGGCAATACCCGAAAACGCCCGGTTATAAGTTTTCTTTTTCTGGAATTTTTGAGGTTTCAGCAACAGAGTGATGGAACTCCTAGAAGATCGGCTCCCGCCAGAGAGCTCCAGATTTTGGGCTAGGTACATCGGGGTGTTGAAGTGAAGGGCCTTGTGCGTCATGCACGCAATCTTGAGATCAATCTTAGCACAGCCATACTCTAGCCTGGAGATTACTAGAGCTTGCACAGCAGACTTGAGGTCGTCAGGGGGAAGAAGGGTTTTATCTTTCTTTTGCCTACTTTTGTCAATGGGTGCATGAGTGTCTGAGTGTGTCTGTGACTGGGTGTGTGAGTGTCTGAGTGGGTCTGTGAGTGGGTGCATTAGTGCCTGAGTGGGTTTTGTGAGTGGGTGCATGAGTCTCTGAGTGGGTCTGTGAGTAGGTGCATGAGTCTCTTAGTGAGTCTGTGAGTGGGTGTGTAAGTCCCTGAGTGGGTCTGTGAGTAGGTGTGTGAGTCTCTGAGTGGGTCTGTGAGTGAGTGCATGAATGTCTGAGTGGGTCTGTGAGTGGGCACATGAGTATCTGAGTGGGTCTGTGAGTGGGTGTGTGAGTCTCTGAGTGGGTCTATGAGTGCATGTGTAAGTCTCTGAGTAGATGTGTAAGTGGGTACATAAGTCTCTAAGTGGGTATATGAGCAGGTGCATGAGTGAGTGGGTCTGTGATTATGCACATGAGTCTCGGAGTGGGTGGGTGAGTGGGTGCATGAGTCTTTGAATGGGTGTATGAGTCTGTGAGTGGGTCTGTGACTGGGTGTCTGTGACTGGGTGTGTCAGTGTCTGTGTGGGTCTGAGTGGGTGTGTGAGTCTCTGAGTGGGTCTGTGAGCAGATGCCTGAGTCTCTGAATGGGTCTGTGAGTGGGTGTGAAAGTGTGTCACTGAGTAGCTATGTAAATGTCTGTATGTGCCTGTGAATGGGTGCGTGAGTGTCTGACTGGGTCTGTGAGTGGGTGTGGGAATATCTGAGTAGGCCTCTGAGTGGGTGTGTGAATCTCTGAGTGGATCTGTGAGTGGGTGCATGAGTGCCTGAGTAGATCTGTCAATGGGTGCATGAGTGTCTGAGTGGACCTGTGAGTAGGTGCATGAGTGTCTGAGTGGGCCTGTGAGTGGGTGCGTGAGTGTCTGAGTGGGTCTGTGAGTGAGTGCATGAATGTCTGAGTAGGTCTGTGAGTAGGTACATGAGTATCTGTTTGGGCCTGTAAGTGGGTATGTGAGTCTCTGAGTAGATCTATGAGTGCATGTATAAGTCTCTGAGTAGATGTGTGAGTGGGTACATAAGTCTCTAAGTAGGTATATGAGCAGGTGCATGAGTGAGTGGGTCTGTGATTGGGCACATGAGTCTCAGAGTGGGTGGGTGAGTGGTTGCATGAGTCTATGAGTGGGTGTATGAGTCTTTGAGTGGGTCTGTGACTGGGTGTCTGTGAGTGGGTGTGTCAGTGTCTATGTGGGTCTGTGAGTGGATGCATGAGTCTCTGAATGGGTCTGTGAGTGGGTGTGAAAGTTTGTCTCTGAGTAGCTGTGTCAATGTCTGTGTGGGCCTGTGAGTGGGTTCGTGAGTGTCTAACTGGGTCTGTGAGTGGGTGTGGGAGTATCTGAGTGGGTCTCTGAGTGGGTGTGTGAATCTCTGAGTGGGTGTGTGAATCTCTGAGTGGGTCTGTGAGTGGGTGCATGAGTACCTGAGTGGGCCTGTGAGTAGGTGTGTGTGTGTCTGAGTGGGTCTGTGAGTAGATGCATGAGTCTCTGAGTGGGTGCATGAGTCTCTGAGTAGGTCTGTGAGTGGGTGTGTGAGTCTCTGAGTGGGTATTTGAGTGGGTGTATGAATCTCTGAATTGGTCTGTGAGTGGGTCCATAAGTGTCTGAGTGGGTCAGTGAATGGGTGCGTGAGTCTCTGGGTGCGTATGTGAGTGCATGCGCAAGTCTCTGAGTAGCTGTGTGAGTGGGTGCATAAGTCTATGGGTGAATGAGTCTGAATGAGTATATGGGTGGGTGCATGAGTCTCTGAGTGGTTATCTGAGTGGGTGAATGAGTCTGAGTAGGTTTATGAGTGGTTGTGTAGAGTCTCTAAGTTGTTCTGTGAGTGCATATAAGAGAGTATGAGTGTGTCTGTGAGTTAATGCATTAGTGTCTGATTCAGTCTCTGAATGTATTTTTTTATTCGGCGATAACTGTGAATTTGTCACGATGTTACATGGTGGAGCTGCTCTGAGCATTGCGATGCATTCTCAAATATCGCATGTGGAAAAAAGTATTTTTCAATGTGTTTTACACAGAAAGGGTCTCTCAAACTCACCTATATTCCACCCATGAGGTCAGGGTACCTCTACCATAACCCCTTCTATTGCTTTGAATAAATATTTACAGCCCTCAGGACTGTGTTCCATTACATAAAATGGCAGTGCCAATTTTCTGCTCAAGTTGTGGCCAGCCAATCACGACATTCCTGTTGACGCATGCATTTGCGATTTGTTGCGAATGGTATGCAAACACTTCGCAACACTAGCTAAACAAATTTGTTTTTCTTTAAATATCTCACAAACTACTGAACACCAGATAACATAAAGGGTGCTCTCTGGACCAAGAGCTACCTTTCTGGCAAATTTGGTGTAATTCCGTCCTGCAGTTCGGGCCGTAGTTGTGTCTAAAATCTCTGCGGTAATTAATATAGAAAAAAATAGTTTTGCCCCCCCTATTCTCGGTATCCGCTTGATGGATCTCTCTGAAACTTTCAACACAGCAGCTGAACTGAGCATCTACTAATTTTAAAATTTTTATGAAGATTCATCAAGTGGTGCCAAAAATATTGGCAAACAAAACAAGTTTACACGGGCGTTATAGTTAGGAAATAGAATATAAAAAACCTTTGAAATTCCCTGAAAAAAACAGAGGTTACAGGGACGTTACAGTTAGGAAATAGAATTAAAAACAACCTTAGAAATTTACTGAAAAAAACAAAGGTTAGAGGGACATTATAGTAGGCTCACATTTCACTCATACAAAACCATTGAAATTAAGCAGTTATAGTTAACTGAGCTAACTATAACTTATGTTCTAGCAATGCACTGCTTATGACCTCACATATTATATAACTCATGACATGGTCAGTGACATCACTGATGAGATCACTGATGATATCTTAAATGAAATCACTGATGACATCATCCAGTGAGTGTAAGTGTTTCATAAATGTTTCTGAGACTTAAAGATATATGCTAAGTTACAGCACAAGTTAAATTACTATTCTTTCTGTACTAGTAATTAGTCATACTATTTCCAACATATCTCATCTGAGTGGCTGTGTGACTGTCTGTATCAGAGTGTGAGTCTGAGTGGCTGTATGGGTGTGTAAGTAGTTATATGGATGTGTTAGTGGGTATGTGATTAGCTGAATGGGTGACTGAGTGGCTGTGTGAATGGTATATCTGAGAGTGAGTGGGTGTGTGAGTGGCTGTATGGGTGAGTTAGTGGCTGTGTGAGTGGATGCATAGGTGTGTGAGTTGTTGTGTGAGTGACTGTATGGGTGACTGAGTGTGTGAGTGGCTTTATGGGTGAGGGAGTGTGTGTGTGGCTATATGGGTGAGTAAGTAGCTGTTTGAGTGTATGTACAGGTAAGCGAGTGGGTGTGAGTGGCTGTATTACAGAGTGAGTGTGCTAGTGGCTGTAGGGTTGAGTGAGTGGGTGTATGAGTAGTTGTATGGATGTGTGAATGGGTATGTAAGTGGTTCTGTGGGTATGTGAGTAGCTGTGTGAGTAGTTGTATGAGTGAATGAGTGGCTGTATAGGTAAGTGAGTGGGTGTCTGAGTGGCTGCATGGATAAATAAGTAGATGTGTGAGTAGCTCTATCAGTGAGTGAGTAGCATTGTGAGTGGCTATATGTGTGAGTGTGTGGGTGTGTGAATACCTGTAGTGGTGAGTGAGTGGCTGTGTGAGTTTCTGTATGGGTGATTGAGTGGGTGTGTGAGTGGCTGTAAGGGTAAGTGAATGGGTATGTGAGTAGTTGTATGGGTCTGTCAATGAGTATGGGAGTGGTTGTGTGGTTATGTGAGTTGGTTTATGTTAGGATATATGGGTATGTGAATGGGTGTATGAGTGGGTCTGTGGATGATGTCATCTGTAATTTCATCAATGATGTCAATTGAGATATCATCAGTGATGTCATGTCATCAGCAACATCACTGACCATGTCATGAGTTGATGTAATATGTGAGGTCATAAGCAGTGCATTGCAGGGGCGTAAGTTATAATTAGCTCAGTTAACTACAACTGCTGAATTTCTATGGTTTTATATGAGTCAAATGTGAGCCTAACAATAACGCCCCTCTAACCTTTGGTATTTTCAATGAATTTCTAAGGTTTTTTCAATTCTGTTTCACAACTATAACTTCCCTGTAACCTTTATATTCTATTTCCTAACTATAGCACCCATGTAACCTTCGTTTTTTTCAGTGAATTTTCAAGGTTTTTGATATTCTATTTGGTAACTATAACATCCCTGTAGCCTTTTTTTCATTGAATTTCAAAGTTTTTAAAATTTTATTTCCTAACTTTAATTTGTAACCTTTCTGAGTGGGTGGGTGAAGGGCTGTATAGATTGGTGATTGGTTGTGTGAGGGGCTGTATAGGTCTGTGAGTGGATGTGTGAGTAACTGTATGGGTGTGAGAGTGAGTTGTTTTGTGGGTGTGTGAGTGACTATAGTTGTGTGAATAAGTGTGTGAGTATCTGTGTGGGATAGTGAGTGGGTATGTCAGTTTCTATATGGGTATGTTAGTGGCTGTATGAGTGAGTGAGTGAGTGAGTGTCTGAGTGGCTGTGTGGGTCTGTGAGTGTATCTGGGAGTGACTGAATGGGTGTGTGTTAGTGGCTGTCCGAGTGTCTTTGTGGTGTGTAAGTAGTTGTGCAAGTGACTGGGCCAGAACGGAGCCTCACCTGCCCCTTTATCCAACAAGACACCACACTTTTGCACAAAATGACTACCCAACCGGAGTACATTGTACTGCCTAATAAATAAGTGTTACCTTATTGGGTAAATGTCTAGTGCATATTCTACAGTATAATTATGTAACAGACCTTGAGGAAATATGTGCAGTGATTCTGTTTATGCTTTGGAATGCGACTGTTCATCACGTATATTTATCTAAAATTGTCTGATAAGATGAATACTCCTACAGAGAAGACAATGAAAATATAAAGAGGTGAATGTCTATAAAACAAGTGTACTTACTCTTCACTATAAATAGTACATGCTTCTTTCTTTGCTGAAGATATCCTCATATTGTTTAGTATCAAAAACATGTCATAAAAAAGTCCTGGAAATGAACTTGGGACACCTTTTTGTAAGTTGTTCTTTATCCTGGCAAAACACTGGAAGACCATTGTATACTACTAAGATGGACAGGGTGCAGCTTAATGGGTAATGCCTCCAGGATAATTTTGCACATTTCCATACTTGCACAAATTTAAAGTGAGAAGCCTAGACTCTGCCGTCACCAGGAGAGGACAAGAAGGAACCCACTTGTCACTCTGACTACAAATTGTGCTTCAATAGATCAATAATGCATTCATGTCCACCAATGATTTAAGAGAATTTTTTATTCTGCAATTCCTAAAAAAGCACACTTCGCTTCCCTATGCCAAGTCTAGCAAGTTAAGATTCTTTTTAATTTATAAGGATGTTGTTTGTTGCTTGGAAGAGACCCCATATGCTTCTTTTTTTTCTCTAATTTTGTTTTTAATATTCATGATTCTGTCTTGAAATGCCCCGATACATGTATTCTGGTACCACGGTTAATCGCAAAACCAACGTGTTTTTGTTCGTATTTAAAGACATATATATATATAGCATGTAAAAGTAATGTTTGAAGTAAGTGAACAACTACAATAAAAAAGAAACATGATTCGTGATGAATTCTCGATGTGATCACGACGGCATTGCGAATCTCATGTGATACAGAAACAAATGGATTGTACTGGTTAAAACAGCTTTCAATCATTCAAACAGGAAGTCCCCTCCCATTCTTTTCATCCTCTAGGTGTGGCAGCTCAAATTCACACCTCTGTTTGTTTTTCTTAAATTTTGTTACAAGTTTGGTGTTTTTTTCATTTTCTTTTTAAAAAAATTGCTTTTTTTGCTCCAAACACCAAGGATGATAACAGAAGTTCATCGTCTGAAGATGAGCCACCAGCAAAGAAGCAGAGTATTGCCTGGAATTTCTTTACAATCCCCAGTGTTGAGAAGAAAGTTGTCGCACAGAATGTAAAGTGCAGTATTAGTGACAAGATATGTTTGAGAGGAACTTCAAAAAAGTACTTGTGCGGTACCACCAGCATGTTGAAGCATCTAAAAACCATGCACTGGAATCATCTTGAAAGAGCAGAAAAAGGAGCGTGATGCAAGCACTGCATCAACTGCAACAGGAGACACTACCACCTGCGGCTCCTGCGACTCCCATTATCCTGGCTACAGCTTCTGATCTGAGTAATATTGGAACACATTGCAAATTCCGCAACAAAATTTTAACAGTGGGGGAAGAATCTATTTCAGCCATTAACGAGGAGGCGAAAAATCACAAATGCTGTTTTTTTTTTCCATGTAGAAACTCTTGAACAAGTTGTGCATGTTGTTTTTCTGGAATACTATTTTATAGTTCCTATTGTAAACTTATATAAACCCCCCCCCAAAAATATATATTTTTTTTAAAACAAAAACAGCAAAACTTTAAAAAAAGGTTCCTGTTGGAACTTCTCTTCTGGTATACAAAAAGACAAGCTGCATGTTACATGTTTGTGAGTTCATCACTGTTTGTATAAGTGAGTAAGTAGGTGTGTGAGTGGCTGTATGTGTGAGTTAGTGCGCGTGTTAGTACCTGAATGAATGCGTGATTGGGTGTGTGACTTAGTGTATGGGTGAGTGAATGGGTGCATGAGTGGGAGTATGGCTGTGTAAGTGGGTGGAAGAGTGGCAGTATGGGTGAGTGAGTGGATGCTAGTGGCAGTATGAATGAGTGTATGAGTGAGTGGCTGGCTGTGAGTAGGTATATGAGTGTGTGAATGACTGTGAGTGGCACTATGGGTATGTGAATAGGTGTGTAAGTGGTTGTCTCATTTTGTGAATGGGCATGTGAGTGGCTGTATAGGTGAGTGAGAGTTTATATGACTGCCTGTATGAGTGAGTGGGTGCATGCATGGCTGTATGGGTTTGTGACTAAGTATGTAAGTGGTTGTATGGGTGCACGAATGGGTGTGTAAGTATCCGTATGGGTGTGTGAATGTGTGTGGCTGTATAGGTGAGAAAAATGATGCATGAGTGACTGTATGGGGGGATGACTGGGTGTGTGAGTTCATATATGGGTACATGAATGGGTCTGTAAATGGCTGTATTGGCGCATGAATGGGTGTTTAAGTGGCTGTATTGGTGAGTGAGAGGGTGCATGAGTAGGTGTATGGGTGAATGAGTGGGTGCATGAGTGGCAGTATGGTTGAGTGAGTGGATGGAAGAGTGACAGTATGGGTTAGTAAGTGGATACATTAGTGGCAGTATGAGTGAGTGGGTAGATGCATGAATGACTATATGGGTGAATGACTGGCTGTGAGTGGTTTATGGGTGTGTGAATGACTGTGAGAGTGGCAGTATGGGTGCATAAATAGATGTATAAGTTGTTGTTTTGGTGCATGAATGGAAGTGCGAGTGACTATATGTGAGTGAGTGGGTGCATGAGTGGCTTTCTGGGTGAATGACTGGGTGTGAGTGTGAATATGGGTATATGAATGTGTCTGTAAATGGCTGTATTGGTGAGTGAATGGGTGTGTAAGTGGCTGTATAGGTGAGTGAGAGGGTGCATGAGTAAGTGTATGGGTGAATGAGTAGGTGCATGAATGGCAGTATGGCTGAGTGAGTGGGTTGAAGAGTGGCAGTATGGGTTAGTGTGGGCGCATTAGCTGCAGTATGGGTGAGTTAAAGGATGCGTGAGTGGATAAATGGGTGAATGACTGGATGCATGAATGCAGATATGGGTGCATGAATGGGTCTGTAAAAGGCTGTATTAGTGTGTGCATAGGTGTTTAAGTGGCTGTATATGTGAGTGAGAGGGTGCATGAGTGGGTGAATTGATGGGTGCATGAGTGGCAGTATGGGTAATTGACTGGGTGTGAGTGGGTGTATAGGTGCGTGAATGACTGTGAGTGGCTGAATAAGTGAGTGAAAGGGTACATGATGGCATGTATGAATAAGCGAGTGGATGCATGAGTGGCTGTATGGGTGAATAACTGGGTGTGTGAGTGCATATATGGATGTATGAATGGGTCTCTATATGGCTGTATTGGTGTGTGAATAGGTGAGTGAGAGGGTGCATGAGTGAGTGTATGGGTGAATGAATGGCAGTCTGGCTGAGTGAGTGGGTGGAAGAGTGGCAGTATGGGTTAGTGTTAGTGAAACAATGGTTCAAAGTGGGGGTCATGGTTGGAGTCGTCTTCGGTGTCGTTAAGAATTTCAGGTTCTGATGGTGATGCCTGGATGTCCGCCATTGGATGGAGGATGGCAACGGATGCATTAGTGGCAGCATGGGTGAGTGAGTGGGTGAGTGAGTGACTGTATAGGTGAGTGACTGGGTGTGAGTGGGTATGTGGGTGTGTGAATTGGTATAAGTATGGCAGTATGGGTACGTGAATTGGTGTGTAAGGGGCTATATGGGTGAGTGAGAGGATGCATGAGTGGGTGTATGAGTGAATGAGTGGGTGCATGACTGGCTGTATGAGTGAGTGACTATATGGGTGAATGAGTAGGTACATGAGTGGCTGTATGGTTGAGTGACTGGGTGAGTAAGTGCTTTTATGGGTTTGTGAATGGGTGTGTGAGTGGCTGTATGGGTAAGTTAGTGTGTGCATGATCGTTGTATAAGTGAGTGAGTGGGTATATAGGTATATGAGTAGCTTTATAGGTTAGTGAGTGAGTTTATGAGTGGGCATATGGTTGTATGAATCGGTGTGTAGTTGCTGTATTGGTGTGCAAATGGGTATGTGAGTGGCTGTATAGGTGAGTGAGGGGGTCCATGAGTGGGTGTATGGATGAGTGAGTGGTTGTGGCACTAGCTGTATAGGTGATGGCTGGCTGTCTTAGTAGCTATATAGGTGACTGAGTGGATGTATGAGCGAGTGTTTCAGTCATTGAGTTCATGAGTTTGTACATCAAAACAAATATCAAAGTAGCACTATGAGTGTGTAGACATATTTAAAGACGTATCACTCCAACCACTGTTGAAAAAGAAAAAGAACATAAACATAAGTTGGTATTATATTTACACAATTTTAGAAAGAAAACAGTTCACATTGCTCATACTGTAACAGTATATCACATTATATTAAAACATTGTATTTTCCCATTTTTACTGTTCTCAACTTTCATACTTGTACACCATAAATTAGGTACTGTATAAATATTCATCCTTAAAAACTGGGGAAAAACAATCGCATTGATTGTAGAAAAAAAAAAAACAGCACAGTATATCACTACAAATAAGTGACGCTATGCAGTGCACTCAATACAATTATTTAATCAATTGTTTTACTTGTAGTTACTCAACTAATCTAAAGAAACATTTATCAAAATAACTGCTTTACTATTATAACTGATACAATACTAGTAATGGATATGAAGCAGACTTGAAATTTGGAGATCCTTTTGAAAACATCACCCCTGAGAGGCCAAATGATGTCTTAACCCCTTCCATGCTCATGACGAGCTGGACTCGTCATGGCACACAGTGCTCGTGTGCTCATGACGAGTCCAGCTCGTCATGGAATCCCAGGGCAGGAAATCCCTCTGGTGCGGGCACCAGAGGGATTCCCTTTAATCCCCTAGCCTCGGGAGCTGGGGAAGAGCTTCCCAGCTCCCGAGGCTCCTGGTTTCCCTGAAATGACGATCGGCGCGCACGTCGCGCTGATGTCATTTCAGTGAAACTGAAACTGAAATGAGCCAAGAGGCAGTAGCCCCCAATCTGCCCCCCCGGGGGGGTAGAAAGCCCACTAGACACCAGGGATTTTTATTTAAATTATAGTTAGGGGTGGGGGCTGCCCAAAACGGGCATGCCGATGCCCCCACCCCCCCCCGGCCACAAAATTAGTCTTTCTGCCCCCCCTGGGGGGCAGATGGGGCAGTAGCCCCCAATCTGCCCCCCCGGGGGGGCAGAAAGCCCACTAGATACCAGGGATTTTTTTTTACAATTATAGTTAGGGGTGGGGGCTGCCCAATATGGGCATGCCAATGCCCCCACCCCACCCGCCACAAAGGTACAGTCTTTCTGCCCCTCCTGGGGAGCAGAAAGCCCACTAGATACCAGGGATTTTTTTTTAATTATAATTTGGGGTGGGGGCTGCCCAATATGGGCATGCCAATGCCCCCACCCCACCCCGCCGCAAAGGTACAGTCTTTCTGCCCCTCCTGGGGGCAGATGGGAGCAGCAGCCCCCAATCTGCCCCCGGGGGGCAGAAAGCCCACTAGACACCAGTTTTTTTTCCCCTCGATACATTTAGGGGTGGGGGTTGCCCAAGATGGGCATGCCAATGCCCCCACCCCTCCCCCACGAAATTCCAGTCTTTCTGCCCCCCCGGGGGGGCAGATGGTGGCAGAGGCCACCAATCTGCCCCCACCCGGGGGTTCAGAAATACCCTAGATGCCAGGGATTATTTTTTTTATAGGCCCGGGGTGGGGGCTGCCCAGAATGGGCATGCAAATGCCCCTACCCTACCCCCCAAAGAAAAAAAAACACTTTCTGCCCCCCCAGGAGGCAGATGGAGGCAATAGCCCCTGATCTGCCCCCCCCCGGGGAGGGGGCAGAAAGCCCACTAAGCGCCAGGGATTTTTTTTTATATAGGTAGGGGTGGGGGCTGCCCAGAATGGGCATGTCAATGCCCCACCCCAAAAAAAATGCTACAGTCTTTCTGCCCCCCCCTGGGAGGCAGATGGGGCACCTTATCTGCCCCCCCGGGGGGGCAGAAAGCCCACTAGCCACCAGGGATTTTTTTTTTTACAAAGTTCGGGGTGGGGGCTGCCAAGAATGGACATGCCAATGACCCACCCACCCTAAAAAAGATGTCACTGTCTTTCTGCCCCTCCCAGGAGGCAGATGGGGGCAGTAGCCCCTGATCTGCCCCCGGGGGCAGAAAGCCCACTATGTGCCAGCGATTATGCTGGCTTTTTTATACGGAGGGGTGGGGGCTGACCAGAATAGGCATCCCAATGCCGCCGACCCCCAAAGAATAGCCACAGTCTTTCTGCCCCCTCGGGGGCATATCGGGGCAATAGCCCTGATTTCCCCCTCCCCAGGGCGGCAGAAAGCCCACTAGGCACTGTCTTTTTTGCAAAGTGCCTAGCTGTAGATTTTGAACCCTAACTCTGCCGGCACCTAGGGAAACCTAGCAAACCTATACATTTTTGAAGACTAGTTACCCAGGGGAATCCAGGATTGGGGTGACTTGACTGGCTCTCACCAGGTTCTGTTACCCAGAATCCCTTGCAAACCGAAACATTTGTCAAAAAAACACATTTTCCTCACATTTCTGTGGTGGAAAGTTCTGGAATCTGCGTGGATCCACAAATTTCCACCCATCCCGCGTTCCCCAAAGTCTTCCGAGAAAAATGGGACCTCACATGTGTGGGTAGGCCAAGTGCCCGCAACAGGAAACGGCCCAAACGCAACGTGGACACACCACATTTTCACAGTGAAAACGGACCCTTTTTTGCAAAGTGCTTAGCTGTAGATTTTGAACCCTAACACTGCCAGCACCTAGGGAAACCTAGCAAACCTATACATTTTTGAAAACTAGACACCCAGGGGAATCCAGGATGGGGTGACTTGACTGGCTCTCACCAGGATCTGTTACCCAGAATCCCTTACAAACCTAAAAATATGTCCAAAAAAACACATTTTCCTCACATTTCTGTGGTGGAAAGTTCTGGAATCTGCGTGGATGTACAAAATTCCACCCACCCCGCGTCCCCCAAAGTCTTCCGTGAAAATGGTACCTCACTTGTGTGGATGGGTCAAGTACCCGCGACAGGCAAGGGCCCAAAACCTATTGAGGCGACATCAAAATTACCTATCACAAACCAACCTGGTTTTGCAAGGGGGTCCCATGAGTTTTTGGCCCCGGAGCTCAACGGCCATCTAGGAAACCTACCAACCCACACATTTCTGAAAACTAGACACCCGGAGGAGTCCAGCGAGGTATGGCTTGCGTGGGTCCTCCAAAAGTTTCTTACCCAGAATACCCTGCAAACCTCAAATTTAGCTGAAAAAATCACGTTTTTCTCCAATTTCTGTGTGGGAAAGTTCTGGAATCTACGTGGATCAACAAATTTCCTACCACCCAGCTTTCCCCCAGGTCTCCCGATAAAAATGATACCTCACTCGCGTGGGTGGGTCAAGTACCCGCGACAGGCAAGGGCCCAGAACGTATTGAGGAGACATCAAAATTATCTATCACAAAACAACCTGGTTTTGCAAGGGGGGTCACCTGGGTTATTGGCCCCGGCCTCAGCGGCCATCTTGGGAACCTACCAAACCCACACATTTCTGAAAACTAGACACCTGGGGAGTCCAGCGAGGTATGGCTTGCATGGGTCCCCAAACGATTTCCTACCCAGAATGCCCTGCAAACCTCAAATTTAGCAGAAAAAATCACTTTTTACTCAAATTTCTGTGTGGGAAAGTTCTGGAATCTGCGTGGATCCACAAATTTCCTACCACCCCTGCGTTCCCCCAGGGCTCCCGATAAAAATGGTACCTCACTTGTGTGGGTAGGCATAGTGGCTGAAACAGGAAATGGCCCAAATCGTATTGTGGAGACTTCAAAACTACCTATAACAAAACTACCTGGTTTTGGGGGCACCTGGTTTTTGGCCCCGGGCTCGCCGCCATCTAGGGAAACCTACCAATCCCACACATTTCTGAAAACTAGACACCCTGGGGAGTCCAATGAGGTATGGCTTGCGTGGATCCCCCAACGTTTCCCTACCCAGAATCCCCTGCAACCCTCAAATTTAGCTGAAAAACCATATTTTCCACATATTTTTGCGTGGAATCACCGTGCTGGCACAAATGTCCTACCACCCAGCGTTGCCCTTGCTCCCCCGAGTAAAATGATACCTCACTTGTGTGGGTGTCCAAAGCAGAACTGGCTAAAAACGTATTTTTAAAAAAATATAGCACTTAGAATTCTCGGTGCTATACCCTAAATCCCTATGTTTTGGGCTCTTCCCAGTCACAGGCCTTTGGCCCACCCACACAAGTGAGGTATCATTTTACTCGGGAGAACAAGGGGAACGCTGGGTGGTAGGACATTTGTGCCGGCACAGTGATCCCACGCAAAAATGTATGGAAAAAGTGATTTTTTCAGCTAAATTTGAGGTTTGCAGGGGATTCTGGGTAGGAAAACGTTGTGGGACCCACGCAAGCCATACCTCGCTGGACTCCCCGGGTGTCTAGCTTTCAGAAATGTTTGGGTTTGGTAGTTTCCCAAGATGGTCGTCGAGCCCAGGGCCAAAAACTCCTGGGACCCCCTTGCAAAACCAGGTTGTTTTGTGATAAGTAATTTTGATGTCGCCTCAATAGGTTTTGGGCCCTTTTCTGTCGCGGGTACTTGACCCACCCACGCAAGTGAGGTATCATTTTTATGAGGAGACCTGGGGGAACGCTGGGTGGAGGAAATTTGTGGATCCACGTAGATTCCAGAACTTTCCCACATAGAAATTTGAGAAAAAAGTGATTTTTTCAGCTAAATTTGAGGTTTGCAGGGGATTCTGGGTAGGAAAAGTTGGGGGACCCACGCAAGCCATACCTTGCTGGACTCCCCAGGTGTCTAGTTTTCAGAAATGTGTGGGTTTGGTAGGTTTCCCTAGATGGCCACCGAGCCCAGGGCCAAAACTCATGGGACCCTCTTGCAAAACCAGGTTGTTTTGTGATAGGTAATTTTGATGTCGCCTCAATAGGTTTTGGGCCCTTTCCTGTCGTGGGTACTTGACCCACCCATGCGAGTGAGGTATCATTTTTATCGGGAGACATGGGGGAACACTGTGTGTAGGAAATTTGTGGATCCACGTAGATTCCATAACTTTCCCACACAGAAATTGGAGAGAAAAGTTATTTTTTTCAGCTAAATTTGAGGTTTGCAGGGCATTCTGGGTAGGAAAACGTTGGGGGATCCACGCAAGCCATACCTCGCTGGACTCCCGGGTGTCTAGTTTTCAGAAATGTGTGGGTTTGGTAGGTTTCCCAAGATGGCCGCCGAGCCCGGGGCCAAAAACCCAGGTGACTACCCTTGCAAAACCAGCTTGTTTTGTGATAGATCATTTTGATGTCTCCTCAATACGTTTTGGGCCCTTGCCTGTTGCGGGTACTTGAACCACCCACACCAGTGACGTTTTTGGCCCTGGGCTCGGGGGCCATCTTAGGAAACCTACCAAACCCACACATTTCTGAAAACTAGACACTCTGGGGAGTCCAGCGAGGTATGGCTTGCGTGGGTCCCCCAATGTTTTCCTACCCAGAATCCCCTGCAAACCTGAAATTTTGCTAAAAAAATTCACTTTTGTCGCACATTTTTGTGTGGTAAAGTTGTGGAATCATGGGATTGACACAAATTTCCTACCACCCAGAGTTCCCCAGGTCTCCCGATAAAATGGTGCCTCACTCGGGTGGGAGGCCCAAGTACCCGCGACAGGCAAGGGCCCACAACGTATTGAGGCGACCTCAAAATGGCCTATCACAAAACTACCTGGTTTTGCAAGGGGGTCCCATGACGTTTTGGCCCGGGGCTCGGCGGCCACCTAGGGAAACCTACAGAATCTACACATTTCTGAAAAGTAGACACTCGGGATTCCAGGGAGGTATGGCTTGCGTGGATCCACCAACGTTTACTCCAGAATCCCCTACAAACCTGATATTTTGCTCGAAAGATCACTTTTTTTGCACATTTTTGTGTGGTAAAGTTGTGGAATCATAGGGCTGACACAAATTTCCTTACCACCCAGCGTTCCCCAGGTCTCCCGAGCAAAAATGGTGCCTCACTCGGGTGGGAGGCCCAAGTACCCGCGACAGGCAAGGGCCCACAACGTATTGAGGCGACCTCAAAATGGCCTATCACAAAACGACCTGGTTTTGCAAGGGGTCCCATGACGCTTTGGCTCGGGGCTCGGCGGCCACCTATGGAAACCTACCAAACCTACACATTTCTGAAAAGTAGACACTCGGGGCATTCCAGGAGGTATGACTTGCGTGGATCCACCAACGTTTTCTTACCCAGAATCCCCTGCAAACCTGATATTTTGCTGAAAAAATCACTTTTTCGCACATTTTGTGTGGTAAGCTGTGGAATCATGGGATTGACACAAATTTCCTACCACCCAGCGTTCTCCAGGTCTCCCGATAAAAATGGTGCCCACTGGGTGGGAGGCCCAGTACCCGCGACAGGCAAGGGTCCACAACGTATTGAGGCTGACCTCAAAATGGCCTATCACAAATCGCACCTGGTTTTGCAAGGGGGTCCCATGACGCTTTGGCCCGGGGCTCGGCGGCCACCCATGGAAACCTACCAAACCTCACATTTCGAAAGTAGACACCGGGCATTCCAGGGAGGTATGACTTGCGTGGATCCACCAACGTTTCTTACCCAGAATCCCTGCAAACCTGATATTTTGCTGAAAAAATCACTTTTTTCACACATTTTGTGTGGTAAAGCTGTGGAATCATGGGATTGACACAATTTCCTACCACCCAGCGTTCCTCAGGTCTCCGATAAAATGGTGCCTCACTCGGGTGGGAGGCCCAGTACCCGCTGACAGGCAAGGGCCCACAACGTATTGAGGCGACCTCAAATGGCCGATCACAAAACGACCTGGTTTTGCAAGGGGGTCCCATGACGTTTTGGCTCGGGGCCTCGGCGGCCACCTATGGAAACCTACCAAACCTACACATTTCTGAAAAGTAGACACCCGGGGCATTCCAGGGAGGTATGACTTCGCGTGGATCCACCAACGTTTTCTACCCAGAATCCCCTGCAAACCTGATATTTTGCTGAAAAAATCACTTTTTTCAAGCACATTTTGTGTGGTAAAGCTGTGGAATCATGGGATTGACACAAATTTCTACCACCAGCGCTCTCCAGGTCTCCCGATAGAATCGGTGCCTCACTCGGGTGGGAGGCCTAAGTACCTCGCTGACAGGCAAGGGCCCACAACGTATTGAGGCGACCTCAAAATGGACTATCACAAAACTACCTGGTTTTGCAAGGGGTCCCATGACGCTTTGTCGGTGCTCTGCGGCCACCTAGGGAAACCTACCAAACCTACCATTTCTGAAAAGTAGACACCGGGGGATTCCAGGGAGGTATGGCTTGCGTGGATCCACCAAGTTTTCTTACCCAGAATCCCCTGCAAACCTGATATTTTGCTCAAAAATCACTTTTTTCAGCACATTTTTGTGCTGGCAAAGTTATGGAATCATGGGGCTGACACAAATTTCCTACCACCTCAGCGTTCTCCCAGGTCTCCGATAAAAATGGTGCCTCACTCGGGTGGGGAGGCCCAAGTACTGCAGCGACAGGCAAGGGCCCACAACGTATTGAGGCGACCTCAAAATGGCCTATCACAAAGCGACCTGGTTTTGCAAGGGGGTCCCATGACGCTTTGGCCCGGGACTCAGCGGCCACCTAGGAAACCTACAAACCCACACATTTCTGAAAAGTAGACACTCGGGGATTCCAGGGAGGTACTTGCGTGGATCCCCCAACGTTTCTACCCAGAATCCCCTGCAAACCTGAAATGTAGCTGAAAAATCACTTTTTTCACACATTTTTGTGTGGTAAAGCTGTGGCATCACGGGGCTGACACAGATTCCCTACCACCCAGCGTTCCTCCAGGTCTCCCGATAAAAATGGTGCCTTACTCGGGTTGGAGGTCCAAGTACCCGCGACAGGCAAGGGCCCAAAACATTTTGTGATAGGCAATTTTGATGTCGCCTCAATACGTTGTGGGCCCTTGCCTGTCGCGGGTACTTGGGCCTCCCACACAAGTGAGGCACCATTTTATCGGGAGACCTGGGGGAACGCTGGGTGGTAGGAAATTTGTGTGAGGCCAGTGATGCCACACTTTCCCACACAAAATGTGTGAGAAAAAGTGATTTTTTCAGCTAAAATTGAGGTTTGCAGGGGATTCTGGGTAAGGAAACGTTGGGGGATCCACGCAAGCCATACCTCCCTGGAAGCCCCCGGGTGTCTACTTTTCAGAAATGTGTGGGTTTGGTAGGTTTCCCTAGATGGCCACCGAGCACGGGGCCAAAGACCCAGGTGACCCCCCTTGCAAAACCAGGTCGTTTTGTGAAAGGCCATTTTGAGGTCGCCTCACTACGTTGTGGGCCCTTGCCTGTCGCGGGTACTTGGGCCTCCCACACAAGTGAACTACCATTATTATCGGGAGACCTGGGGGAACGCTGGGTGGTAGGAAATTGTGTGAGGCCAGTGATGCCACACTTTCCCACACAAAAATGTGTGAAAAAAGTGATTTGTTTCAGCTAAAATTGAGGTTTGCAGGGGATTCTGGGTAAGGAAACGTTGGGGGATCCACGCAAGCCATACCTCCCTGGAAGCCCCGGGTGTCTACTTTTCAGAAATGTGTGGGTTTGGTAGGTTTCCTAGATGGCCACCGAGCACGGGGCCAGAAACCCAGGTGACCCCCTTGCAAAACCAGGTCGTTTTGTGAGAAGGCCATTTTGAGGTCGCTCACTACGTTGTGGGCCCTTGCCTGTTGCGGGTACTTGGGCCTCCCACACAAGTGAGGCACCATTTTTATCGGGAGACCTGGGGAACGCTGGGTGGTAGGAAATTTGTGTGAGGCCAGTGATGCCACACTTTCCACACACAAAAATGTGTGAAAAAGTGATTTTTTCAGCTAAAATTGAGGTTTGCAGGGGATTCTGGGTAAGGAAACGTTGGGGGATCCACGCAAGCCATACCTCCCTGGAAGCCCCCGGGTGTCTACTTTTCAGAAATGTGTGGGTTTGGTAGGTTTCCTAGATGGCCGCCGAGCACGGGGCCAAAAACCCAGGTGACCCCCTTGCAAAACCAGGTAGTTTTGTGAAAGGCCATTTTGAGGTCGCTCACTACGTTGTGGGCCCTTGCCTGTCGTGGTACTTGGGCCTCCCACACAAGTGAGGCACCATTTTTATCGGGAGACCTGGGGGAACGCTGGGTGGTAGGACATTTGTGTGAGGCCAGTGATGCCACACTTTCCCACACACAAATGTGTGGAAAAAGTGATTTTTTCAGCTAAAATTGAGGTTTGCAGGGGATTCTGGGTAAGGAAACGTTGGGGGATCCACGCAAGCCATACCTCCCTGGAAGCCCCCGGGTGTCTACTTTTCAGAAATGTGTGGGTTTGGTAGGTTTCCCTAGATGGCCACCGAGCACGGGGCCAAAACCCAGGTGACCCCCTTGCAAAACCAGGTCGTTTTGTGAAAGGCCATTTTGAGGTCGCCTCACTACGTTGTGGGCCTTTGCCTGTCGCAGGTACTTGGGCCTCCCACACAAGTGAGGCACCATTTTTATCGGGAGACCTGGGGAACGCTGGGTGGTGGAAATTTGTGTGAGGCCAGTGATGCCACACTTTCCCACACAAAAATGTGTGAAAAAGTGATTTTTTTCAGCTAAAATTGAGGTTTGCAGGGGATTCTGGGTAATGAAACGTTGGGGGATCCACGCAAGCCATACCTCCTGGAAGCCCCCGGGTGTCTACTTTTCAGAAATGTGTGGGTTTGGTAGGTTTCCCTAGATGGCCGCCGAGCACGGGGCCAAAAACCCAGGTGACTCCCTTGCAAAACCAGGTAGTTTTGTGAAAGGCCATTTTGAGGTCGCCTCACTACGTTGTGGGCCCTTGCCTGTCGCGGGTACTTGGGCCTCCCACACAAGCGAGGCACCATTTTTATCGGGAGACCTGGGGAACGCTGGGTGGAGGACATTTGTGTGAGGCCAGTGATGCCACACTTTCCCACACACAAATGTGTGAAAAAAGTGATTTTTTCAGCTAAAATTGAGGTTTGCAGGGGATTCTGGGTAAGGAAACGTTGGGGATCCACGTCAAGCCATACCTCCCTGGAAGCCCCCGGGTGTCTACTTTTCAGAAATGTGTGTGTTTGGTAGGTTTCCCTAGGTGCCGGCAGAGCTAGGGTTCACAAACTACAGCTAGGCACTTTGCCAAAAGAGGGTCATTTTTCACTGCGAAATTGAGGTGTGACCACGTTGCGCTTTGCGCCGTTTCCTGTCGCGGGCACTAGGCCGACCCACACAAGTGAGGTACCATTTTTTTCAGAAGACTTTGGGGAACGCGGGGTGGGTGGAAATTTGTGGATCCACGCAGATTCCAGAACTTTCCACCACAGAAATGTGGGGAAAATGTGTTTTTTTGGACAGTTTTTAGGTTTGCAAGGGATTCTGGGTAACAGAACCTGGTGGGAGGCAGTCCAGTCACCCCATCCTGGATTCCCCTGGGTGTCTAGTTTTCAAAATGTATAGGTTTGCTAGGTTTCCCTAGGTGCCGGCAGAGGTAGGGTTCAAAACTACAGCTAGGCACTTTGCAAAAAAGGGTCATTTTTCACTGCGAAATTGAGGTGTGACCACGTTGCGTTTTGCGCCGTTTCCTGTCGCAGGCACTAGGCCGACCCACACAAGTGAGGTACCATTTTTCTCGGAAGACTTTGGGGAACGCGGGGTGGGTGGAAATTTGTGGATCCACGCAGATTCCAGAACTTTTCACCACAGAAATGTGGGGAAAATGTGTTTTTTTGACAATTTTTTATGTTTGCAAGGGATTCTGGGTAACAGAACCTGGTGGGAGGCAGTCAAGTCACCCCATCCTGGATTCCCTGGGTGTCTAGTTTTCAAAAATGTATAGGTTTGCTATGATTCCCTAGGTGCCGGCAGAGCTAGGGTTCAAAAACTACAGCTAGGCACTTTGCCAAAAAAGGGTCATTTTTCACTGCGAAATTGAGGTGTGACCACGTTGCGTTTTGCGCCGTTTCCTGTCGCAGGCACTAGGCCGACCCACACAAGTGAGGTACCATTTTTCTCGGAAGACTTTCGGGAACGCGGGGTGGGTGGAAATTTGTGGATCCACGCAGATTCCAGAACTTTCCACCACAGAAATGTGGGGAAAATGTGTTTTTTTTGACAATTTTTTATGTTTGCAAGGGATTCTGGGTAACAGAACCTGGTGGGAGGCAGTCAAGTCACCCCATCCTGGATTCCCCTGGGTGTCTAGTTTTCAAAAATTTATAGGTTTGCTAGGTTTCCCTAGGTGCCGGCAGAGCTAGGGTTCAAAAACTACAGCTAGGCACTTTGCCAAAAAAGGGTCATTTTTCACTGCGAAATTGAGGTGTGACCACGTTGCGTTTTGCGCCGTTTCCTGTCGCAGGCACTAGGCCGACCCACACAAGTGAGGTACCATTTTTCTCATAAGACTTTGGGGAACGCGGGTGGGTGGAAATTTGTGGACCCACGCAGATTCCAGAACTTTCCACCACAGAAATGTGGGGAAAATGTGGTTTTTTTGACAATTTGTTATGTTTGCAAGGGATTCTGGGTAACAGAACATGGTGGGAGGCAGTCAAGTCACCCCATCCTGGATTCCCCTGGGTGTCTAGTTTTCAAAAATGTATAGGTTTGCTAGGTTTCCCTAGGTGCCGGCAGAGCTAGGGTTCAAAAACTACAGCTAGGCACTTTGCCAAAAAAGGGTCATTTTTCACTGCGAAATTGGAGGTGTGACCACGTTGCGCTTTGCGCCGTTTCCTGTCGCAGGCACTAGGCCGACCCACACAAGTGAGGTACCATTTTTCTCGTAAGACTTTGGGGAACGCGGGTGGGTGGAAATTTGTGGACCCACGCAGATTCCAGAACTTTCCACCACAGAAATGTGGGGGAAATGTGGTTTTTTTGACAATGTTTTATGTTTGCAAGGGATTCTGGGTAACAGAACCTGGTGGGAGGAAGTCAAGTCACCCCATCCTGGATTCCCCTGGGTGTCTAGTTTTCAAAAATGTATAGGTTTGCTAGGTTTCCCTAGGTTCCGGCAGTGCTAGGGTTCAAAAACGACACCTAGGCACTTTGCAAAAAAAGGGTAATTTTTCATTGTGAAAATGTGGTACGTCCACGTTGCATTTTGAGCCATTTCCTGTTGTGGGCACAAGGGCTACCCACACAAGTGAGGTACCATTTTTATCGGGAGACTTTGGGTAACACAGAATTGTAGAGCAACTGTTATTACCTATTGACTTTCGATGCATTTCTGCCTTCCAAATGAAAGACAATGTGTAAAAATAAGTCATTTTGAAAAATGACCTATAATTCTCATGCTAGTATGGGTACTCCCAATTTCGGAAATGTGCAAATATCTACTGTTTCTAAAATCTACATTTTGTTCCCATTTCAGAAATACATAGGTGTCTTTCATAACAATTTTTCCAAGTATACATTTTCCCAAAATAATTGCTATATACCCGGTACATAATAAAAAACCATTGCAAGATGCTGCTCAATTATTGGCTCTGGGTTCGTCGAGGTTCTTGGTGAACCTACAAGTCCTATATATCCCCACAACCAGAAAGGTCCAGCGGATATAACGGTATATTGCCTTCAAATAGCTGTCATAATTAGAAGAAGTTACAGGTGAAAACGTTGACACAAATGGCTGTTTTTTTCAACTAATTTTCAATTTTTCCTTTATTTAACTGTTAGTTTCTATAAGGAAAACTTTAAGGATCTACACAAATGACCCCTTGCTGAATTCAGACTTTTGTCTACTTTTCAGAAATGTATGGCTTTCCAGGATCCATTATTGGTTTCATACCCATTTCTACCATTAACTGGAAGGAGGTTGAAAGCACAAAAAATAGCAAAAATAGGCTATGTCCCAGAAAAATGCCAAAACTGTGTAAAAAAAGTTGGTTTTCTGACAAAAGTCTGCTTGTCCCTGAAAGCTGGGAAGATGGTGATTTCAGCACCACAACCCCTTTTTGATGCCATTGGCAGGGAAAAATCAAGACGCTTTCATCTGTTGCCCTTTTTCGCATTTTTCCCAAAAAAACAAAATGTAGCTGTATTTTGACTAATTTCTGGGTCCCCTCCAGGGGAATCCACAAACCCTGGGTACCTTTACAATCCCCATGATGTTAGAAAAAAAGGACGCAAATTTGGCATGGATACCTTATGTGGTCAAAAAGTTACAGGGGCCTAAGCGCGCACTACCCCAAATAGCCAAAAAAAGGCTTAGCACAGGAGGGGAAAAGGCCTAGCAGCGAAGGGGTTAAACACCTATGATTCACGTAGAACAAATACCTTACACCACTTTTTTTTTTAATCAATAATCATACCTTAGAACTTTGGTTGAAGAAACAAGAGGTATAAATTTGGAAGATTGAAAGGCAGTTTTTGTTTGAATGTAAATTTTCAGTCATTGCATTCTGTCCATCTAGTTTCACTCTTTAAAAAGACAGTATAGTCCCCAGATGTTACATTAACTCCTTCATGAAAGATGATAGACATAGTAGTATAAGTTCCTCCAGAAATTGATAGGTGTCCTGCTTTGAAGTTTGTAATTTTTGTGTCCAATTTAGATCTATCTGCTCTGCATCATTGCAGCATTAATATAAGGTATTTTCCACTTCTTTGTATATGCAATGTAGACATAACATCTGAGCTACAATTTGGAGAGTTCATATGTTGGTTAGCTGTTTTAATCTATGTGTCAAAAGGCACAGTTTTGGAATCCAGTAGTGTCAAGTACAGAAATCTCTCAGAATTTATTTGAGTGGTAGACATGAAAGAGCAATCTTCACAATCATGGTTCCATGTGTAAGCCAGTCCAAATAAGTCATCTATGTTTATTACTTCTTCTGCTAAAACTCCAAGGATGGCCATTATATATTCCTGTACATCCTGTCTTGAGTTTTCTGAATAAATATTACTGATCATCTACATATATCTACTAGACCTCGAATGCCTGAAGTACAATGTATTATAGTCCTATCATGAAGTAAACATTGTAGCAAAGCACACAGTGCAGAGCATACTCTTTCCTGTGGTTTCTGTTCATTTGCATTTATAAGATGTGGTAAATGAAACACAGCCAGAGAATGGTTCTGTCACCAACCATTTGGTGTTTGAGAGTGTCAGTTGTAAGAATGTCGACGCCGGATCAGATGGAATGGGTAACCCAGTATTTCCTTAATTTGTGCCAAAATCTCTGTCTAAAATGGACGTATCGTTGGACAATCCAACCAGATGTGCCTAAAATCCACTTCGAGACCACAGCCTCTCCAGCACAAATCAGAAGTCTCGAGTAAGATCCTTTTTAGTTATGTAGGGTACAGATACCAATCATTAAGTACATTATAGTGGGCCTCTCACATTCCCATTGAGTGGTTGAATTTGTGTTTGTCCATATATAGCTTGTCCCATTGCTTGTCCGTAATGCTTACCCCCAAAGTGTGCTCCCAAAATAGCCTTTGCTTTGGCTGCCCAGTATGCAGTGTGGTCTGTAGTATCCTATAGAGGTGTGGGATCATGCCTTTTGTACCCTTTTCTAGTTTCGCTAGTCTCTCTATTGGTGCAAGCTCTCTAGTCCCTGCTTCTCGAACTCGCCGGGTGAGGACCCAGTGTCGCAGCTGGGTGTAGTGGTAGTATTAGTTTGCCGTGAGGCTAAACTCCCTCTGGCAATGTTTGAATGTGAGGATGTCCCCGTTGTGGAACAGATCGGAAATCGTACGACATCCCCCTTCCTTCCACGCATCAAAGGGTCCTGGTACACAAGCTGGTAGGAACTCTGGATTAAAGTGTATGGGTGTGAAGGGCGACGGGAAGGTGGTAAGGGTGGACCACCTGTAGATGTCATCCCACACCTTGAGGGTAATCTTAGTAGGTGTATTTAAATAAACATTAGGTGGGCGCTCTGCTTTGGGTTTCCACAGAAGGTCCTATATACTCCTCCCCTCCACCGCCCTATCCATATGTAGCCAATGTTTGTCGGACACCCTGGATGACCATTCTGAGATCACACGGAGTTGGGCTGCTTTGTAATATAGATTCATATCTGGTAGTGCCTTATTTTTGGAGAGCCGGAGTTGTTGAATTGATAGCCGTGCCCTTTTTCCTACCCAGATAAAACGTATGATCAGCGATTTTAATGCGGCAAAGTACCCCATGTCTATCTCAATTGGGAGGCCCTGAAAAAGGTATAACTCTTTAGTCAATGTCATCATTTTGATCGCCTAAATTCGACCTACCAATGAGAGATACATGGGAGCCCATCTATGAAAATCCGCTTTAACTTGTTGAAGAAGTGGTGGATAATTTGCCTTAAAGAGGTCCTGGAGCCTAGGTGATATTTTTATTCCCAAGTAAATGATTTCCTTTTTAGCCCATTGGAAGGGTGTGGACTCCACCAAAGCTCCCATATTCCCCTGTGATAATGTGAGGCTCAGCAAGTAAGACTTTGTTAGGTTAACTCGTAGACCAGCTACCCATTCAAACTGCTGCAGCTCCTACATTACCTGTGCTAACGAGGATTACGGGGTTGTGACTGACAAGAGCATATCGTCCGCAAAGAGAGATATCTTATGTTCGTCTCCCCCGAATGTGATACCCTTTATCTCAGGCGTTGTGCGAATTGGAGCTGCCATGGGTTCTATACTTAGGGCAAAGAGAAGTGGGGAGAGGGGGCATCCCAAGGCGAACACTACCAAGCTCACCCCATTGACAAGGACCCTAGCACTGGAGCATACATATTTTGCTCTTATCATGTCAAAAAATCTGTTACCGACCCCATACTTCCACAAGACCTGGAAGAGAAAGGGCCAATCCACTCGGTCAGAGGCCTTCTCGGCGTCTAGTGCCAAGAGGACAGCTGGTATGGATTTTTTATTTACCTTTTCCACGAGGTGAAAGACCCTCCGAAGGTTGTCGTGGGTTTGCCTGCCAGGTATAAACCCGGATTGGTCTGGGTGAATGAGTTCTGGCATTAGTGATTCTAGCCTATTGGCCAATATTTTCGAGTAGATTTTTGCATCCAGGTTGAGGAGCGCTATCGGTCGGTAGGAGCAGCATAATTGAGGGTCCTTACCTGGCTTGGGTAACACTGAAATAAGTGCCTCCCCCATAGAGTTTGTCACCCTCCCCGACTCCGCCATAGACTTATATAAGTTTACCAGTTGTGGGATTATTTCAGCCCATAGGTTTTATATAACTGGGCTGTTAGGCCGTCCAGAACCAGTGATTTATGTGGCTTTAGATTAGCTATAGCACTGCTCACTTCCTCAGAGGTTATCGGAGCTCCCAAGTTGTCATTCTGTATTGCCGACACCCTCGGGAGTTCTACCCTTTCTAGGTATCTCGCTTGTTCAGTTGTTTAATAGCTCTCAGCTTGATATAAATTTTGGTAGAAATGGCCAAAAGCATATGCCTTGTCTGTTTCCGCAGTCGCTTTGTCCCCCCCCCCGGTGTCTGTATATCTCCTATATAGTCTCTTTCCCTTTTTATCCTCAATTGTCTGGCCAGGTGTGCTCCTACCTTGTTGCCTTTCTCATAGGTGGAGCATTTAAGTCATGCTAGGGCTAGCTCTGCTCTATTGTTGTGTATGGCGTTAAATTTGCCCCTGAGGGCTGTTACCTTTCTTTGCATGCTCAAAATGGGTTTTCTCTTATGTTCCCTCTCAGCCTCTTTCAGTTCTGCTTCCAATGCCATTCTTTCTTGCACTCTGTGCTTATTCAATTACGCATTAAGTGTGATGCATTGACCTCTAAGGAATGCCATGAAGACATCCCGATTTGTAGCTTGGGAGGTGTCCTTGGGGTCATTTCTAAGAAAGTATTCCTTAATGGACTTGCGTAATTCATTGCGCAGCAGGCGGTCCCTTGTAAGAGCCACTGGGAAGAACCATCTCTTATATTTTGAGGGGGAACTATACCAGGTCAGTGTTAGTGTGCATGGAGCATGATCTGACACCACAGTGATCGGGTGCATAGAGGTGGCCTGCAGTGCTGGGTTTAGCTTCTAACTTGCAAAGATGAAGTCGATCCTCGAATAGGACCTGTGCGTATGAGAGAAGGTGTAGTCCCTATCTGTTGGGTGCATAGTGCGCCATGTATCTATTAAACCCAGTGCGGAGAAATCTTTCTTCAAGGCTTTGGTGAAAGTGCTAGAGCTTGCCCTTTGGGGTTGTGTGCTATCCATGCCCGCATCCCACATTAAATTGAAATCTCCTAGCAAGAAAATGTCCCCCTCCGTGAACCCAGCCATAATAAGACCATGGAAATGAATGTGGTTTGATTAGTGTTGGGCGCATAGATTGAGGTAAAGGTGCAGCGACGGCCCTGCAGTTTCCCCTTGACCACGACTATCCTGCCCTCCTTATCTATTTTGCTTCCTTCCAGTTGGTATCCTAAGGACCAGTGAAAGAGCAGCACCACCCCGTTGTGTTTAGTCGTGGTCGAGGAGCAATAAATAATGGGATGGGATATGCCCTATGTTTTACCCAGAGTTCCTCTACCCTTTTCAAGTGTGTTTCCTGTAGCACCACAACATCATGTCTCTGGTCTTGGAGATATTTCTATAATTTCTGACGTTTGCCAGGGGAGTTAAGCCCCTTTACGTTCCACGTGATCAAGGTTAGCACCATTTGTATTTAAGGGATGGGTTGTTGTATCAGCCTACCGTCTATAGATTCAGAGCTTTGTTGAGACCCCCTCTCCCCTCCCCATCCTCAATCTCACCTCGTCATGCCCATTGTCCCCTCCATACATGGGCCGTGTGAGTCTAAGATCACCCGTGTACACCCACATGTAGTAACAAAAAATTCTTAATTCAGAACATTTGGGGTCAACATGACCCAACTTCCCATGGAATACCTTAGTAATAAACATGTAATGTGAAACTATCGTGGACGGATTGGTCCATGACTGCTCCTGGCGAGCTATAGAGTGTTATAATCAAGTCAATTGCTCCTAGGTGGACTCAAGGAAGGCTCCAAGTAGTGTATGCCCCCCACCCTTGAAAAGCTCTCTCCACCGCCACTCCCGTTTGTCATCAAATCGGTGGGATATCAGTCCCCTCTCATCCCTGACCGCCCTCCAGCCTCAAAATGATGCCCATGAGATGTACCCGGCCCCCCACTTGCAGAGCTGGACTTTGAGTAGTCATATCCCCCCTTGCCCAAAGAGGTGTCTCGTCTCTCCCTCCAAATTGTCAGATCCCACGGGCTTCTCACCGCTCTCAGGTATTTCCAGCCACATGAGAGTTCCTGCTCGGCTGGGTCAGGCCTTTATCGATAGAGTTAGGGCAAAAGTTCAGAGGTCAGTCAAGTCTATCTATCTGCTTGATCATCCCCCCGACCCTTGCGGGGTCATTTCTTCTTTTGTGGTTTTGGTCTTTTCTGCTGCTGCCATTGTCCTTCACCACTTGTCTCCGCCGATTTTCTCCTTGTGTCTCCTTTCGTTGCACTGTTCCAAGGCTCCTCGGGGAGTGCTAGGCCCAGAAGTCCTGCTGCTTCGGCAGATGAGGTACAATGGTGGTGTCTATTATGTAAGGAGAAGGCGATTCCAAACGGGTAGGTTCATCAGTATTTTATGTGGTCCCGTCTTAGCTTATCCGTAATTGGGCAAAGTAGTTGCTGGTGCGCCAATGTCGCTGGTGGCACATCTTGATACAGATCACGTTTGAAGCCCTGGAAGGATATTTCATCTTTCGAGCATGCCGCTTGTAGGATTGCCTCCCTCATCTTATGGGAATGTAACTTAGCAAGGACATCTCGTGGTCGCTTCTGTCCTCCAGATGGCGGTGGTCCTACTCTATGCACCCTATTGATTTTTATCTTCATGCCTCCTGGGTCAAGCACCTCCCTGAACATCCCCACGACGAATGCTTCCCAATCTGCCCCTTTTGCTCCTTCTTCTAGGTTCCGCAGGTGAATATTATCTCTCCGAGCCCTGTTCTCGAGATCCTCACATTTGAGGTTAGTGATGTGTAACTGCTCGTGGAGCCCTTTTGTCATGTTTTCCATCCCCACCATTTTATGCTCCAGTTCCTGCACCTTGGATTCCACCTCTAGAGTGCGACTGCCCACGGAGTCGACATCTTGTTGTAGCGTTGTTAATTTGGCTTGGATATCGGAGCGCAGAGCCTCCATCGAGCCCTCCAGGTTCGCCTTAATTTCTTCCCGGAGCTCTTTTTTGAAGTCTCTCAAGGAGGCTAACAGGTCCTCTTTGGTGAGCGCCATCTCTCCTTCTTGTCTGCCTTCTGTTGGAAGCCCTCTCATCTCTGTAGGAGTAAATTAGCTGGAGACTCTGTTTGCTTCTTTTTAGGTGGCATAGGGTCCGTGGTGTCCACTGAGCGCCCCCTCCAGAGCCAAGTGGTGCCTTGGTTCATGTTATATTCCCCTCGTCTGCGCAGCTCTTCCAGTGCCTGGGTTTACCCGTCCGTCAATGATTTCATCGGGACTCAAGCCTATGTGTGGGTCTGTAGGCTCATTGTCCCCCGTCTGGCTTCTTCCAGCGTGGCCCCCTTGTCCCTGTGTCCCCATGCCTATTGTGGATAGTCTGCAAGTAGAGCTGGATCTCTCCACAGCGAGCAACAGGTGGGTTTGCGCACAGTCTCTCCCCCTCTGCCAGTCAGGGGTCCCCTGCAGGCTGTTTCCCCCTGTCTGGGGTGTCTCTCCCGCCTTCAGTATCTTCCTGCAAGGGATTAGATCCCTTCAATGCCTTGTAGGGTCGACTTTTATGTAGAGCCTCTGTGGCTGTGGGGGCTTCTTCTTGTGCCTGGTGCTGTTCTACTCCTCCTGGGGGGCCGCCATATTGAGGTCAGGCCCCTAAGGGTTCATGTTGCTGCACTGTGGGGCCCCGAGATGCCTGCATTGCCCAGTGTGTGTTTCTCTCCCAGCTACCACTCACCCTTCGGGCAGTTGCTCCATCTTTGCCCGCTCCACTGGTGCCCGCAATGCCTCGGGTCGTCCGCCCCTCACCGGGCCACCATCTTAGGGTCAGGCGCCTGCTTCCACATGCTCACCGGGAGCCTCCCCAGGTCCAGGTGGGGACGGGGGGGGTGCAGAGGTCCCTCACCTATTCCCCTGTTGCTCCTTCTATCGATTGGGCTTGGTCCCCGCCCGGGGGTGACAACGATTGTGAAGCCAGGTGCAGTTGTAGTGCGCCACGTCTCACCGGTGCGGGAAGAGTTCTCACCTTTGCTCCCGGTGCCCGTTCAATTTCACGCCCCTTTGTCCTGCTCTCTTCCTCCGCAGGGAGCGGTCCTCTAATCGATGCGGCCCCTTTCTGTTGACTGCCACTCTCCTCGATGTCTTCCTGGGGTTGCCGCATAGCTCCGCAGCCTCAACGGTTCCCGATTCCTGTCGGCGGACCTCCGGTGAGCTCTTAGTGCCTCCGTAGTCTCTGGTTTCTCAGCGCATTTCCTGGGTTAAAAACGTGCCTTCATTTGCTCGTTTGGGGGACTTTTTTCCCAAATTCGCCATGGAGCTTTAGTGGTTTAGGTCAGTTCGGCCATCTTGGCTGGCCACGACCCCCCCATATACACTTCTTAATCGATTGTACTCTCTGACACATCTTGCATCGGCACTAACTTTGCTGTCATCAAAATCAACCAAAAACAAACTGGACAATGTTCTTACCCAGCACAATGCAACATATGGCATACCTTCTTCAAATACAATATAACCAATATTAATAAAAGTGTGTCTACCCTTAAACCTTGAGATTTATGGATAGTTACCACTTATGCTAGAGACACTGGTAACTGCTGACGCTGGAAATATGTATTTCACCAGCAAAAGATGGTCAACACATCGGCCAATCTGCTTCACGCCATCAATCTGATCAATTTTATAGCTAAATATTCAACCTCATTCATGAAATCAATAACTTTACCCATTGCACCATTTACCAATCCTTCCTCAACATTTAAATTACACCGCAAAATTACTCTACAGTTTTTGCACATGCGAAAACATATTTCTAATCCTGTAGTCCCTGATACAGAGTTCTCCAATGAATACAATTTTGCTTGTAGCTTCCCACTTAGCAGTACTGTTTCTTCCTGGTGTTCCAATTTTGTCAATAGCTCTAGTTTCCAAAATCTCTTCTTACTCTCGTTTTAGTAATTGTTCATTAAAGTTGGAGCACTCTTGAAATGTAGGCATTAAACAGACTATGGCTTTGCCTTCTTCAATAAAATTGAACATTAGTTGTGCTGCTGTGTTCTTAGAGGAGAATAGTTTCTTGATAAGTTGCTTTCCAAGGTACGCTTCCCCTCCTTTGTCAGAACTCCAGCTCTAATGTCCTTCAGGATATTTCTGTATTCCATGTCAGATGCTTGATGCATATTCCTCAGTAGTTCCTTGTATTGGAAGTTTAGCCAAATGTTTACATTGCCAATACTTCCCAAAGAATTCTGAGTTTCATCATGCAGAAGTGTCTTGAAAACAGGCTGTCCTTTGTAAAAGATAAGTTGCACTAAGTCATCAAAGACAATTAAATGATTTCCTGCAAACAGCACATCATACTCTGTTTTTAAAATGTGCTGCATTCGCAAGCATTAAGTTTGAGACCATGCTCATCTCATCTATGATTAAAAGCTTCAGGGGCATATTTACAAGCCCCTTTTGCCACCAGAGCTACACTTTTTTGACGCTCCGGTGGCGTTGCGCCATTCCCCATATTTACAAGGTGGCGCAAAGCCACTTAACGTGGCTTAACGCCACCTTGTAAATATGCCCCTTTCTGCAGCAGTCCTCTGCGGCAAAGGGGTGTGCAGTGGGTGTTACTGTGGGTGTTCCACCACAACACCCATTGCTTTTTAACTCTGCCTCGGATTTACAAGGCTGGGGCAGCGCCAAAAACTAAGGCCAGGTAATACCTGTTCTTAGAATGGCGGTATTTCTCCTCGTTTTTTGCTCTTTCTATTTGTGCTGCATTCTGCAGCACACATAGAAAGAACAAATTGCCATTATTGATTGTTTATGTGCAGGAAGGTGTCCTTTCCTGCACATAAATAATCACCCCTGCAGCACAGGCACCCTTGCAACATGGCGGCAGGGTGCCTGTGCTGGCGCTAGGTAGCTTTTGTTGCGCTAGCGCTAGGGGAAACACAGGGGTGCGCCGTATTTTTGTAAATACAGCTCATCCCACCGTTTAGAAAATGTCAGAGTGTGGCACAGCCAAATTTGGTGTAGCACCACGCTCCGGCATTTTCTTGTACATATGCCCCTCAGTTTCTTCAATACTCTTGACATCTCATGACAAGTTTCACCGAATAACTTTTGGCATTCCAATTCATTGTCATGTTCAATAAGTAGCCTTAGTGGTCGATGTAGAGTAATTCCTTTAATGTGTGTGCAGCCAATCCAGTGGGTGCTGTTACAACACATTATAAATTTGATTTTGTTGGCGTCTGTAGGTAAGCAGTGAGAAATGTAATTTTTCCCGGTGTCAGCTTGATCACTGATTTATAATAGTATCGGCTTAAATGATTAACATTTGCATTCTTTCTTGTTGTGGAGGAATCTGTGCTCTATTTTCTGTTTTACCGCTATATAAATTTCTTTCTGTTCATCGTTCAGTTGTCCAACTAATTGTTCGAAATCAAGTTTCCTGTCTCAGTTGTTCCATTGCAGTTTCCACCTCATTCATGGCTATTGTTCGCTTAATTTTCAATAATGGGTTGTCTAAGAGGATCTTGACTCAGTGGTGCAGAGCTTTGACTACTTTGGGAACTCTTCTTAGTTACCTCATCAGAAATTGCTTCTTCCTGTTCAATCTCATCATTTAAAATTTGCAAATAGTTTGGGAAGACAACACTGAATGCTGACTTTCATATAATTGACAAAATTTCATAGCAGTCAATCTCCCAGTAATTCTGATTCAGCATGCTAAGGCTTGAAAAGTTGTAGAAGTGCCAAATAGAAAAACTCTTTTTCTATCTGTACTATGGCAACTAAGTTTTCTGTGGTTAATTATATTTCCTCTTACGTGTCTGCCAAAACATCCATCACATTCAACTACTCCATATTTCCCTTATATGTTTTCTGTTACATTGCTTTTGTATCTGTAGTGTTGAAGTACTCGAGTGTATCAGTCTCTCTGTGGGTGTGTGACTGGATGTCTAACTATCTATATCGATACATGAGTGGGTCTCTTAGTAATTGTATGCATCTCAAAAACTGTATGCAAGTGACTGTATGGTTAGCTTACTAGCTTTGTTAGTGAGGGTTGAGGAATGTAACTGTGTGTGGAACTGGCTTTGTTACTGCTGGATACATAAGTGGTGTGTCAGTGTGTGAGACAGTCTCTATGTACCTCTGTCACTGTCTGACTGGGTGTGTGAGTGCCTCTATGCTTTTGTAAATAGGTATGTGACTTATAGTATGGGTGGGAGACTGGATGTATAACTGGGCATATGTATCTGTAACTCTGCATGTAACTCACTAAAACGTCAAAGAACATGTCTTACCTTTTAAGCATATACCACCCTGCCCTATGGCCTATCTACAGCCTACTTTACAAGTGACTTATATATAGTAGAAGGTGAATTTAAGGCTTGCAAAGGGGTTTTAAATGTCAAGTTGACTTGACAGTAAAACTGCACACACAGGTTCTGCATTAACAGGCTTGAGACATGTTAAAAGGGTGACTTGTCCGAATGGGTGGCTTGATTGTGTCAGTACTTGAGTACATATGTGAGTGAGTGCATCAGTCTGTCTGTGGGTGTGTGACTGAATGTCTAAGTAACTATGTTGCTATTTCACTCGCTCTCTTTCTAACTTTTGAAAAGAAGTAAAGTCCATCCGTATCGTGAAGAAATAGTTTATTGCTGGAACAAATCCTGGGACACGCAGGTCCTCCGCTGTGTAACCTCTCTGATCTTCCCTGGATTCTACACTCCAGAATCCAGAGAGGATCCGGGCGTGAGCCATAGAACATTGACAATCACAATACAACACATCTCCCCCAGAACAAAATAATAAAGCGAAAGAAAAAAAAAAAAATTTTTTTCAACTCACAGAATACTAAGCATAATGGTTAATCGTTGTGCCATTTTGGCTTGGAAATAACTCGACCAGACACTCTTCTAACTACAGGATTGTAAGAGATTGAACTGTCTGTAGCAACACATTCAGATGTTCCACTGACACAAGGATTTTTAGAAGCAGAAACGCTGAAATTGTCTTTGTTATTCAACCAAATATTGCGTTCTAAATCATTGCACAAAGTTACTTTCCTGGTATTCCACTTCCGTCCATCATTCAACCATACACAATTACCCACAGCCTTCAGAACCTCCTTGGGTTTGGACCACTTAGATGAGCCCGTCCTTTGATTCCCCACCAGTGAAGTTCTCACCCAGTCACCAATTTTGAACTTACGAACATAACCTCTAATTTTGTCATTATGTCTTAGGGTGTACTTGCGTTGATAATCATGCACCCTACGTTCCAATACCTCCCTGGGGACTTGCCGCAAGCTTGCTCTGCACATCCATGCAGGTGTCACCTTGCTACACGCCATCCGTCCCTTGAGGAGACTGAAAGGAGTCTCTTGAGTGGCAGTATGAGGTGTGTTGCGGTAACTCCAAATCATTTTTTTAACAGCAGTTTTACAATCTACACCCTCAGCATCAGCTAATTGTATACATTCTTTTAAAACTCGGTTGAACCTCTCAACCATGCCGTTTTCCCTTGGATTATAAACAGCTGTAGTACAGTGCATTACATCACACCCCTTCAAATACTCATGAAACTCAGTGGCTAAGAATTGTGGACCATTGTCAGTGGTGATACTTTCAGGGTAACCTTCCCTGTGAAATATTTCTTCACAAAAACTGATGACATTAGAGGATCTGATTTCTTTCACAAAAGCTACCTCCGGCCACTTAGTGTAATAATCCATTAGAACAAGAGCATATTTCCCTGCAATACCACTGACACTAAATGGACCGCAAATGTCCATGGCTAATTTTTGCCAAGGCTTCACTGGAAACGTGGTGGGGGTAATGGTGGTGTCCTGGGATACATGAGATTTATCACTACACATGCATGCAACGCAGTTCCTTACACACCTATCAATATCTTTGTCCATGCCAGGCCACCAGAAATCACACCTAGCTCTCCTTTTCATGCTCGACATCCCAGAATGTCCCTCGTGCAAGAGTTCTAGCAATCTAGAGCGTAGTCCAGCAGGTACAACCAATTTGTCAGCTCGCCTGACTACCCCAGATCCAGATTCAAAAGATAGCTCTGACCACACCATCTTGTACTCTGTTAAGTCCTTGTCGTTTAATAAGCGTTGGTTAAAACATTGTGACAAACAAGAAATCACACGTTGCAACGTGAGATCATCTAAAGTGGCCTGTTTCCATTCTTCTACACTGACTGCACCCTTGCATGCTTCGCCGACCGTGGCCACTAACCACTCTTCTTCTAGTTCCTCATACATTTCACACTCACGTGCACATTCAGGAAGAGGCAACCGTGACAAACAGTCTGCGTTGATATTCTTGAGACCCGGTACATACACTATATGAAAATCATACTCTTGCAACCTATACAGCCATTTGGCTATTCTGGGGGTATCTTTTCCTGCCCCCTTTGTAGTGAAGATGTCTACCAATGGCCTGTGATCAGTTCTAAGTTCAAAACTTGTGCCCCACACATAGGTCTTGAAATAGTTGACACCCCAAAAGCAGGCAAGGGCCTCCTTTTCGATAACTAAATATGTAGCTTCCGCTCCTCTGAGGGTACGAGAAACAAAAGCTACAACCCATTCGGTGTTGTCATTCTTTTGCATGAGAACCACCCCCAACCCGTATGCACTGGCATCTACCACTATAATGGATTTGTTATGAGGATCATAAGGTTTAAGAGCCACTGCTTTGATGATCTCATTCTTTATGCTGTTAAATGCTATGTGACACTCAGGACTCCAAACAAAATTGACGCCTTTCTTCATAAGAAGTCTTAAACAGTGTACCTTAGACGCAAAATGTATTACAAATTTAGAATAATACTCTGCTAACCCCAGAAAGGAACGTAACTGTTCCTTGTCCGAAGGTGGCGGAGCATTTTCGATGGCTTCAAGTAAATTCCTCTTAGGCTTGACTCCTTCAGCAGACAGAGTATGTCCCAAATAATCAATTTGTGTCACAGCAAATTTACACTTATCAGCAGATACAGTCAAACCAGCAGATTGCAATTTCATCAGTACTTCATTTAGGATAACATCATGATCCAATTCATTCTTAGCCCAAACCAATACATCGTCTTGAAAGACCAACATATTATTGATACCCTTCAGGATGCTGCTCATTAGTCTCTGAAAAACTGCAGAAGCAGAAGCCAACCCGAAGGGCATTCACAGAAATTGAAACGCTCCTTCAGGAGTTATGAATGATGTAAGATGACGAGAATCGGGGTGCAATCTTATCTGATGGTATGCATTGGAAAGATCAATGGACAAAAAATATTTTGCCTCCTTGACAGTGGCTATCATTTCGTTGATGCGTGGTAAAGGGTGGCGATCAACCCAGATATTTTTGTTTAGGTCTCTTAAGTCCACGCACATGCGCAATTTTCCATTGGGTTTGCGCGCCCAAACCACCGGACTAAGCCATTCTGATGCCTCGATTGGTTCAATGACTTTTGCCTCACATAACCTATCCAATTCCAGTTTCAATTGTGGTCTTACAATAAATGGCACATTTCGAACTTTGTGAACAACTGGAATGGAATTTGCTTTTAGTACAATGCGGTGCTCGAATTTGTTCAAGCATCCAAGTTTAGGACTGAATAAATCGGGATACTTCATGCTCCATCTAGAAGCAACACAATCTTGAGTCAAAAGCACCTGATCAGGATGATTGGGATCCAGTATTATTCCCAAACTCTTCTGCTCCTGCCAACCCAATAAAGCTCTACATTTTAACAACATATATTTTGGCTTGTGTGCTTCTATCTTTATAAAGAATATTTCCAACAAAATACCCTAACACGGGAACCTTGTTCCCACAGTACCCCACTGGTTCAATATCGGATGACATGAGGTTACATTTGCCTGTAGACTCCCAAACATTTTTATCTATTATCGTATATGGGGAACATGAATCAGCCCACAAGGATACATTGACTTGGTTGAGAGAAAGAACACATTTGGGTGGTTGATATGTTCCAGATACTTCATTAACTTCATTATCCCAAATGACAAGCACCTCAATTTCACTATCACTTTCATTTTGAGATCTTTCACCAATGTCATTAATTACATTTACAGAACGTTTCCAGGTTTCGCGATCCCCAGACCTGCACATTTTTGAAAAATGGCCTATTTTGTTGCACTTGAAACAAGTGACATTGGTAGCAGGACACCATGGAGTGTCGGCTGAGTGTCTAAAACTGCCACACCTGAAACAAAAACGTTTACTGGAAGTGAATGGCATTCTAACATTGGAAAATTTAGCACGAGGAAAATTTTGTACATTAACTTTTTCATTGGACGAATTTAATTTTGATTGCGGTTTAGTAACTTCATTGTGATTTCTGGAGATTTCACTCAAAATTCTGGGTTTGCCATTACCGACAGCACATACATCACCTTTGTCCTTGGTATGTTCATTATTCAGTTCTTTGACATAGCGAGAAGTGTTTTCAACCCTCCTGGCTATATTAATGGTTTTTTGTAAGGACGGGTCTTTTAGTTCTAATAATCTCTCCTGAATTTTGGAATTATTGGTTCTATTAATGAACTGGTCCCTAATAATCTCTTCATGGAGATCCTTGAATCTGCATGACGCAGCTAGTGTTCTCAACACGGCTATATATTGTTCAACTGTTTCCCCAGGTAATTGCGCTCTGGAAAAGAATTTGTGCCTTTCAACAACAATACTGTTTTTTTTGCCATAGTTGTCATTTAAAGCTTTTAACGCCTCTAGATATTCGTCAGAAACACACTGTTCACTATTTGAACTGTCAAAAACAATCTCTTCACCACTCGAGCTACCTTCCTCACCTTCACCATCACGACTGGTGGAATTGACAATTGCAGGTTTGGGCAAAGTTTTTAATACTTTCCTGCCCTCGACCCCTAAATTATGTTTTAAGAGAGCCAATTTACGCGAAGCCAAAAAGGTTTCACCGCCAATTGCCTCAAGGTAGGTCTCGAAGGATTCTTGCCAATCTTCCCATGCCATAGGAGGAATTCCAGGATTCTGTAAAAATTTAGGCGGTGCTAAAACAGATGTGGTCTCCATGACTAGTTGAGTATTGAAATGCACTAACGTTAAATGCACAATACACTAAAAGTGGAGATGCAATAATCAAATGCAATAACACAATAGTCAATGTCAGAAAAGGAATAACACAACAATTTAAAATAAGAAAAGTAGACACCGATGTCTTGACTGGCGCTTGGCAACACAACAAACTGAAATAAATAAAGTAGTCACCGATGACAATATGAATTCCGAAAATGGCGTTCCCAAAACGTTGTTAAATTTTTTTTCTTCAGAGAACGATATAACACGAAGACTCACTTGTAAGCAGGTGTGTGAATCACCGATCCTGAAATGCACACAATAAGCCAGTAGTTGTGTGAAAGTGTGCGAATCACTGGATGAAGTGTCGCACTAACGGAAACATCAGGTGACTGAAATTTTGAGCAAACTAGAAGTCGGAAATCATTAAATGACTCATCCAAGATGGCCACCATGCGTAATGCGTCACGACGTATCCCACAATGCTTTGTGGGTTTGTACAAGCAGTGTGACGTCAGGAAGAATGCTGAAGAACATCAGAACCGGCAAGCTCGAGGACACCAGGTAGGAACACGCACATATTGCATGTGATGGTTTAAAATGTTTCCGTTGCACCTGCCAAAGTCACAGGTAGGTTCACAATAGGTAAACCACTGACGCTTCCGAATCAAAGAAAAGTCCTACCTTGAGAGGGTAGGTTAACTGCAGCTGAAACATCACGCACCCTCTAGCTTAGGGATTTCACTGTTTTCCAAGGTTTTGCCGTAGAATTTAACTTTGCCCCAGGGGTTGTCGCTGGAGCCGGGTTCTTGTGTCAGCAGAATACTCCCGCTCGTCGCCACTTTTGAAAAGAAGTAAAGTCCATCCGTATCGTGAAGAAATAGTTTATTGCTGGAACAACCCCTGGGACACGCAGGTCCTCCGCTGTCTGTAACTGCTCTGATCTTCCCTGGATTCTACACTCCAGAATCCAGAGAGGATCCGGGCGTGAGCCATAGAACATTGACAATCACAATACAACAGTAACTCTATGGGTTTGTAAATGTTATGCAAGTGGCTGTGTTACTGACTGTTGGGGTACATAACTGTGTGTGGAACTGGCTCTGTTAGTGCTTGATACATAAGTGCTGTGTGGGTGTGTTAGTGAATTTCTAAGTGCCTCCGTCTCTGTCTGACGGGGTGTGTGAGTGTCTCTATGCTTTGTTTTATTTATATATGTTTAAAGCACTACTTCTCTGGATGGGTGACTTGATTGTGTCAGTACTTGAGTACATATGTGAGTGAGTGCATCAGTCTGTATGTGGGTGTGTGACTGAATGTCTAAGTAACTATATTGCTATTTCACTGGCTCTCTTAGTAACTGTATGGGTTTGCAAAACTATGCAAGTGGCAGTATGGATAACTTACTGGCTGTGTTACTGAATGTTGGGGTATGTAACTGTGTGTGCAACTGGTTCTGTTACTGCTGCAGTAGTAGGCCCGAGACATGTTTAAAGGGCGACTTGTCTGAATGGGTGACTTGATTGTGTCAGTACTTGATTACATATGTGAGTGAGTGCATCAGTCTGTCTGTGGGTGTGTGACTGAATGTCTAAGTAGCTATGTCACTATTTCACTGGCTCTCTTAGTAACTCTATGGGTTTGTAACTGTGTATGCAAGTAGCTGTGTTACTGACTGTTGGGGTACATACTTGTGTGTGGAACTGGCTCTGGTAGTGCTTGATACATAAGTGCTGTGTGGGTGTATGAGTGAATTTCTAAGTGCTTCTGTCTTTGTCTGACTGGGTGTGTGAGTGCCTCTATGCTTTGTTATATTCCAGAGTTAGCCCCATGTAGCGAAGCAGCTAATTTTCTTACATTGTCCTCACAAATAACATTTCCAGCTGCGACCTTTGGCACACATTTGAAAACACAATGTTGGATTAGGTTTTTGGAAATTAAACTTGTTTTACATCTAGCTTCGCACAACATTATCACAACGCCCTGAACATCATGTGCAAGGTCTCGTTTCACACTACGTACAAATGTCATCACTATCTTCATCCATGGGGCGACAGGGCTATCTATATATCCATAACATCTCTAATCTATGCGTACATCACAAGGCAGCTTTCTATTATGAAAGATGAGCATCCCAATAGATTAGTAGAGGAGGTACTTCCGCTGACACTGAGGATCCTTGTATACTCATGCTTCGAAATCACCATGCAGTGGTCTGACATCTCCTGAGAGTTGTCCAGTTCGTGACCAAGACGGGGTCCTTCACTCTATCCCATCAGGTAATGGGGTTGGATCGTCCCTTGGGGGGATTCTTGGCTCTATACCTATACACACTTTAGGTACACTTAGAGTAGGATCCACAGAGTAGGTTTACGCTAGATTACTGGCATGTTTATATGCCTGCACGTATACAATTGTTTAGCACCATGGTAGAACTATATCTACTATTTACGCTCTTGGTGCTCGTAATCACGTTTATCTGCTTCATTGCAGCACACGTATTTTATGCAAGAATAATGTTGGTTCAATAAATATTATTAAAAACGTCCCACTGTGTATTCTTTGTATATTTATCTGAGAATGAGTGAGCATGAGTGACTGAGCAAAAGGTTCTGTACTGTTTCCACGATCCCTGAGGAATCAGGGTTGTCATGTTCAGTAGTTTCCACAAACCATTAGCTACCTGGTAGGTTGGGAGGCTTACAGTGGCACTGTGAGCTAGATGGCCTATAGGCCAACATATCCTGCGGGGGTGTCCGGAATCAGTCTTGACAGCAAGCCCTTAGTTTATGTTGTCCGAACAATGTACAGGTCCTACGGAATGGTAGGAACTACACAACAGCTTGTGTAAATAGGTTTATGACTTGCAGTATTGGGTGAGAGACTGGATCTATAACTGGGCATATGTGTTTCCAAGTGCACATGTATCTCACTGACACTTCAAAATACATTTCTTAACTTTTTAAACAGATAGCAGCTTGGTCAATGAGCTACCTACGGCCTATCCCAGGGATGACATATCTAGAAAAAGAAGAGTTTAAAGCTTGGCAAGGGGTTCTAACTGCCAAGTCAGCCTGGTAGTAAAACTGCACATGCACCCTGGGCAGTAGCAAGCCTAATATATGTTCAAAGGCCTACTTGTCTTGATGGGTGACTAGGAGTGTCAGTACGTGAGTACATATATCAGTGAGTGTATCAGACTCTCTGAGGGTGTGTCACTGGATGTGTAAGTAACTATGTCAGTATATGGCTGGCTTTCCTACTAACTCTATAATTCTGTGAATGTGCATGTAAGTAGCTGTATGGATTCCTTACTGTGTGTGTTAGTGAATGTTGGCGTATTTAACTGTGTGTACAACTGGTTCTCTTACTCCTAGATACATAACTGCTATGTAGGTGTGTCACTAAATGTGTAGGTACCTCTCTCACTGTCTGACTGGGTGTGTGAGTGGCTGTATGGTTTTCTAAATAGGTATCTCAGTGAGTGCATAGATAGATGAGTGGATGTTTAACTGGGTATACTGCTCTGTAACTGTATTTCTAACTCACTGAAACGTCAAACTACATGTTTTACCTTTTAAACACATACCTTCTCCCCAATTGGCTACATACAGTTTAACTTAGGGATAATTGAAATGTAATAAAAGAAAACCTTAGGACTTACCAACATGTTATAAACGTTAATTCAATGTAGCAGTCAAACTGAAGACACAGGTTTTGGATTAGCACACCTCACACATATTTAGAAGGTCTACTTCTCTGGATTGCACAAACAGACATAAAATGTGTCCACTACTATTTAATGTCCAGCCTCTGAGCACAGGTACAGAACTGAACTACAACCTTATAAATAAATTAAATATACCAATTGTGGATACGCTAACGTATCTATTCTAGGAGGCAAAAACATTCACTTGACGACTATCTACCACTAATAAAGTATTCACTCACCTAATAACAACTACATGTCTCAGTATGTAACTATATCTGGGAACTACTTCCATGAGCACTTTACTTCATATATAATTGAGTATTTCAGTCCCTTCTTGGGTATATTACAAGATATGTAACTATTATTCATTCACTATTTCATTTAAAATGCACTCATAACTCAGTGTGTGTGTGTGTGTGTGTGTATATATATATTCACTGAAAAAACCATAGGTTTTAGGGACAGTTATAGTTAGTTGGACATTTCACTCGTACAAAACCCATGAAATTCCCCCGTTATAGTTAGTTCAGCTAACTATAACTCACGCCCCCGCAATGCACTGCTGATGACGTCACATATTACATCACTCATGACATGGTCAGTGACATCACTGATGACATCTCAAATGACATCACTGATGACATCATCCAGTGACTGTGTGTTTCTATAGAGTTTAAATATGTTTAATATATATGCCAAGGTGTATTGAAGAATGAGTGGGTGTATAAGTGTCTGGATGGATGATTTAGTAGGTGCGTGACTGACTCTATAAGTGAGTGATTAAACGTATCTTACTGAATGCATGGGTTAGTGACTAAACTGTGTGAATGTCTGTATCAGTCTGCCTGTTGGTGTGTAAGTGGCTGCATGGGTTTGTGAATAGCTACATGAGTGTCTATATGAGTTATTGATTGGTTGTCTGAGTATCTGTATGGGTGCATGAGTGTTTGTGTGGGTGGGGTGTGTGTGACTCTGTGCATAGATATGTGAATGGGTGATTCACTGGGTGCATGGTTTCAAGAGTGCATCTGTGATGGACTGTATGTGTGGGTGAGTATGTGTATGGGTGTGTTAGTGAGTGAATGTATATCTCAGTCATACATTTGTGAGTAACTACATATGTGAAAGGCAGTATATATGTTTGTTGGAGTATATAAATGGCTGTAAGTGAGAGTGTGTGATTGTGAGAGTGGCTGTATGGATGAGTGTGTACTTGTATCAGTGATTGTATAAGAGCGTAAGAATGTGCTAGTATTTGTATGAGTAAGTGAGCTGGTGTGTGTATAACTGTATAGGTGAGTAAATGGCAGTGTGATTAATTATTTGCATGACTGACTAGGTGTGTGAGTACCTTTATGGATGAGTGGCGGAGTGTGAGTGTCTATGTAGGTGTATGAGTGCATATGATAGTCCTGTACTGAGTGACCGTAAGTATGAGTGACTTTACAGGTGAGTGAGTGAGTGGATGTGTGTGTAGACCTAAGAATAAGTGAGTGTGTATGTAGTTATTGGTGTTGGGGTGTCTATGGTTTTGACAATGGCAGTCTGTAATTTACAGTGGGTGTATCAAAAGTTATATTAGGGTGTGAGAAGATGCATCAAATTATCACATGGATGATGTCATCAGTGATGTCATTTGAGATGTCATCAGTGATGTCATGAGTGATGTCACTGACCATGTCATGAGTGATGTAATATGTGACGTCATCAGCAGTGCATTGCGGGGCGTGAGTTATAGTTAGCTGAACTAACTATAACGGGGAATTTCACGGGTTTTGTACGAGTGAAATGTCCAACTAACTATAACTGTCCCTAAAACCTATGGTTTTTTCAGTGAATTTCAAAGGTTTTTTAAATGCTAATTTCTAACTATAACGTGCCTGAAACCTATGGGTTTTTCAGTGAATTTCAAAGGTTTTTTAAATGCTAATTTCTAACTATAATGTGCCTGAAACCTCTGGTTTTTAAGTGAATTTCAAAGGTTTTTTAAATGCTAGTTTTTTAAATGCGAGCTAATGTGCTCGTTTTTCCTTTCTGTGCCCCCTTGCTGCCCCTCATTGTGCTAGTTTTTTCCTTTCTGTGCCCCCTTGCTGCCCCTGATTGTGCTCGTTTTTTTCCTTTCTGTGCCCCCTTGCTGCCCCTGATTGTGCTCGTTTTTTCCTTTCTGTGCCCCCTTGCTGCCCCTGATTGTGCTCGTTTTTCCTTTCTGTGCCCCCTTGCTGCCCCTGATTGTGCTCGCTTTTTCCTTTCTGTGCCCCCCTTGCAGCCCCTGATTGTGCTCGTTTTCCTTTCTGTGCCCCCCTTGCTGCCCCTGATTGTGCTCGTTTTTCCTTTCTGTGCCCCCTTGCTGCCCCTCATTGTGCTAGTTTTTTCCTTTCTGTGCCCCCTTGCTGCCCCTCATTGTGCTAGTTTTTCCTTTCTGTGCCCCCTTGATGCCCTGATTGTGCTCGTTTTCCCTTCTGTGCCTGTTTCCCGCCGCTGCGCCTGCGGCCCCGCCCCTCACTGCCCATTCGCTGCCCCATTCCCTGCTCCTCCCTCCCACCTCCCCATTTATGGCGGCCGCTGCGTGGTGAAGAGAGCGACCCCTGACCTTGACTGGTAGGTCGCTCCCCCACCACACAGCTCCGTCTGTGTGCCCTGCTGCTGCCCCTGATTGTGCTCGTTTTTCCTTTCTGTGCCCCCTTGCTGCCCCTGATTGTGCTCGTTTTTCCTTTCTGTGCCCCCCTTGCTGCCCCTGATTGTGCTCGTTTTTCCTTTCTGTGCCCCCTTGCTGCCCCTGATTGTGCTCGTTTTTTTTCCTTTCTGTGCCCCCCTTGCTGCCCCTGATTGTGCTCGTTTTCCTTTCTGTGCCCCCTTGCTGCCCCTGATTGTGCTCGTTTTTCCTTTCTGTGCCCCCCTTGCTGCCCCTGATTGTGCTCGTTTTTCCTTTCTGTGCCCCCTTGCTGCCCCTGATTGTGCTCGTTTTTTTCCTTTCTGTGCCCCCCTTGCTGCCCCTCATTGTGCTAGTTTTTTCCCTTTCTGTGCCCCCTTGCTGCCCCTCATTGTGCTCGTTTTTCCTTTCTGTGCCCCCTTGATGCCCTGATTGTGCTCGTTTTCCCTTCTGTGCCTGTTTCCCACCGCTGCGCCCCTGCGGCCCCGCCCCCTCACTGCCCATTCGCAGCCCCATTCCCTGCTCCTCCCTCCCACCTCCCCATTTATGCTGGCGCGCCGAAGGCGCGCCTAAGGCAAGCCCGTCTGCGCCCGTCCGCGCCGTGACCGCGCCCAGCACCAGACCCCCTGGTCCGGGCATCCCCCACGCCCGCCACATCAACAGACGCCGATAGGACGCCAGCACCCTCCACGCACTCAACCCCGGAAAAGATCACGCCTGCTACCAGGCCACCCCGAAGCGCACCCAAGGGCCCTTCACCTGCCGGAACTGCAGCTTCGCCAGCACCCGCCCTGCCAAACCACCGCCCAGGAAAGAACCCAACTACCTCAGATGCATCCTCCTCAACACCCGCTCCGCCCGCAAACACGCCATCGAACTCTGGGACCTTCTCGACTCAACCTCCCCAGACGTCGCATTCCTGACGGAGACCTGGCTGAATCCCGCTTCAGCCCCGACATCGCCATTGCCATCCCGGATGGATACAAGATCACCCGCAGGGACCGCACCAACGGAGTCGGAGGAGGCATCGCCATCGTCCACAGGAACACCCTCAGAGTCTCAACCAACACCGACGACACCCTCAGCACCGCTGAACCCATGCACTTCCAGATCCACACCGATTCCAACACCACCCTCAGAGGAACCCTCATCTACAGACCCCCCGGACCCCGACCACAGTTCAGCGATTCCATCGCTGACTTCGTCAGCACACACGCCTTCGCCTCCACGGACTACATCCTCCTCGGGGACCTGAACTTCCACCTCGAGAACAACAAGGACACCAACTCCACCACCCTGATCGACAACCTCACCACCCTCGGACTCAGACAGCTCGTGACTACACCCACCCACGCCGCCGGCCACACGCTTGACTCCATCTTTTCCGCAAGCCCACACGTCTCCTTCAACCACACCTCCAAACCCCACTGGACTGACCACCACTGCATCCACTTCACCTACAGGAAGCCCACCACGCACCACCGCACCGAACAAATGCCTCGCCGCTGCTGGAGCAGAGTCACAGAAGACCAGCTAACCACAACCCTCGCCCTGAGCCCACCCGCCGAACCCTCCGACCCCGACACCACCGCCCGCAACCTCAGACAGTGGATCGACGACTGCGCCAACACCCTCGCCCCGCTCAAGAATCCGCCCAACAGCCACACCAGCAAGAAAGCCACCTGGTTCACCGAAGACCTCCAGGCCTCCAAACGAACATGCCGAAAACTGGAGAAGATCTGGCTCCACGAACGGACAGCGGACAGCTACGCCGCCCACAAGAGCGCCACCCGAAGTCACCATCACCTCATCAGATCCGCCAAAGGGCCTCACTCAAAGACCGCCTAGACAACAACGCACACAACAGCAAAGAGCTCTTCAACATCGTGAAGGAACTCTCCAACCCCAGCTCCAACACCAACGACATCCAGCCGTCGCGAGACCTGTGCGACTCACTGGCCACCTTCTTCCACCGCAAAATCGCCGACATCCACGACAGCTTCAACACCATGACCGCCCCGGCAACCACCGAGACCACTGCCCCCACAACCACCAACCGCCTGCTCTCCTGGACCAACATCAACGACGAGGACACCAGCGAGATCATGAACACCATCCACTCCGGTTCACCGCTAGACCCGTGCCCTCACCACATCTTCAACAAAGCCAGTACAGCCATCGCGCCCCATCTCCGGAAAATAATCAACATCTCCTTCGAGACAGCAACCTTCCCGGAAAGCTGGAAGCACGCCGAGATCACCGCCTTACTCAAGAAACCCAAGGCAGACCCCAAGGACCTCAAGAACTTCCGACCCATCTCTCTGCTCCCGTTCCCCGCGAAGGTCACCGAGAAAATCGTCAACAAACAACTGACACGCTACCTCGAGGAGAACAACATCCTGGACCTTTCCCAGACCGGCTTCCGCAGCAACCACAGCACCGAAACCGCCCTCATCGCCGCCACCGATGACATCAGGACCCTGCTAGACAACGGAGAAACAGCAGCCCTCATCCTCCTGGACCTATCAGCCGCCTTCGACACGGTCTGCCACCACACACTACGAACACGCCTTCACGACGCCGGGATCCAAGAGAAGGCCCTGGACTGGACCACATCCTTCCTTTCCGGCAGAACACAAAGCGTCCGCCTCGCCCCCTTCCGATCCAAGGCCACCAAGATCATCTGCGGCGTACCCCAAGGCTCCTCCCTCAGCCCAACGCTGTTCAACATCTACATGGCACCCCTCGCCCACGTCGCCCTACAGCACAACCTCAACATCATCTCCTACGCCGACGACACCCAGCTGATCCTCTCCCTCACCAAAGACCCTCACACCGCCAAAGCCCACCTCCACGAAGGAATGAAGGCCGTCGCCGAATGGATGAGGACCAGCCGCCTGAAGCTGAACTCGGACAAGACGGAGGTCCTCATCCTTGGTTCCAACCCTTCAGCCTGGGACGACTCCTGGTGGCCAACATCACTGGGAACAGCCCCGCCACCCACCGACCACGTACGCAACCTAGGGGTCATCCTCGACCCCACCCTCTCCATGACTAAGCAGGTCAACGCCGTTTCCTCATCCTGCTTCAACATCCTCCGAATGCTCCGCAGGATCTTCAAGTGGATCCCCATCGAAACAAGAAAAACAGTCACCCAGGCCCTCGTCACCAGCAGGCTGGACTACGGAAACGCCCTCTACGCAGGAACGACGGCTAAGCTCCTGAGACGGCTGCAACGCATCCAGAACGCCTCTGCACGTCTTATCCTCGACATCCCCCGACGCAGCCACATCACACCCCACCTGAGAGACCTGCACTGGCTCCCTGTCAACAAGAGGATAACCTTCAAGCTCCTCACCCACGCACACAAAGCACTCCACAACTCCGGACCAGCCTACCTCAACAGACGACTCAGCTTCTACACCCCCACCCGCCAGCTCCGCTCGACCAGCCTCGCCCTCGCCACAGTCCACCGCATCCGGAGCACGACCACCGGCGGCAGATCCTTCTCCCACCTCGCCGCCAAGACCTGGAACACCCTCCCCACCAACCTCCGACAGACCCAAGACCTACTGGCCTTCAGAAGACTCCTCAAGACCTGGCTCTTCGATCAGTAGCAGCACCACCCCCCTCTTCCCCCAGCGCCTTGAGACCCTCGCGGGTATGTAGTGCGCTTTATAAGTGACATGATTGATTGATTGATTGATTAGTTTCTAACTATGCCTACAGAGGTAGGACATGTGAAGAAAGAAGAAAAAACGCACAGAAAGAAGCAAAAGAAATGCAGAAAGAAGCAACAGAAGTCCACAAAGACGAAGAAAAGTGCAGGAAGAAGCAAAAGATGTGCAGAAAGAACCAACAGAGGAGCAGAAAGAGGCCTTGTTCCAAAATCACCCTGTGCCCACAACTTTTTCCGACGTGTACTGGTGGTAACTGACTCTGACTAACCAGAGCCAGTGCTATGCTAAAACACACTTAGAATACAGTGAAAACACCTACATACACTAGGGAACACTATGCGTTGGGGTACCCCTGTGATTAGCATGACCTCCTCTGTAAGTCCCTAGTACATAATAGGGCAGGGGATTAAAACTACCTCTTAAAATGCGCTACAGGGCGCGTTTGCACAGTGGTGAAGGGAGGGGGGCCTGAGGTGACATGTGTGCAAACGCGCCCTTGGCACGTTTTAAGTTGCGGGATTAAGTCCCCTTGAATTCTGAGTGTCTCTGGGGCCCAACTAGCCCCCAGGTACCTACAGTTAGGACCACAGAGCTGAGTTGCAGAGAGGCGTTCCGAGGCCACGCACCTTTTTCACCTCTCTGCAACGCAACTCTGTTGTGCTTACTGAAGGTACCTGGTGGGCTAGTTGGACTCCAGGGACCCTCAGGATTGAAGGGGACTTAATCCCCCAACTTAAAACACGCCACAGGGCCTGTTTGCACACATGTCACCTCAAGCCCCGACCCTCCCTTCACCACTGTGCAAACGCGCCCGTGGCGCATTTTAAGTTGGAGATTAAGTCCCCTTGAATCATGAGGGTCCCTGGGATCCAACTAGCCCACCCTGTACCTCCAGTATGCGCCAGGGAGCTGCGTTGCAGAGAGGTGTTCAGAGGCCACACCCCTTTTTACACCTCTTTGCAACGCAGCTCTGTGGCGCTTTCTGGATGTACCTGGTGGGCTAGTTGGCCCCAAGGGACCCTCAGGATTGAAGGGGATTTAATTCCCCATCTTAAAACGCGCCACGGGGCCTGTTTGCACACATGTCACCTCAAGCCCCGCCCCCTCCCTTCACCACTGTGCAAACGCACCCCGTGGCGCGTTTTAAGTTGGGGATTAAGTCCCCTTGAATCCTGAGGGTCCCTGGGGTCCAACTAGCCCACCCTGTACCTCCAGTATCGCTAGGGAGCTGCGTTGCAGAGAGGTGTTCAGAGGCCACGCCCTTTTACACCTCTCTGCAACGCAGCTCTGTGGCGCTTTCTGGACGTACCTGGTGGGCTAGTTGGCCCCCAGGGACCCTCAGGATTGAAGGGGATTTAATTCCCCATCTTAAAACGCGCCACGGGGCCTGTTTGCACACATGTCACCTCAAGCCCCGCCCCCTCCCTTCACCACTGTGCAAACGCGCCCCGTGGTGCGTTTTAAGTTGGGGGATTAAGTCCCCTTGATTCCTGAGGGTCCCTGGAGTCCAACTAGCCCACCATCTACCTCCAAAAAGCACCACAGAGCTGCGTTGCAGAGAGGTGTAAAAGGGGCGTGGCCTCTGTACACCTCTCTGCAACGCAGCCCCTGGCGCATACTGGAGGTTCCTGGTGGGCTAGTTGGCCCCAGGGACCCCCAGTATTCAAGGGAATTCATTCCCCATCTGCAAACGCGCCAGGGGCGCGTTTGCAGAGTGCTGCAAGGAGGGCGTGGCCTCCGGCGCGATGCCGTTTTTTTTTTTTTAAAGAAGGGGGCTGTGTGGCCCCCTCCTTTTCTAATTTATTGGCCCTGGGGACCCCATCCCCCAGGGCCTGCCCCCTAATATTCTGTTTAAAAAAAAAAAAAAATTTGGAAGGGGGCCGCGTGGCCCCCCTCCCCAGGCCTTAATCGTCCCCGGGGACCCCATCCCCCGGGGCATGGCCTTCTTTTTTTATTAAATAAAACTTATGGAGGGGGGCTGCGTTGCCCCCCTCCTCAGGCCACTTATGGCCCCGGGGACCCCATCCCCCGGGGCCGGCCTTTGTATTTTTAAAAAAATTTGAGGAGGGGGGCCGCACGGCCCCCCTCCCGGGCCACTTGTAGCCCCGGGGACCCCATCCCCTGGGGCTGGCCCTCTCCGTTGGGGACCGTGGGGGGTCCCCAATCCCCCACGGTCCCGCTCGGCTCCCCTCGTCCCTCGGGAGCCGGCATTGCTTTTCCACATGGGGAGCTGCTAAGATGCAGCTCCCTGTGTGGAAAAGCAATTGTATTTGGTTTTTGGAAGAGAGAGCAATACTACTGTGCTAGCCCGTGACCAAGGTGCAGGAGCACAGAAACGCGTAGGGCTTTTGGAAACAGTTTGGAAAGGAAATGCCGGTTTTGCTTCATTAAAGGACTCTGTTACCACTGATGGGGTCCTGCTTGGTTATTGAGTGCGTCTCCAAGCAAGGGATAAAAACAGTTGGAGGACATAAAAACGGCCAGTCCTTGGTCGGGGAGATTGCACCGCCATCGGAATATTGATGGGCTGCTGCGAGATACTGGAATCTCAGCATAGCGGGATGACAAGTTTCTAGCGTTATTGGAAACCGGAATCCTTTTTAAAGACCCACTGAAGGGATTAAAATTGCACAATTCGTTTGTTGCCGGCAGAACCCACTGAAGGGTGAGAGCACACGAGGGAACACTTCAAGTCCCAACATGCCGTTCTATTGATCGCACCGGAGCCAGCCCACCAGGGGGCAGGTGATTGCCATTTAAATCAGGTGACTTGGCGCTCTCGTGAATCTGCCCAATACTACTGTGCTAGCCCGTGACCAAGGTGCAGGAGCACCGAAACGCGTAGGGCTTTTGGAAACAGTTTGGAAAGGAAATGCCGGTTTTGCTTCATTAAAGGACTCTGTTACCACTGATGGGGTCCTGCTTGGTTATTGAGTGCATCTCCAAGCAAGGGATAAAAACAGTTGGAGGACATATATATATATATATACATATATTACCTACTGGCGGTTGACAGTATGTAGTTATAGTTAGAACCTATTTTCCATAGGAAAATCGTTTTTTGATTTGCCAATATCTTTGGAGCCGTTTGACGAATCTTTGCGAAAGTTTCAAAACTAATGGCCCACGACGGTCAGGTCCTGTCTTGAAAGTTTCGGGGTGATTTGTCAAGCAGGGGCCGAGAAAAAAGGGGGGGTCCCAAAACACGTTTTCTCCATGTTAATTTCCATAGGAAAAATTGGAACAGGCCACAGCCCGAACTGCTGAACGGAATTACACCAAATTTGGCAAAAAGGTAGCTCTTGGTTCAGAAAGCGACCTTTTTTTTAAATGGTGTAAATCCGTTTGGTAGTTCCTGAGAAATTAAAAAAAGAAAAATATCGATATCTGAGCACCGAGGAGGAGTCGCGACTCCTCCCGAGCACGAGCTGACTTCTGATTGGCTGCCAACACTCCAAACCAGGAAGTGTTGGCAGCCATCTTGTGACTCGGTAACCGAGTCACAAGAAAAGAGTGGAAAGAACGTTGAAAAACAAGAAAAGGGGGCATGGTAGAAACACCCTGACCTTCTAGGCCTGCTCAGGGGGTCCCACAGGGACCCCCAGGGCCAAAAAAAGCATTTTAAAAAAAAGAAATCGGCAGAATTCATGCTGGGTGCGCAAATCCTGCCGAGAAAATAAAAAAAAAATGAAGCGCGGGCTCCCGTGCTTCATTTTAATGAGCCCCCGGGTGGGCCAGGTCCCTAGGAATCAGTGAGTGGGTATGTAGTAACTGGTATTGGTGTGTCTATGGTTTTGAAAATGGTAGTCTGTATTTTAGAGTTGATGTATCAAAGGTTATATTAGGGTATGAGGAGGTGCATCAGATTATCACGTGGATGATGTCATCAGTGATGTCATCAGTGATGTCATTTGAGATGTCATCAGTGATGTCATCATGTCACTGACCATGTCATGAACGATGTAATATGTGATGTCATCAGCAGTGCATTGCGGGGGCACGAGTTATAGTTAGCTTAGCTAACTATAACGGCCAAATTTCTCTGGTTTTGTACGAGTAAAATGTCCAACTAACTATAACGTGCCTGAAACCTGTGGTTTTTTTCAGTGAATTTCTAAGGTTTTTTAAATGCTAATTTCTAACTATAACGTCCCTTAAACCTATGGGTTTTTCAGTGAATATATATATAGCCCCCCCACACGCCCCGGGGACCGCCACCTCCCCGGGGCACTAACAAATTAAAATGGGGGTCCGTTTTGGACCCCCGAAGCCCCGGGGACCACCACCTCCCCGGGGCTGTGCTGATGTAGGGAGGGGGCCGCGCGGCCCCCCTCCTGGAGCCCTTGATGGCCCTGGGGACCGCCAACCCCCAGGGCCGGCTCCTGCAGTGTCCCGGGTGCCTACCCCCGGGACACTGTAGTTCTGCTATGGCAGGACGGGAGCCTCGCGGCTCCCGTCCTGCCATAGCAAACTGCTTTGGATATTGGAAGAGAGAGCAGGGAAACCTGCTCTCTCTTCCAATATCCAAAGCACATTGCTTTCCACATGGGGAGCAGCATGTCAGCTGCTCCCCATGTGGAAAGCAATGCCGGCTCCCAAGGGACGTGGGGAGCCGGCGGGACTGTGGGGGATTGGGGACCCCCACAGTCCCCAACGGAGAGGGGCCAGCCCCGGGGGATGGGGTCCCCGGGGCAAGTAGTGGCTCAGGAGGGGAGCCACGCGGCCCCCTCCCCAAAAAAGAAAAATTAAAAAAATTAAAAAAAATGGAAAGGCCGGCCCCGGGGATGGGGTCCCGGGGCCTTAAATGGCCAGAGGAGGGGGCCACGCAGCCCCCTCCAAAGAATAAAAATAAAGGCCATGCCCCGGGGATGGAGTCCCCGGGGCCAATACAGGCCCAGGGAAGGGGGCCACGCGGCCCCCTTCCCGTTTTTTTAATTAAAAATTTAAAAAAAGGGGTAAGGCCCTGGGGGATGGGGTCCCCAGGGCATAAAAACAGGAAAAAGGAAGGGGGGCCACACAGCCCCCCTTCAGGGGACAAAATATATATATATTTTTTTAAAACGATCGGGCCCGCAGGCCCCGCCCCCTTCCTTCACCACTCTGCATACGCGCCCCCTGGCGCGTTTGCAGAGGGGAACGAATTCCCCTTGAATACTGGGGGTCACTGGGGGCCAACTAGCCCACCAGGAACCTCCAATATGCGCCAGGGGCTGCGTTGCAGAGACGTGTAGAGAGGCCACACCCCTTTTACACCTCTCTGCAACGCAGCTCTGTGGCGCTTTTGGAGGTATATGGTGGGCTAGTTGGACTCCGGGGACCCTCAGGATTCAAGGGACTTAATCCCCAACTTAAAACGCGCCACGGGCGCGTTTGCACAGTGGTGAAGGGAGGGGCGGGGCTTCAGGTGACATGTGTGCAAACAGGCCCCGTGGCGCGTTTTAAGATGGGGAATTAAATCCCCTTCAATCCTGAGGGTCCCTGGGGGCCAACTAGCCCAACAGGTACATCCAGAAAGCGCCACAGAGCTGCGTTGCAGAGAGGTGTAAAAGGGTGTGGCCTCTCTACACGTCTCTGCAACGCAGCCCTGGCGCATATTGGAGGTTCCTGGTGGGCTAGTTGGCCCCTAGGGACCCTCAGGATTCAAGGGGACTTAATCCCCCAACTTAAAACGCGCCACGGGGCGCGTTTGCACAGATGTCACCTCAGGCCCCGCCCCCTCCCTTCACCATTGTGCAAATATTCCTCTAAAATCAGCCGAAATACGAATTCCGATTTACTCACCTGTTATCAGGAGAGACCTCAGTGCTGTATCTTTCAGCCCAGTACTGGTCCTGAAAAGTAATTCTAACCATACTTACCAGTAACTTGAATTTCCTTCCATAGGCTATCATTGACTGGTTTCACTTGGAAATTCTTCTAAGTGTGGAGTTTTGGAACTTTAAAATATTCCTCTAAAATCAGCCGAAATACGAATTCCGATTTACTCACCTGTTATCAGGAGAGACCTCAGTGCTGCATCTTTCAGCCCAGTACTGGTCCTGAAAAGTAATTTTAACCGTACTTACCGGTAACTTGAATTTCCTTCATAGGCTAACATTGACTGGTTTCACTTGGAAATTCTTCTAAGTGTGGAGTTTTGGAACTTTAAAATATTCCTCTAAAATCAGCCGAAATACGAATTCCGATTTACTCACCTGTTATCAGGAGAGAGCTCAGTGCTGCATCTTTCAGCCCAGTACTGATCCTCAAAAGTAATTTTAACCGTACTTACCAGTAACTTGAATTTCCTTCCATAGGATATCATTGCCTGCTTTTTGCTGAAAAAGTTTCTAAGTGTTGATTTTTGAAACATACAAATATTCCTGTAAAATCAGCCGAAATACGAATTCCGATTTACTCACCTGTTATCAGGAGAGAGCTCAGTGCTGCATCTTTCAGCCCAGTACTGATCCTCAAAAGTAATTTTAACCGTACTTACCAGTAACTTGAATTTCCTTCCATAGGATATCATTGCCTGCTTTTTGCTGAAAAAGTTTCTAAGTGTTGATTTTTGAAACATACAAATATTCCTGTAAAATCAGCCGAAATACGAATTCCGATTTACTCACCTGTTATAAGGAGAGACCTCAGTGCTGTATCTTTCAGCCCAGTACTGGTCCTGAAAAGTAATTTTAACCGTACTTACCAGTAACTTGAATTTCCTTCCATAGGCTAACATTGACTGGTTTCACTTGGAAATTCTTCTAAGTGTGGAGTTTTGGAACTTTAAAATATTCCTCTAAAATCAGCCGAAATACGAATTCCGATTTACTCACCTGTTATCAGGAGAGACCTCAGTGCTGCATCTTTCAGCCCAGTACTGGTCCTGAAAAGTAATTTTAACCGTACTTACCGGTAACTTGAATTTCCTTCATAGGCTAAGATTGACTGGTTTTCAGCAAAAAAGTTTCAAAGTGTTGATTTTCACAAACTACAAATATTCCTTAAAAATCGCCTGTATGACTTAAACGCATTCTTTCAACTGTTTACAGGAGATGCACCAGTGCTGGATCCAGGATCCAACACTGAGTAAGAAAAAGTAACGATAACAGTTTTTACCTGCTAAGTGAATTTCCTTCCATAGGATAACATTGGTGATTCTATGAGAAAAAGTTTCTAAGTGTCAACTTTTAAAATACAATAATATTCCTTAAAAATCACGACTGTAACCAAAACGCTTTTACTCAACTGTTTACAGGAGATGTACCAGGACTGAATCTAGGATCCAGTCCTGTGGTTACAAAAGTAATCCATAAAGTAACTAATTGCATTTAACTAGAAATTCACATTGAGCTGAATGTTGCATTGTGTTTGAAAATGTGTTGCCCATTGCAACAACTGTAACTACTGTACTTAAAAGTCTATTGCCTATCTGCAAAGTATTTAAACTAAAGTAATTCATTCTGAGAAAGTATTTTTTGTAATGTAATGTATAATGTAATTACAATGTAATTTAAAAAATAAAATATGTAAAAAAAAATTGTTTCTAAAAATGTAGTAAATCAGTATGAAAAAAATTAATATAACAATTAATACATTTAAAAATTGTCATTTACAAAACCTTTGAAATTCACTGAAAAAACCGTAGGTTTCAGGCACGTTATAGTTAGAAATTAGCATTTAAAAAACCTTTGAAATTCACTGAAAAAACCATAGGTTTCAGACACGTTATAGTTACAAATTAGCATTTAAAAAACCTTTGAAATTCACTGAATAAACCATAGGTTTCAGACACGTTATAGTTACAAATTAGCATTTAAAAAACCTTTGAAATTCACTGAAAAAACCATAGGTTTTAGGGAGAGCTATAGTTACTTGGACATTGCACTCGTACAAAACCCGTGAAATTCCCCCGTTTTAGTTAGTTCAGCTAACTATAACTCGCGCCCCCGCAATGCACTGCTGATGACGTCACATATTACATCACTCATGACATGGTCAGTGACATCACTGATGACATCACTGATGACATCTCAAATGACATCACTGATGACATCATCCACGTGATAATCTGATGCACCTCCTCACACCCTAATATAACCTTTGATACACCCACTCTAAATTACAGACTGCCATTCGCAAAACCATAGACACTCCAACACCAATAACTACATACCCACTCACTGATTCTTAGGTCTACACACACACATCCACTCACTCACCCGTACAGTCACTCATACTTACGGTCACTCAGTACAGGACTATCATATGCACTCTTACTCCTATATAGACACTCAAACAACGCCACTCATCCATAGAGATACTCACACACCTAGTCAGTCATGCAAATAATTAAACACACTGCCATTTACTCACCTATACAGTTATACACACACCAGCTCACTTACTCATACAAATAGTAGCACATTGTTACGCTCTTATACAATCACTGATACAAGCACACACTCATCCATACAGCCACTATCACAATCACTCACTCTTGCTTATAGCTATTTATATACTCCAACACACATATATACTGCCTTTCACATATGTAGTTACTCACACATGTACCACTGGGACATACATTCACTCACTAACACACTCTTACACACACTTACCCACCCATACAGTCTATCACAGATGCACTCTTGAAACCATCCACCCAGTGAATCACCCACTCACACATCTATGCACAGAGTTGCACACACCCCTCCCACACAAACACTCAGGCACCCATACAGATACTCAGACAAGCATTCAATAACTCATATAGACACTCATGTAGCTATTCACAAACACATGCAGCCACTTACACAGCAACAGACAGACGGATACAGACATTCATCCAGTTTAGTCACTAACCCATGCATTCAGTAAGATACGTTAAATCACTCACTTATAGAGTCAGTCACGCACCTACTAAATCATCCATACAGACACTTACACACCCACTCATTCTTCAATACGTCTTTTCCTATATATATTAAAAATATTTAAACTTTACAGAAACACACAGTCACTGGATGATGTCATCAGTGATGTCATCAGTGATGTCATTTGAGATGTCATCAGTGATGTCATCAGTGATGTCACTGACCATGTCATGAGTGATGTAATGTGTGACGTCATCAGCAGTGCATTGCGGGGCGCGAGTTATAGTTAGCTGAACTAACTATAACGGGGGAATTTCACGGGTTTTGTACGAGTGCAATGTCCAAGTAACTATAACTGTCCCTAAAACCTATGGTTTTTTCAGTGAATTTCAAAGGTTTTTTAAATGCTAATTTGTAACTATAACGTGTCTGAAACCTATGGTTTTTTCAGTGAATTTCAAAGGTTTTTAAATGCTAATTTGTAACTATAACGTGTCTGAAACCTATGGTTTTTTCAGTGAATATATATATATATATATATATATATATATATATATATATATATTCCACAAGAAAATCACTCCGTCTTCGCAGAGTGATAGACAGGCCCATCCAATCAAACGGTAGGTAAAAACAGCTTTTATTCGTAGCAGGTAGTTCTGACAACACAGCATGCATTACGCATTTCGACCCCCCCCAGGGTCTTAATCATATGCAAAACTCGAGGGTCAGTTGCCCTGTGCTTTTAAAATTGAAATCATCAACAGCAAAATAGGACTTCTATGCTGACATGATTTGCAAATAGAGTCCATCACTTCCGTTTTTTTCATTTAATTTCTCTTTTTCTTTTTCAGGGTCAAAAGCTCCTTTCAATTCACAGTACTCTTATGTTATACATCCCAAATGCGCTCTGTAAATGCAATGTTTGAGTCTGTATTTTGACCCCAGTGTCACACTTATAGTCGGACTTCGTGGTCCACAATGCTTTGCAAGAGTCTTATCAAGTATCGTTGTGTCCTATTATTCACAGAGGTATAATAAAATGTCTTTCTAAATTGAAATGAGAAAGTATGCTCACCCTTGTATGCCTCAAAAGGAATCAGTTCAATGTAGTGCTGGGCAGCAAGTTTTTTCCCATTGCTTTCAGGGACACTTCCCCTGTACTTGATTTTGTTCTCTTCAGTTGTTTCCGCGATCAGCTGGCTGCACACATTGTAGAAAGAAAGATTTGGATTGTTGTGCCACCGCGGAAATGGAAGGCTTTGGCACTGAACCTGCGGGAGGCCTGCGGGCTGAGCATTTCTTGAAACTGGGGTTGCAGCCAGAGTTTGCGGGGGCTTTGTACCCCTGCACTTCAAACATGGAGATAAAATGAAAGCGGGTGATCGTGGAAACAACTGAAGAGAACAACATCAAGTATGGGGGAAGTGTCTCTGAAAGCAATGGGAAAAAACTTGCTGCCCAGCACTACATGGAACTGATTCCTTTTGAGGCATACAAGGGTGAGCATACTTTCTCGTTTCAATTTAAAAGACATTTGATTATACCTTTGTGAATAATAGGACACAACGATACTTGATAAGACTCTTGCAAAGCATTGTGGACCACGAAGTACGACTATAAGTGTGACACTGGGATCAAAATACAGACTCGAACATTGCATTTACAGGGCGCATTTGCGATGGATAACATAAGAGTACTGTGAATTGAAAGGAGCCTTTGATCCTCAAAAAGAAAAAGAGAAATTAAATGAAAAAAACGGAGGTGATGGACTCTATTTGAAAATCATGTCTGCATAGAAGTCCTATTTTGCTGTTGATGATTTCAATTTTAAAAGCACAGAACAACTGGCCCTCGAGTTTTGCATATGATTAAGACTCTGGGGGGGTCGAAACGCGTAATGCATGCTGTGTTGTCAGAACTACCTGCTACGCATAAAACCTGTTTTTACCTACCGTTTGATTGGATGGGCCTGTCTATCACTCTGTGACGACGGAGTGATTTTCTTACGGAATATTTTAGGCGGTGACGTCGCCAGCAGGCCGCCGGCCTGTGAGGATGGGCGTCCCCTTTGTCGCAATTCTTTTGGATATATATATATATATATATATTCACTGAAAAAACCATAGGTTTCAGACACGTTATAGTTAGAAATTAGCATTTAAAAAACCTTTGAAATTCACTCAAAAAACCATAGGTTTTAGGGACAGTTATAGTTAGTTGGACATTTCACTCGTACAAAACCATAGAAATTCCCCCGTTATAGTTAGTTCAGCTAACTATAACTCGTGCCCCGCAATGCACTGCTGATGACGTCACATATTACGTCACTCATGACATGGTCAGTGACATCACTGATGACATCACTGATGACATCTCAAATGAAATCACTGATGACATCATCCAGTGACTGTGTGTTTCTGTAAAGTTTAAATATGTTTAATATATATAGGGAAAGGCGTATTGAAGAATGAGTGGGTGTTTAAGTGTCTGAATGGATGATTTAGTACGTGCGTGACTGACTCTACAAGTGAGTGATTAAACGTATCTTACTGAATGCATGGGTTAGTGACTAAACTGTGTGAATGTCTGTATCCGTCTGTTTGTTGGTGTGTAAGTGGATGCATGGATTTGCGAATAGCTACATGAGTGTCTATATGGGTTATTGATTGGTTCTCTGAGTATCTGTATGGCTGCCTGAGTGTTTGTGTGGGTGGGGTGTATGTGACTCTGTACATAGATGTGTGAGTGGGTGATTCACTGGGTGCATGATTTCAAGAGTGCATCTGTGATGGACTGCTTGGGTGGGTGAGTGTGTGTATGGGTGTGTTAGTGAGTGAATGTATATCTCAGTGGTACATGTGCGAGTAACTACATATGTAAAAGGCAGTATATATGTGTGTTAGAGTATTTAAATGGCTATAAGTGAGAGTGTGTGATTGTGAGAGTGGCTGTATGGATGCGTGTGTGCTTGTATCAGTTATTGTATAAGAGCGTAAGAATGTGCTAGTATTTGTATGAGTAAGTGAGCTGGTGTGTGTATAACTGTATAGGTGAGTAAATGGGTGTGTGATTAATTTTTTGCATGACTGACTAGGTGTGTGAGTACCTCTATGGATGAGTGGCGGTGTGTGAGTGTTTATATAGGTGTATGAGTGCATATGATAGTCCTGTACTGAGTGACTGTAAGTATGAGTGACTGTACGGGTGAGTGAGTAGATGTGTGTGTGTAGACCCTAAGAATCAGTGAGTGGGTATGTAGTTATTGGTATTGGAGTGTGTATGGTTTTGAGAATGGCAGTCTGTAATTTAGAGTGGGTGTATCAAAAGCTATATTAGGGTGTGAGAAGATGCATGAAATTATCACATGGATGATGTCATCAGTGATGTCATTTGAGATGTCATCAGTGATGTCATCAGTGATGTCACTGACCATGTCATCAGTGATGTAATATGTGACGTCATCAGCAGTGCATTGCGGGGCGCGAGTTATAGTTAGCTGAACTAACTATAACGGGGAATTTCTATGGTTTTGTACGAGTGAAATGTCCAACTAACTATAACTGTCCCTAAAACCTATGGTTTTTGAGTGAATTTCAAAGGTTTTTTAAATGCTAATTTCTAACTATAACGTGTCTGAAACCTATGGTTTTTTCAGTGAATTTCAAAGGTTTTTTAAATGCTAATTTCTAACTATAACGTGCCTGAAACCTATGATTTTTAAGTGAATTTCAAAGGTTTTTAAATGCTAGTTTCTAACTATGCCTACAGAGGTAGGACATGTGAAGAAAGAAGAAAAAACGCGCAGAAAGAAGCAAAAGAAATGCAGAAAGAAGCAACAGAAGTCCACAAAGACGAAGAAAAGTGCAGGAAGAAGCAAAAGATGTGCAGAAAGAACCAACAGAGGAGCAGAAAGAGGCCATGTTGCAAAATCATCCTGTGCCCACAACTTTTTCAGACGGGTACTCGTGGTAACTGACTCTGACTAACCAGAGTCAGTGCTATGCTAAAAGACACTTAGAATACAGTGAAAACACCTACATACACTAGGGAACACTATGCGTTGGGGTACCCCTGTGATTAGCATGACCTCCTCTGTAAGTCCCTAGTACATAATAGGGCAGGGGGATTAAAACTACCTCTTAAAACGCGTGTGCAAACGCGCCCCGTGGCGCGTTTTAAGTTGCAGGATTAAGTCCCCTTGAATCCTGAGGGTCCCTGGGGCCCAACTAGCCCCCAGGTACCTACAGTTAGGACCACAGAGCTGAGTTGCAGAGAGGCGTTCCGAGGCCACGCACCTTTTTCACCTCTCTGCAACGCAACTCTGTTGTGCTTACTGAAGGTACCTGGTGGGCTAGTTGGCCCCAGGGTCCCTCAGGATTCAAGGGGCGTGTTTACGCACATGTCACTTGAGGCCCCGCCCCCTCCCTTCACCACTGTGCAAACGCGCCCCGTGGCGCGTTTTATGTTGGGGGATTAGGTCACCTTGAATCCTGAGGGTCCCTGGGGCCCAACTAGCCCACCAAGTACTTCCAGTAAGCACCACAGGCCTGCGTTGCAACGCCTGTAACAAATTGTGTAGTTGTGTTTAGGTAGTGAAGGGGGTCGTGCTGGGGGTAGTGTTTTGGGGTTTAGGGTATTACAGTGGTGTTTGGGTAGTGTAGGGGGTTGTGCTGGGGGTAGTGTTTTAGGGTAGTGCAGTGGTGTTTGGGTAGTGTAGGGGGTCGTGCTGGGGGTAGTGGTTTAGGGTTTAGGGTAGTGCAGTGGTGTTTGGGTAGTGTAGGGGGTACTGCTGGGGGTAGTGTTTTAGGGTTTAGGGTAGTGCAATGGTGTTTGGGTAGTGTAGGGGGTACTGCTGGGGGTAGTGTTTTAGGGTTTAGGGTAGTGCAGTGGTGTTTGGGTAGTGTAGGGGTTCGTGCTGGGGGTATTGTTTTAGGGTTTAGGGTAGTGCAGTGGTCTTTGTGTAGTGTAGGAGGTCGTGTTTTAGGGTTTAGGGTAGTGCAGTGGTGTTTGTGTAGTGTAGGGGGTCATGCTGGGGGTAGTGTTTTAGGGTTTAGGGTAGTGCAGTGGTCTTTGTGTAGTGTAGGAGGTCGTGTTTTAGGGTTTAGGGTAGTGCAGTGGTGTTTGGGCAGTGTAGGGGGTCGTGCTGGGGGTGGTGTTTCAGGGTTTAGGGCAGTGCAGTGGTGTTCGGGCAGTGTAGGGGGTCTTGCTGGGGGTGGTGTTTCAGGGTTTAGGGCAGTGCAGTGGTGTTTGGGTCAGTGCAGGGGATCATGCTGGGGGTAGTGTTTTAGGGTTTAGGGCAGTGCAGTGGTGTTTGGGTAGTGTAGGGGGTCATGCTGGGGGTAGTGTTTTAGGGTTTAGGGCAGTGCAGTGGTGCTCGGGCAGTGTAGGGGGTCGTGCTGGGGGTGGTGTTTTAGGGTTTAGGGCAGTGCAGTGGTGTTCGGGTAGTGTAGGGGGTCGTGCTGGGGGTAGTGTTTGAGGGTTTAGGGCAGTGCAGTTGTGTTCGGGTAGTGTAGGGGTCGTGCTGGGGTGGTATTTCAGGGTTTAGGGTAGTGCAGTGGTGTTCGGGTAGTGTAGGGGGTCGTGCTGGGGGTTGTGTGTCAGGGTTTAGGGCAGTGCAGTGGTGTTCGGGCAGTGTAGGGGGTCGTGCTGGGGCTGGTGTTTCAGGGTTTAGGGCAGTGCAGTGGTGTTCGGGCAGTGTAGGGGTCATGCACGGGGTGGTGTTTCAGGGTTTAGGGCAGTGCAGTGGTGTTCGGGCAGTGTAGGGGGTCGTGCTGGGGCTGGTGTTTCAGGGTTTAGGGCAGTGCAGTGGTGTTCGGGCAGTGTAGGGGGTCTTGCTGGGGGTGGTGTTTCAGGGTTTAGGCAGTGCAGTGGTGTTCGGGCAGTGTAGGGGTCTTGCTGTGGGTGATGTTTCAGGGTTTAGGGCAGTGCAGTGGTGTTCGGGCAGTGTAGGGGGTCTTGCTGGGGGTAGTGTTTCAGGGTTTAGGGCAGTGCAGTGGTGTTCGGGCAGTGTAGGGGGTCGTGCTGGGGATGGTGTTTCATGGTTTAGGCAGTGCAGTAGTGTTCGGGCAGTGTAGGGGGTCGTGCTGGGGCTGGTGTTTCAGGGTTTAGGGCAGTGCAGGCAGTGGTGCTCGGGCAGTGTAGGGGGTCGTGCTGGGGGTGGTGTTTCTGGGTTTAGGGTAGTGCAGTGGTGTTCGGACAGTGTAGGGGTTCGTGCTGGGGCTGGTGTTTCAGGGTTTAGGGCAGTGCAGTGGTGTTCGGGCAGTGTAGGGGGTCATGCTGGGGCTGGTGTTTCAGTGTTTTGGGCAGAGCAGTGGTGTTCGGGCAGTGTAGGGGGTCGTGCTGGGGGTGGTGTTTCAGGGTTTAGGGCAGTGCAGTGGTGTTCGGGTAGTGTAGGGGGTCGTGCTGGGGGTGGTGTTTCAGGGTTTAGGGCAGTGGTGTTCGGGCAGTGTAGGGGGTCTTGCTGGGGGTGATGTTTCAGGGTTTAGGGCAGTGCAGTGGTGTTCGGGCAGTGTAGGGGTCTTGCTGGGGGCAGTGTTTCAGGGTTTAGGGCAGAGCAATGGTGTTCAGGCAGTGTAGGGGGTTGTGTTGGAGGTGGTGTTTCAGGCTTTAGGGCAGTGCAGTGGTGTTCGGGCAGTGTAGGGGTCTTGCTGGGGGTGGTGTTTCAGGGTTTAGGGGGCAGTGGTGTTCAGGCAGTGTAGGGGGTCGTGCTGGGGGTGGTGTTTCAGGGTTTAGGGCAGTGCAATGGTGTTCGGGCAGTGTAGGGGGTTGTGCAGGGGCTGGTGTTTCAGGGTTTAGGGCAGTGCAGTGGTGTTCGGGCTTAGTGTAGGGGGTCGTGCTGGGGGTGGTGTTTCAGGGTTTAGGGCAGTGCAGTGGTGTTTGGGCAGTGTAGGGGGTCATGCTGGGGGTGGTGTTTCTGGGTTTAGGGCAGTGCAGTGGTGTTCGGGCAGTGTAGGGGGTTGTGCAGGGGGTGGTGAGTCAGGGTTTAGGGCAGTGCAGTGGTGTTCGGGCAGTGTAGGGGGTCATGCTGGGGGTAGAGTGTTTCAGGGTTTAGGGCAGTGCAGTGGTGTTCGGGCAGTGTAGGGGGTCGTGCAGGGGGCGGTGTTTCAGGGTTTAGGGCAGTGCAGTGGTGTTCGGGCAGTGTAGGGGTCATGCTGGGGGTGGTGTTTCAGGGTTTAGGGCAGTGCAGTGGTGTTCGGGCAGTGTAGGGTGTTGTGCTGGGGGTGGTGTTATAGGGTTTAGGGCAGTGCAGTGGTGTTCGGGCAGTGTAGGTGGTCTTGCTGGGGCTGGTGTTTCAGGGTTTGAGTGCAGTGGTGTTCGGGCAGTGTAGGGGGTCTTGCTGGGGGTGGTGTTTCAGGGTTTAGGGCAGTGCAGTGGTGTTCGCGGCAGTGTAGGGGTCGTGCTGGGGCTGGTGTTTCAGCGTTTAGGGCAGCGCAGTGGTGTTCGGGCAGTGTAGGGGGTCTTGCTGGGGCTGGTGTTTCAGGGTTTAGGGCAGTGCAGTGGTGTTCGGGCAGTGTAGGGGGTCGTGCTGGGGCTGGTGTTTCAGGGTTTAGGCAGTGCAGTGGTTTTCAGGCAGTGTAGGCGGTCGTGCTGGGGGTGGTGTTTCAGGGTTTAGGGCAGTGCAGTGGTGTTCGGGCAGTGTAGGGGGTCGTGCTGGGGGTGGTGTTTCAGGGTTTAGGGCAGTGCAGTGGTGTTCGGGCAGTGTAGGGGGTCGTGCTGGGGCTGGTGTTTCAGGGTTTAGGGCAGAGCAGTGGTGTTCGGGCAGTGTAGGGGGTCGTGCTGGGGGTGGTGTTTCAGGGTTTAGGGCAGTGCAGTGGTGTTCGGGCAGTGTAGGGGGTCTTGCTGGGGCTGGTGTTTCAGGGTTTAGGGCAGTGCAGTGGTGTTCGGGCAGTGTAGGGGGTCGTGCTGGGGCTGGTGTTTCAGGGTTTAGGGCAGTGCAGTGGTGTTCAGGCAGTGTAGGCGGTCGTGCTGGGGGTGGTGTTTCAGGGTTTAGGGCAGTGCAGTGGTGTTCGGGCAGTGTAGGGGGTCGTGCTGGGGTGGTGTTTCAGGGTTTAGGGCAGTGCAGTGGTGTTCGGGCAGTGTAGGGGGTCGTGCTGGGGCTGGTGTTTCAGGGTTTAGGGCAGAGCAGTGGTGTTCGGGCAGTGTAGGGGGTCGTGCTGGGGGTGGTGTTTCAGGGTTTAGGGCACTGCAGTGTTGTTCGGGCAGTGTAGGGGGTCTTGCTGGGGTGGTGTTTCAGGGTTTAGGGCAGTGGTGTTCGGGCAGTGTAGGGGGTCTTGCTGGGGGTGATGTTTCAGGGTTTAGGGCAGTGCAGTGGTGTTCAGGCAGTGTAGGGGGTCTTGCTGGGGGTAGTGTTTCAGGGTTTAGGGCAGTGCAGTAGTGTTCATGCAGTGTAGCGGGTCATGCTGGGGGCGGTGTTTCAGGGTTTAGGGCAGTGCAGTAGTGTTCGGGCAGTGTAGGGGGTCGTGCAGGGGGTGGTGTTTCAGGGTTTAGGGCAGTGCAATGGTGTTCGGGCAGTGTAGGGGGTCGTGCTGGGGGTGGTGTTTCAGGGTTTAGGGCAGTGCAGTGGTGTTCGGGCAGTGTAGTGGGTCATGCAGGGGGTGGTGTTTCAGGGTTTAGGGCAGTGCAGTGGTGTTTGGGCAATGTAGGGGGTCGTGCTGGGGCTGGTGTTTCAGGGTTTAGGGCAGTGCAGTGGTGTTCGGGCAGTGTAGGGGGTCTTGCTGGGGTTGGTGTTTCAGGGTTTAGGGGCAGTGGTGTTCGGGCAGTGTAGGGGGTCTTGCTGGGGGTGGTGTTTCAGGGTTTAGGGCAGTGCAGTGGTGTTCGGGCAGTGTAGGGGGTCTTGCTGGGGGTAGTGTTTCAGGGTTTAGGGCAGTGCAGTGGTGTTCGTGCAGTGTAGGGGGTCGTGCTGGGGATGGTGTTTCAGGGTTTAGGCCAGTGCAGTAGTGTTCGGGCAGAGTAGGGGGTCGTGCAGGGGAATGGTGTTTCAGGGTTTAGGGCAGTGCAGTGGTGTTCGGGCAGTGTAGTGGGTCATGCTGGGGGTGGTGTTTCAGGGTTTAGGGCAGTGCAGTGGTGTTCGGGCAGTGTAGGGGGTCGTGCTGGGGCTGGTGTTTCAGGGTTTAGGGCAGTGCAGTGGTGTTCGGGCAGTGTAGGGGGTCTTGCTGGGGGTGGTGTTTCAGGGTTTAGGGCAGTGGTGTTCGGGCAGTGTAGGGGGTCTTGCTGGGGGTGATGTTTCAGGGTTTAGGGCAGTGCAGTGGTGTTCGGGCAGTGTAGGGTGTCGTGCTGGGGGTGGTGTTTCAGGGTTTAGGGCAGTGCAGTGGTGTTTGGGCAGTGTAGGGGGTCGTGCACGGGGTGGTGTTTCAGGGTTTAGGGCAGTGCAGTGGTGTTCGGGCAGTGTAGGGGGTTGTGCTGGGGCTGGTGTTTCAGGGTTTAGGGCAGTGCAATGGTGTTCTGGCAGTGTAGGGGTGTAGGAGAGTAGGATCTGCTTCACAGGGGTACCCCCACTTTTTGCTGATACTTCACTGGTTTTCGACATTAGTCTGGCTGGGGCCCTGCTATTCAGAACCCCAGCCTAGCTGTTTCCTCTTTAAAGGGTCTCCATGTGCCTTAGGCACATCACTGATTGGGATCTGGAGTGCCCTTGTAAGTCCCTAGTATATGGTATACTATGTACCAAGGGCATAGGTACCTCAGAGGCCTGCCAGGGGCTGCAGCATGTATTATGCCACCCCTGGTAGGCCATCCAAACTGGCACCACAGGTCTGCTACTGCAGCCTGGGTAAGGTGGTGCATGCACCCCTTGCTGTGGTATAGGTTACCTATATCACTAAATGCATACACACATATAAACCTATAAGTCACTCCTAAGGCAGGCCTTATCAATCCTAAAGGCAGAGTGCATGGTTCCTATGTGAGAGGGTGCCCCTGCATGAGCAGGGCCCCTCTGCAGCGTTCGGAGACCATCTCTGATGCTGTTTGTAGTGCAGCCTGACCATATACTCTTAAACGCATTATATCCTCGCGGTAAAATGCTAACTATGGAATGGCTGCACCTAAACATGTCGTGTTTGGTGTCAAACATCTTGGAATACTACCCCCCCGCCAATCCTGGCGGCGGGGTAGCATTCCACCCTTCTAGAGGGAAAGGCATGTTAACTCTGACGAGTCCGGTAACTTCTTTCCAGAGCCATGGCATCACAAAATGGATGCTGCTGCCACAGACACGAGTCTGGCCTCCTGCTGCTGGACGAAACTCCGGCAGGGGAGGCCTGGACAATAGGTTTCCTGTCCCAGGGAGGTGTGACCACCTCCCCAGACAGGACAATGTGTATTGGGGCTGGGCGGGAGCACTTTCGGGTGCTTTGAAGTCCTGCACTGGGGGCACATTTGGTGTCCCTGTGCATACCCCAGTTCAAACCGGATCAGGGGCTTGCAGCCCCTGCTTTGGCGCGAACTGGACAAAGGGAAAGGGGTGTAGCCACCCCTCTGCCCTGACCCACCCATAGGTGGGGCCACAGAGTAGTCCATCCCCTATTTTTAGAATAAAGGTAGGAACCCAGTCCCTAGGACTTTAGATTATACCTGGACGAAACTCTGAAACAGAATCCTGGACCTTCGACGCTCTACTCACGATTAGAGGACTGAAGAATCTCCCTTGGGGTCAAGGAGTGACTCCCCTGCTTGGCAGGCACCAAAGAAGCATCTGTCCGGTTCGCATCACTGAAGCTCCCGTCGGACGCCGAAGTCATCGCATCACCAGAGGTGGATTCTCAGACTTCCCGAGGCTACCCTGAGTCCCCAGCAAAGCTGAGGCCCGTGGCTATCGTGGGTGACTTGAGACCGTGACCCCTGGACACCGAGCACATTTGCAAGTGCACCATCTTCTGGGTCTCCCAAGAAGTCGTGCTTTGGGCTCCGAGTAGCCCTAGCCTCCAGCACCACCTGCACCGAAGATCACTGGCCCCCACTCCACGAGTGTCCTGTAAGCCAGCTCCACGTGCGGCGTCACGAGGCTCCTTCGTGGTCGCTAGCCCGTTGGCTAGTAGCCCTTAACGAAGGCCAATCTTTTCTTTACTTGGCAGTCTGGTTGCTCCAGGCCTGCCCTCACTTACCCTCGCTGGGTGAGTTCCCCAGACCTTGCTGGTCTGCATCATCGACGATCTACATCTTACTCGAGACTTGCCGTTGCCAAGGCTTGTTGGGTCCAATCTGGTCGCCGACACCTCTGCACTCGACAGACATCGAGCAACAGCCCGAATCCTGCTCCTGGTCGCCGACAACGCCTCCCGGACCTCGTGGCTGAAGAGTCAAGACGACCATCATCGAATCTGAAGCACTCGACATCGGTGGGCATCTGTCCATCGCCTCCTGGTCACTGGCTAGTGACCCAGACTCTGTCCCCTCTGCTTTCAGGTTCTTCAGAACTCCGATCCACTCTTGGATCCACCCGGACACTTTTCTCCTGGTCGCCAGCAG